>JAJOZX010002058.1:582500-597500 GCA_023014485.1 Bathynomus jamesi | reverse complement strand
CTCTTCGAAGAATGCATCTATGTCAGGTATCGCCTTGTCACTTTTTGAGGTACTGAAAACTGATTCATACTGGGCTCTCAATGTTTCAGATATTTCTTTTGGATCGTCGGTTAGTTCATTATTTCTCTTCCTTAAGGGCCCAATAGCGGCGCGCTTTTGTTTTCCTTTTCGCATAGCTATAGAAGTATTTTGGATTTTCCTTTATTGCTTCTACCGCCTTTTCCTCTTCCTTCTCTGTATATATACACACACACGAGTATATATTCTTTGGTTAAGGATTTTTACCACCTTATTACATTAATATTAGTTATTAAAAATTCGGTTGATTTTACTTTCATTATCTCGAATTAAAAAAGTACTTTACTTTATACTATAAAAATGTATTACTTTGGATTAATTTTCAGGCATAGTTTATTCCTATCGTCAGTAACGCATACTGCGACAAATTGACATTTTTCCCTGTCTTCGTGTGACTCCTTTCCTAGCTCTGTGTTTGTCTGTTAAACACTTCTAGTTTTCCCATAAACAAATATTCTTGACACTAACTTGAAGATGGCAACACCGTTTTTGTTTCTTTGTTCGTTTTAATCTAAAACCTAACCTAACGTAAACTAACCTAACCTAACAAATAGAAGGGTGGTTAAAGATCTGACGTGTTGGTATTTATAAGTGTTGATTCTTTTTTCTTTTGCCAACAACTGGATAAAAATCCATAAACTTTGTTGTGATCAGGTCAACTGAATGTTTTTGTGGGCGTTCTCTCCTTTCAAAGAAATAAATCTAATGATTTTTCATATTCGTTACCCCTCTCTGGGATAGTCTTCGATCCTCGCTTTAGAATATCTTTTCACAAAGCCCTTTCACATATATATATATATATATATATATATATATACGGTATATATTTTGCAGGACACCAAATTCACGCATAAACTACCCGAAGACTTTTACATCAAACGAATAAAAGGCACGTAGCAAATAATGAATTTAGCGTGCCAATGACACATCAAGTTGTTCACTTAACTTAGGTCCATGCTTGTGTTTTTCTCGGAGATCGTTAGTCAGTGTGTAAGGATTATAAATGTTTTCGTGGTTATACTTCGTTCGTGTCATGGGAGAACATCGTTTGTCAATGCAGTGATTGCAACGATCTGTGATTTTGTCTGATTTCTGTACAAGACAGTTTTTTTTTACCTTTGTCCTGCCTGCAATTTTCAACTTTTTTTTTGTATCTTTCCTATTTAGGGTGAAGCCCTGGCCGCCTCGGAGTCATATGACATTTACTCGCTAATGAAAGTGATTTATGGAAGCTTTACATCGGAAATATGTAATATACCGCTTACTTCTTTCCTTAAGAATCTCGTAAATGTTTGTATCCTGTCTTAACGGAGGGAATTATCTTCTAGGTTTTATTAAATTTGAAACAATGTTACTTTTAAATAACATTAATAATGCTTATTTACTTTCTTGAATGTCTATTCCGTATAATGCCACCAATATGCATCCAGGAAGAGGGCCAAATTTACTTTCATATTCGAGTGACAAAATAAATAAGTATGACCCAAACTGAGCATTTATTTTAAAACTGTTTTTCAAAATATTAAAAAATTCTTTATTTATACAACAAATAATACATTATCGTAACATCTGCTAGATAAAAAAATTGTCAATTCAATTGGACTATTTATCTTATTTAATTTGGTCCTATAATTTTATTTTATTCAATTTGGTCCTTCAATTTTATTTTATTTTATTTGGTCCTAAACTTTCGGGATTTAATTTACATTTTACTGTTTCGAAACGTCTTTTCCTCGGTTTTAATCTCGTTGTAACTTTTCCTTTAAAATAAGTATTCAACATCTCATTAAAGTATTACATAATTCTAATAAAATACTACTTAATATTATATGTGGAAATTGTATGAGGCACTTTGTTGCATTTAACCGCGTAAGACTATTGTCTTCATAATATATTCCGTAAGTTATGAAACACATTTTACACGCTGTCTACTTAGGTGGTATGATTTTGTTTTATACAAGAGAGAGAGAGAGAGAGAGAGAGAGATACATACAGATAACAATCGAAATGTTAAGATCACGATAAAATATTAAAAATGTCGACTATTTTTGTATTAATCCTATAACGGACGTGATCCCAGTGCAAAGTATAGCTTCGTAAAGCATAAATAAACGTTACATATTTTATATTTTTATCATAAACAATTTTTACAAAAATGTTTTACGCCTTGAAAGTATAGTTAAAAGTATTGTTGTTTTTTTTCTTTTCCTTTTTACGATTCAAGGAATGAATTTCAACATAACTTTGAGAAATAAGGAATAGGTTTCAACATAACTTGAGAAATAAGGAGTGAGTTTCAGCATAACTTGATAAATAAGTAATTTTGCTTATTTAAGATTCCAATAAAATTCGTAGAAAACACGCAGCGTGACAAGATGTCTGTATGAATGTCTGCATGGGCGAATGTACCTTAGACTCAAACCCGTTCAATTAACGGTTTGAAAGCACGCATTCATGCAGGAACTCGAAAGTAAGACACTGTTATTCGCACCTCATACTGTATATCATCTTATATGAAAGGGTATAATAATGATCATTCAGGAAGGGTATAGAAATTGGCATATGGGAACGCTCAGGCCAGACTAAAGCGACCCATTGCTCTAACCCCTGGTTTATTATTACCAGCACCAGTAGGGGTCGAACCCCCGACCTCAGGGTTTTCACTTTACTAATAGGAAAACGGTGCTACCCACTGAGCTAAGCGCGAAGGCCTCGAAGGGGTACAGGACTCCAACAAGGCGTGAAAAAGCATTCCGTCGCCGCGGAACATTTTATGGATAAGCCCCCTTTGGGGGATATGAAGTTTAGGATAAATTAGGTTAAATAAAGCTATAAGTTAGATTAAAGTATTTGTTAGGTAAGGTTAGCACAGGTTAGATAAAGTTACGCTAGGTTAGGTTAAATTAAATGACACAAACTGGGTTAGGTTACCCTCAAGTTAGGTTAGGTTAAATTAAGTTAGTAAAGGTGGATGTAAACCAATAATATATCATGTTTTGAATTGTTTAACCATCCTTCGTAACGGGAAGATCGTGTAATGGAGGGGACCTATGGCTTTACATGGGATCCAGATTATCTGAAGTCCATATCACTCCTCCGTCTGGTGCTGCTTTTCAACTCTGAATCGGGTCCTGCTTAAAACCGATTTTAACCGTTTACATCATAATCGGCAAAAATCGGGTTTCAGAAATTCTGAAAATCTTGTCGTTTGTCGATGATACATTTTCAACCCCCCGATTTTTGCCGTTTAAGTAACGTAAACGGTTTCAGAGATGAGAAAACGGCACCAAACGACCGTGTGATATCGGCTTAGGGTTCCCTACATTATCTGAATGCAGAGGAAACTCACCCATCCAACTCTTAAACAAACTTGACGTCGCTTAACCTCACCGATTTAACGGGGAAACAGTGTTACAACATCGTGGCCGCAACGTAACCTCCCACCCCCGCCGTTTCTCGGTGGAATGTTCTCTCAATAAACTTAGAACAAGTTCAAAACCCCTTTCCATATAAACGTCTACGCGGCCATCTTCTTCAGCGGTAAATTGTACCCATACCTTCGAACCCCCTTTTAGGGTGGAATGTAAAATTCCAGGAATACAAAATTCCAAGTGATTGTAAATGTGTCTTTATAATAAATTAAATAATTTTATTTTCAATCTTGAATGCAATTCTCAGTTAAATATAAAAAGTGTGAAATCTACTTTCTCATTTCTTCGTGGATCCAATTTTAAGTCTTCCAAATCTTCTCTAATTTTGTATATATTTTATTCGAGGAGCTATTCGAGAACGTGTGTGTGTGTATATATATATATATATATATATATATATAGAGAGAGAGAGAGAGAGAGAGAGAGAGAGAGAGAGAAGAGAGAGGAGAAAGCGGTGGTGTAGTGGTTAGCGTCGCTGACTACGAATCCATCGGCCCTGGGTTCGAGACCCGATGACGGCAGCCGGCGCCTAGCAAAACCCAGCTGTTCGTCCTTCCACACAATAAAGAAAGTGGTTGGTAGATAAATGGGTACCCTGGGTGGCCTAGTGGTTAAGACGCTGAACTGCTGGTGGGGCGTGGCTCGGATTCCACGTTAAACTGTAGGTCTAAGGTGGAGTGAAAAGCTTGACCTTCGTCAGAATGAACAATTCGGGCGGAAGCTAACCAAAGGTTAATGAAGGGTTACATAGAGAGAGAGAGAGAGAGAGAGAGACGCGGTAAAAGATAACCATGAATTGAAAACCGACGGTAACTTTCATGGAAAAATTATCTCTCTCTATCTCTCTCCATATATATTATATATATATATATATACAGGGTGGAGGAAAAGTCAGGAACCATAGGCACATTTTATTAAATTATAATAAATATTCGAATTGGTGGCCTTCCACTTGGAGGCACTTTCTGACGCGTTGAATGCATGATGTTTGAACATTCCTTAACATGTTGGTACTGATTTTGGCACACTCAGATGTGATTTTATCCTTTAGAGAACGTATGGTTCTGGGTCGATCAGCATAGGCTACCGACTTGAGATGGCCCCACAAAAAAAAGTCAAGAGGCGTGAGGTCTGGAGACCAAGGTGGCCATTCGACGGGCCTTCGCCGTCCGATCCACTTGCTTGGGAATGTTTCATCTAAAGAGCTCCGGACGATGGTTGCGAAATGTGGTGGTGCACCATTTTGCTGAAACCACATCTCCGCCCGTTCCGCCAATGGAATGTCGTCCAGTATGGGCGTTAGAAATGTTTGCAGCATATGCAGATATGTTTCACCTGTTACATTGTCGTCGAAAAAGTACGGACCAATTAACCGATCCCCTCAGAACGCAGCCCACACCATAATTCGTGGATCGAATTGCACATGTCCTTCCTCCATCTCGTGGGGGTTCTCTTTGGCCCAATAGCGTTCATTATGCCTATTGACACGACCGCTGAGGTGAAGTATCGCTTCGTCGCTGAACATGATCCTTCGTTGAAGCTGTCGATGTTGTAGAAACCACTGGTAGAACTCTACACGACGGTCTGCGTCGTCACCGTGCAGTTCCTGAACGAGTTGGACTTTGTAGGGGTGGAAACGATTTGTTGTAAGAATTCGTTGAATGGATATTCTGGAGACACCCGTTTCCTGAGATAACTTTCTTAAGGACTTATGTGGGCTGCTTTCGAGGTGAGTGAGTACCGTTAGTGATGTTGCTTCATCGGTTGAACTTTTTGACCGGCCCCTACGCGGCCGATCATGAATACTTCCCGTTTCTTTGAAGCGAGTGAACAGTTTTCCAACTGATGCCTAAACAACTGGTTGCCTCTTAGGGTGTTTGTCATTAAAAGCAGTAGCAACTGATCGGTGTGTGTTACCACGCCTTGCACACATTTAAAACTATCTCCACCCGTTCATCTCTTGTCAATTTCTGTGCTATAGGTTCAACAACAAATCTGAAAAGAACAAAACATATTAAATCACAAATTATATAAAAATGTGCCTATGGTTCCTGACTTTTTCTCCACCCTGTATATATATATATATATATATATATATATATATATATATATATATATATATACACATACATACACACACAGTATATGCATACACATATATACACGTGTGTGTGTGTGTGCGTGTGTGTGTGTGCGTGCTTAAAGTTAAGAGGTAATAAATTTATTTTTAACTGTAATTTTATCCTGTAAATGAATCTTTAATCCTAAAAAATATTTCTATGTATTTTAATTAGCTTTCCTCTTACAAGTTGACGCCTATCGTGAATGGCAGTGTCTGTTATCAAGTATTTTCGTGTGTAAGATGAGACTGATATATATATATATATATTATATATATATATATAAAATACAGGGCAGGGTGGCACAAAAAACTATGGCAGCGTTTAAGTTAAAAAAATAATAAAGAAATAAAATAAATTTAAATGGATTTCAATGTCGTAAAATATCGTTAATTTATTCTGTTAAAGATAAATTGAACTTAATTTAAAGTATAAATGTACATAATTTGTTAAATTGATGTTAATATATGTATCTAAATAAAAAGCGGTTTTGCTAACAAAAATTTTTGCGCTACCCCGTATATATATATATATATATAATATATATATATATATATATATTATATATATATATATATATATATATATATATAATATTACTTCTAATGAAGCAAAAAAATTTTCTTCAATCGTATAGTTAATTTGTGGAGTGGATTGCCAGCCACTGTAGTTCGAAGTAATTCGATCGGATCCTTTAAAAAGAAAGTAGATGCTTATGTTGCTTATCTTATCTTGATGGAAGCATTTATTGTTAGCGCGTAGAAATATTGTAGCATTTTCACTTGGATTCCCTCCTCTGTATTTTAAAATGTTCACTTTAGCTTTAGATTTCTTTCCTACCTCTCTTTTTCAACCTCTTTTCTCCGCTTTGCTTTCAAATGTTTTTGAATTTTCCTCCATCTTTTAACTTTTCTTCTTAAACAGACAACCTCGTAGGGACCAGCCAGTCTGTAACTGTTTGGTGTCCTTTGTATTCCTTTGTGTGTGTGTGTGTGTGTGTGTGTGTGTGTGTGTGTATGGAAATGAAAATGAAAAGGTTTATTGGCAGACTGTAGTCCATATGACAAATATATATACACATCTATATGCCCATTTGTTGAGGGAATAATTGGCATGTGTGATGTTATATTTCCACCACCAGAGAGAGTACGGGAAATATACATCATATGCCGTTAGAAATTAAATTTGATTTCGCGAAGTTCGGACGATAGTACTGTAGATCGCTCGTATGTGTCATATTCCTTACAAAAAAAGGGTTGGGCCTATACTTGAATTTATATTTTTTATCCTTGGTTTACCTTGGTTTTGCTTCCGCCTGAATTGTTCATTCTGACGAAGGTCAAGCTTTTCACTCCACCTTAGACCTACAGTTTAACTTGGAATCCAAACTACGCCCCATCATGGGTGGGCGGTCAGAAACCGGACTCGATCTCACGACCTCCCGATCAACAGCCCAGCGTCTTAACCACTAGGCTACTCAGGCTACCTGAGGGAGGGATGAACAGCTGGGTTTTGCTGCGCCCCGCCTGCCGTCACCGGACTTCGAACCCGGGGCCGGTGGATTCGTAGTCAGCGATGCTAACCACTACACCACCGGCGCGAGGGATAATAATAACAACGTTTACATAAACGAAGTTGGAAATGAATTACAGCTATTCATTACGTTATATACTTCAATTAACCAGATCACCTGAAGATCCGTCACCCCCAGCCTTTTTTAGTTAGCTTTATAAGTCTAACTAACGAAAATATCACGACCTAACCTAACCAATCGTTAGGTCAATTGTACGCCCTTGACGATTGGTTAGGTTAGGTCGTAATATTTTCGTTAGTTAGCCTTATAAAGCTAACTAAAAAAGACTGGGATGACGGATCTTTAGGTGATCCAATTAACCTTGGTTGATCCAATTAACCTTGGTTGGTTCAATTATTTAAAGATTTTAGTTGAAATCGTCTTCGGAAAGAAAAGTGAATTCAAGAAAGTATGAAACAGTGTTACTGTAGGTTCCATTTTTCGAGAATTAAGTTAAAGGAAAGGATTAGTAACCCCATATAAACGTCGTATGAAGTTACTTTCAAATTATCTCTAAATATATTGTTAATTTAAGAAAAGGGAACTTGAATTCAATTGTGGTAACGAGAATCACTTTCGAGGTATCTTATTTTGCCATTCGAAACAAGTATCTTTAATAAGGATATCTATCCGATAGATGAATGGTAGGTATTATTGTGATAATAATCGCCGAAGCGGGCGAGAAACTGGCACAGCACTCAGGGCAGACGAATGCGGCCCATTACGTTAACTCCTAGATAATTATTAACCAATATCATCGGAGTTCGAACCCCCTGACCTCAGTGTCTTCGCTTCACTTATAGGGAATTTGTGTTATCCACTGAGCCATAGGCGCTGACTAAGTTAAAGTGAGAGTACCCCAAAATTAATGACGATTCTCAAGATCATCCATACTCTTTTATAGCCCTAACTTCCTCTATAACCTTATCTAACGCAATCCAACCTAATTTGATATGATCTCACCTCACCTATCCTGACCTGACTTAACCAAACTCCCTTTGTTTTAAGTTAACTATCAGTCTGCACGAGGATTATTAACATGAGGTTTTTTTCGTTTCTAGGAATTGACTTTTCCTTTAAAGAGAAAAGAAAGGAATTTGGATGTTCACGAAGTTAATTTCTCGCAGTCAATCTGAGTAATTATTTGAGGTGGGTATGGGTATGTGTAATTGGGTATAGAAAGAAAAGGAAGAAGGGCGAGTGACGAGTAAAGGAAAAAAGAAAAGGAAGAAGGGCGAGTGACGAGTAAAGGAAAAAAGAAAAGGGGCGATGTTAATTTTTTTGGCGGATTTTGAAATTGCGAATGCTTACATTAAGATGAAAGACTTTGAATAGCATGATATTCTTACGTGCATGAATGCATTTACGCCAACAAATAAATGTTTTTTGTTCTGAATTGGGTGGGCGCGACGCGTGAAGAATCAACATCCTGTCCTTAGCGAGTGATGTAACCTTTTCAAGAAACGTGAACCTAGCCTAAGCTATGAATATTCTTTTATAGAACGGAAAAGGAAGAATTTCAAAATTTGATCCAGGACATGTAAGGGATCCTATTCATTGGCTTTTTTTTTAACTACATTGTCCCTGTAGGGGTTCTAACCTCGAGTAATACCAAAGTTACGAAATATGAAGTATTTAGCTAGAGACAAGTGACTAAATACGTCATCCGTTTGAGAGAGTGAGATTGAAATGGCGAAAAATCAGTTCGAAATTTCTATATCTTCATTATTGCTTATATTATATTCCAGATCTCCTTTCAACATAAACTTCACTTTTTTTATTTTTATTTTTTCATCTCTCCAAAACTTATCTAGATCAATCCAGTTTGACCAGAATTTCTGACTTCTTATCTTAGTTTGGTATTTTTTTTCCACGTAAATTACAGACCTTCAAAGACCAACGTTTCTATAAGTTGCCAACAAAAACTAAAGTCTTTATTAGCGTTCATATACGACTGTACAGTAATTCTTCATTAAGTTATTTTTACATCTCTTACTTTTAAATATTCGACCCAACCTTTTTTTTTATAAAGAAATCTCTCTCTTATTCTTTTATGATATTTTGTCCGACATTTTACTTTTAATAAACACTTGATCTTATATTCTTAGTTACTATGAAATTATACATTTTAAAAGAGAGCTTAGGGTTAGTAGCATCCATGGATTTACATACAATCTTTTTTATCATGCGAATTCTAAGAAATTAATTAGATTCTTTTGCAGTCTGTATATTAATCGACTCTTTCAATACAGTGGTCATAAATTTTCATGAAATTCGACATTTATTTAGTTTTTTTTTGGCAGGTAACTTTTATCTCTACAAATTGGTATGTGGATTCATGAGTTACAATAAGAAGTTTAAAATTCTTTTTGCAAATAAGGCAGTTTAAAATGAAATAATTCTAGTTAAAGATAAATGTGGTAAATTCAGTGAATTAATGAATTCTTAAATAGGAAATAATTATATTCGATGGCCTTATTCATGTTTGGTCAGTTTTGGAAAAAAGTTCGCCTAGAAAAAAAATATTTAAAAAGCATAAAAAGTTACCAATTAGGACTATAATCTTTCTTTCAATATTATATTCTTAATGGTGACAGTAATAAAGTCCGAAAAACGAAACCACAGTCATTACTAGTTAATAATTGTTTAATGCGTTTCATAAATTGTACGTTTTGGGGCGAATCCCCCCCACCCCAGACTATACATTCTGTGAATGTATATCATTATAACGCACCATCTCTATGATACGAGATATTTCTGAATTTCACATCATCAAACATTACCACGAGATCATGCAACAATGAAAAAAGGTTTTCAAAATATACACAGTCATACATAGTATACACAGTCATACAAGGTATACACAGTCAATATACACAGTCATGTGTATATGTAACATACACAGTCATATATACTATAAATAATGTAATCGGTATAATACGATTGTTTACTCTCTGATCTCGTTACAAATTATGCCTAATTTTGGTTCACCACACGAAGAAATTTCGGTCTATGAATGCACGAACGCGTTTACTCCGTGTTTATCTTCCTGATAAGATCTCTCTCTCTCCGATTTGGTTCAAGAATTTGAGATTGATTTTGGGCGATATAAACATTTTTTTTTTGTGAGAGTTTCGTTCATGATATAAGTTA
Organism: Bathynomus jamesi; assembly: GCA_023014485.1. Taxonomy (NCBI): domain Eukaryota; kingdom Metazoa; phylum Arthropoda; class Malacostraca; order Isopoda; family Cirolanidae; genus Bathynomus; species Bathynomus jamesi. Next base: position 587,145 of record JAJOZX010002058.1, on the reverse strand, counting down.
ATAATTTGCTGTTGCATTAAAGTCTTTAATGATATTGTTTACGTGATATTGGTTTTATGCTTTGAAGGTATTTTGGTCATTATCTGCTGTAATTACTCCAAGGTAACTTTGACTTAGGATGAAATGTTACATGCGGTAGGCATAATTGTAAGGCTGTGTTAGGACTTTAACACACACACACACACACACACACGTACACAAACATATACAGTATATATATATATATACACATATATAAGAGAGAGAGAGAGAGAGAGAGAGAGAGAGAGAGAGAGAGAGAGAGAGAGAGAGAGAGAGAGAGTTAACATAATGAATAATATGCTTTACAAGAGCCATATCCTTATTGCCAAATATGTATGATTAACCAGTTACTCTTCGTACTCGACCATGCAAGATTATACCTTCCCCGTCCACACTCAACCACGCGAGATACCCTTAAAATCTCTCTCTCTCTCTCTCTCTCTCTCTCTCTCTCTCTCTCTCTCTCTTTCTCTATGCCACCGAACCAGAAGCAATTTTTACATTAATTCCTTCAGTAGAAAAGTGGAAAGAACTTGAAACCATCTTGAATGAAGGCCTCTTCTTTGTCCACAAGGAAAGGATCGCCATTAGAGATGGTGTTTCCGTATGCATAAAATGGCAGGACAGACGTTTTTGACAGTTGTCACGATTTACAGTTTAGAAAATGGTATTTTTTATGGAAGTAAAATATTTTAAGTTCACTTCGTCGGCACTTTTATTATGGGTATCAAAATTCAATGGGTATCAAAATAATGATAATATTATATATATATATATATGATCTTTACAAAATTTCGTTTTGCTTCCTCCCAAATTGTTCATTCTGACAAAAGTTAAGCTTTTAGCCCCACCTTAAATCTATAGCTTATTTTGTATAGGGTGATCGAAAAGTTATTGGTCCAGGTGTATAGTGACTCTTTGATGACACTGTATAATAAGTACTTTCATCCTGACGCAGAAATTCTCTCTCTCTCTGTACACACACATTACATCATATATATATATATATATATATATATATATATATATATATATATATAATATATATATATATATATATATATAAGCAATGCATGAATTTATTGAAAAGATGAAGAGATCTGATGTATGTACTTTGTATGGAGTCTGTTTAATTCTGAAAATGGCTGTAAATGTCAGCCAAAGTTCGAGAAGACATAAAGTGATCCTTGTTTATTTTCAGTAAACACGCGAAAAGGTTCAAAAATATTTATTGTTTGGCGTTTATTTATTTTTAACGGGGACTATCCTTTATTTTTTAAGATTTATTAATACTGCATATTCATTTATTTAAAAAAATATTATTATTATTATTATTATTATTATTAATTATGAATAATTATTATTAATTATTATTATTAATTATTATTATTATAGTTGTATTTTTATTTGTTAATATATTTTTTATTTATTTCTTTAACAATGACTGGATCATCATCAATCATTGTCAAGTTGTTAAAATTGTTTATTATGTAAATGATTGATCATATATTAATTATTTGTTACCATATACGCAACGCACACATTTATTACGGTATGATCCCACACTCAATGTGATTCCCATTTTATTCGGCGCCCATCGGTAAGAAGTCTTTCAGTGAGGGTCTTAAAGGAATGGGCAAATTTATCCGTTCCCATTTCATGATATTTTTAGTTTCAGCCACGTATTTTCTACTTTTGTTAAGTTAGGTTAGGTTTGGTTAGGCTTGGGCTAAGGTTAGGTTAGGTTAGATATGGTTAGGCTAATGTTAGGTTAAGTTACGTTGGGAAATATTATAACGATTCTCATTTGAAGCCTTTACCGCGTTTATGAATGGGAATGACACTCTTTCTCAAATGTAGGAACTATTTTCTCAAATGTGAATTTCTCACTTTGTGCATTCCCAATTGGGGATCCCAAATGGGAATGGGAATGGGAATGACATTGAATGGGAAGTACTCCAAAGATTCCTACTTTACGGTTTGCTCAACTTGCTTGAAACATGTTCAAACCATAGATATTTTTTATATCTATGGGTTTATAGCTAGTTACACACATATATATATATATATATATATTATATATATTATATATATTATATATATATATATATATATATATATATTCATATTTATATCTATATTTACATCTATTTATATCTACACATAGTTCAAACATGGTAACTAACCACCCGAGGCTTATAAAATAAATTATCCATTTTGTTTTAATATTTTTTTCAGTTAAGTAAAATTCCATAGGAGAAATGTGATAAAATAAATAAATAAATACCTTAAATAAACACCAAAAAACACCTATGAGTATGGCATTAAGAAGACAATAATTCGTCTAATACAGTGTTCAGTGTTGACTCTGTAAACAAAGTTATTTCAATGCAAACCATTCTTTTTAGTAAAGTAAATATATTTATTTATATAAATTGAAAATTATGGTTGCAAATTTTTAATTTTTTTTAAGGAAATTGAGTTGATTGGTTGCAACTTATGCATATACAATATGCTTTTCAATGCAAATATATATATATATATAATATATATATATAATATATATATATATATGTATATTTGCATTGGAAAACATAGTTCCTATGTTTCCAGACTTTTGACTCACTCTGTATATATGTGGGGGCACCAGAAACCTTGGTTATTGTTTTGTTACCAATATATATACTCGTATTATATATACTATATATATATATATATATATATATATATATATATATATATATATATATATATATATATATATATATATAATATATATATAATCATTCACAGGGTCGCGCATAAGAAACTTAATTTTCAGAAGAAAAAAAAAGAGGCCAAAGAAAGTCTGCCCAAATGTGTCGGGAGAATCTCCCATTTTCAGGGCTAAAAATTAGAAATTTAAAATTTAAAAACACATTAAAAAGCTAATTACAAAAGATTAAAAATTATGAATAAAATCTAAAGAAATTCGCACCAAGTTAAAAAAAACAACAACAACATAAAATACACAATTTGAATAAAGAGAACAAAGGCTCACTGTACGAATCAGAAAAATTACAAACTGACCAAAGAAATATAAATTCTGAATAGGAAAACTAAGTTTTTGGTCAGTTGGTTGATTATTTTACAATATACAAAGGGGTGGCAGCAAAATCTATGTTGAGGGAGAGAGCATTATACTTAACGAAAAACGAGCCTGAAATTCTAAAGGATTTATCTTTTATTTAATTTTTTTTTTAGTTAAATTTTATTGTTAATTTGGTCGATCGATCCAATTTTTAGATATTTTGTAGCACGATAACTTTTATATTTGTGTAATATAAAAATACAATAGCTTTTACAACTGCATATCCATAGTTCAGATCTGTAAAGCCTATGTAGCTTACAAAGTACCACAGATGTACAGAAACATATTAAAATAAAGATACATATTAGAAACATATTAGAAACATATTAGAAATAAAGAAACATATTAGAATAAAGAAACATATTAGAAACATATTAGAATAAAGAAACATATTAGGAACATATTACAATAAAGAAACATATTAGAAACACATTAGAATAAAGAAACATATTAGAAACATATTAGAATAAAGAAACATATTAGAATAAAGTTTACCGCATTTAAGAAATCAAAATATTAAATAACTACTTTTCGATTATTATTAATATAATATAAAACAATACTTCTACGAGAAGAGTAGTATGTGGAGTAAAATAACTAATTGAGAAGAGTAGTATGTGGAGCAAAATAACTAATTATAATACAGACAATACTTCTATGAGAAGAGTAGGATGTGGAGCAAAATAACTAAATTTCAGATACACACTCCAAAGGTTTAGCTCCAGCTCCAGGTGCCCTTTTTCCAGGCTCCAAGACCCAGTGCTCAGCCTCCGCTTCGGTTCCACATATTCTTTACATTCTCAACTCCGGCTCCGGAGCGGAGATCTTGCCAACCGAAGTCCAGTGTATCCCGAATTGGTAATTGATGGTATATACGGGTTGCAGCGGGTTTCATAATAATATGCTTAGGGGAGTTGTTTAACCGCCTCCGTAACGGTAAAGGTCATGTGACGGAGAAGTCCTACAGCTTCACATGGGATCCGAACCATCTACGAGTACATCATTTGAACGTATAAAACGGTCACTCATCGAACTGCTGAACAGATCCAACGTCGCGGTGTTAAGACATAGCCACAATATATCCCGCAACGAATTCGAACACGTTACTAAAGAGAAAATGAATTAAAGAAAAAAAACATAGTTGATTAGTGAAACTAGTGTTGGATGGTTGCAAAACTTAACATGTTCAAAGTACTAAAAATTAGTTTACAGTTATTGAAAGCTATACTTTAATTTTAAAAAGAAGCACGCCTTCAAAGAGGGATGGATCAAATACGTTGCATAGAGTTAACAATTTGAAAACTTTAAAGTTTGGGTCCGTGTTCAAATTTATATGAGAAATGACTAATTAAAGAAGGACTATCAATCCTAAAGTATTAATTCGCTATTTGTTCTTCAGTTCTTACTTGCGACTGATAAATAGAAACGTTATTCAATGTTTAGAATTAACTGTGATTATAGCTCCTTTACTTAGTTAAGCACTAATGATGACGT
>JAJOZX010002058.1:170000-577500 GCA_023014485.1 Bathynomus jamesi | reverse complement strand
ATTTCGTTGGAGTTTATTTTGAGTAATGTACGCAAACTTCATCTATGGGAAAAGTAAAATAATATCCACGTTTTGAATCTGGGATAAAGAGTTTCGTGTTGTAGAAAGCATGCAACGATTCAAATGTCTTCTTCTTCTTCTTTTTCTTCTTCTTCTCCTTCTTCTTCTTCTTCTTCTTTTTCTTCTTCTTCTAATTGTTATATAAAGGTTGTTTTACCAACTAGTACGCAAAACTCATCTCCCAAATACTGTCTACCAAATGTCTATTATGAAATCGAAGGAGTATCATGATCATGAAAGTAAATGATCGAATCACGATTTATATATAGGCCTATAGTTTTTTCATGGATGATCTGAGAACTTCAAAATAGGAATGGCTTGAGCGTAAGCACCGTACTTTGCCACTCTATTCACCAGAAAAAGGTGGTAGTGGTGGTCGTGGTCGTGGTTCAGTTTTGACAATGAATGAGAGGAAGAACGTAAGAAGTAATTTACAGGAAAATCTCCGCCACAACGAAACCACCTTTCGGAATCCTCCACTCGAGAAACAATTAAAATTCCGGGAGAAACTTTCATTCAAGGCGATTCGCCATTTTTTTTTTTTTTTTGTCCAAAAAAAAAAAGGCGTCACTCTTAAATTAAAATTTTTGGAGGTAAACTGTTTTTAGGGAATCGATGTGTTTCCTTTTTAGGGGAAAGGGGCGAGAATTAGGGTTCAATTAATAAATGTTCGTGATTATTAAAACACTTGTTTTTCCCGTGTTTATATATGCACATTCAAGGCATATCTCTCTCTCTCTCTCTCTCTCTCTCTCTCTCTCTCTCTCTCTCTCTCTCTCTCTTTCTCTCTCTCTCTCTCTCTCTAGAACATTAAATAAATAAAAAAAAGACATTAAATAAATGAAATTAAAGTCAAAACTAAAACTATAAAAATAGTTGGACATGAAATTTGGGGACAAAAAAAGTCCCCCGACAAGAGAATTAAAAGAATAATAAAAATTACTTTTTCCTCTTCTGTCCTTTTTGTACTTTTGAGAAATAGAAAAAAACAAAAAGTCGAGGCTTTTGGAGAGAACGGTTGACCTCCACATGACCTCTTCGTTACTTTTTTGACCTTACTGTCGGGTCAGAAGATGACCTATTACGACACGTGACAGTTTAGGACCGACGAGGTCGGTATCTGCGTTAACTTAGTATATTTATTTGTTTTTTGTCGGTAATGATCTAAGCTATTTTCAGATATATATATATATATATATATATATATATATATATATATATATATATATATATATACACACACACACATATATATATATATATATATATAATGCGCCTCGGTGGTGTAGTGGTTAGCGTCGCTGATTACGAATCCATCGACCCCGGGTTCGAGACCCGACGGCAGCCGGCGCGCAGCAAAACCCAGCTGTTCATCCTCCCACACAATAAGGAAAGTGGTTGGTAGATAAATGGGTACCCTAGGTGGCCTAGTGGTTAAGACGCTGGGCTGCTGATGGGGCGTGGTTCGGATTCCACGTTAAACTGTAGGTCAAAGTTGGAGTGAAAAGTTTGACCTTCGTCAGAATGAACAATTTGGGCGGAAGCTAACCAAAGGTTAAACCAAAGGTATATATAATTCAGTGGCGTGCGGTGGGTGCGTCTACAGGGTAAACGGTATTGCGTGTAAGCACACGCACTATATGTACATATTATATAATTATAGTAGCTAATGATAAACTTCATAACTGACTAGTGGGTATGTACTGTAGACTGTTCTGAAAAATACGGTACTGTCTTTAATGTCTTTAATAAGATTTTTATTAGGGTAGGCGGCGCTTACCTAGCTTACCCTGAATGCACGCCCCTGATATATATATATATATATATATATATATATATATATATCACACACACACTTTGAAATGTAGGCACTTAATGAATGAAAAGACAACATTAACCCTCTAACGCCGACTGGGTCGAATACGTACCGTTTCAAATACATGCATTTAGACTTAACCCTACAAAAACGTTCGGCGTTAAAGGGTTAAATCATATTTTGTGTTTGTTTGTAATCGAAAGCTTTCCACCAACGCGTTTATATTCCCAATTAAACACCTTCCATCTTCACGAGGGGCACGAACGAACCTTTGCTTTGAAAACCACTTCGGTTCCCTTTCGCAGAGGGAGAAAAAAATCCATTGTTAAAATAACTAAATATGTTATGTTATACTATATGGTTAATTAAACTAACGAATGGCGGATTCAAAGGGGAAGGAGACAATAGCCGAGGACCCCATGGTAAAAAATATATAGGGTCTATACGGTATAATGCAGTGGTATTTAACCTGGGGGTAATTCGGCCTTTTCGGGGGGTAACGAACTGGCGTCACTGTCCAAAAAAAAAAGCTGAGTTGTGGTCCACTAACATTTTTTAATTTTTTCTTAATTTTTCTTTTCTCATATTTACCATTTAAAAAGGGGAGGGGGGGGGTAATTACGGTTTTGTTGCTAGCTTAAGGGGTAACAGTGCGAAAAAAGGTTAAATACCACTGGTATAATAAAGAGCTCTTTTGTAATATTTATTATAAGAAAATCAAAATGTCACATTAACCATCACTGTTATGAGTCTTATCTCATTTTGATAACTAAAGCCCACTGTTATGAGTCTTATCTCATTTTGATAACTAAAGCCTTCCTAATAAATGCAAAAACTTCACTTTTTTCTACGTGAAGGTCAAAATATGATAATAAAAACCCACTCTAATAGACAGAGTTTATTTCCACAACAGTTTCGATGCCCACTGGCATCCTTCTCGCCTTTTTCATTCGTTTTTCGGTTTATAATTTCTGTATAATAAACAACAATGTAATAATCAATGTAATAATAAATTTATAATTTCTGTAATAAATAATAATGCAATATTAAATGTAATAAATTTAATAATAAATGTAATAATTATGTAAAAATAATAGAATTTGTATGTATAGAACAAGATAGTTTTAAATTTGTGCAAATGTACTTATAAGCGGGTCCCTTTAATTTAAAAATACCCTTCCAGTGTGGGGAGAACGGAATCTAACCTAGGTGCGAATTTCTTAATGGTCCCTGGATTGTTTTCCCCTCTTGTTTTTGGTTCATTCGTTTTTCTGTATCCACCCGAAGAGGATGCCAGTGGGCATCGAAACTGTTGTGGAAATAAACTCTGTCTATTAGAGTGGGTTTTATTATCATAAAGCCTTCCTCTAAATCCTCTTAAACTTCAAATTTGCCAAATTATAAGTTGATTGGTAAACCCGCACCCCACCCATGGAAAAATCCTGAATCCGCCACTGAAGCCAACTGTACTACAGTTGCATTCTAACCACACTTACTGCTCTGTTAAAAACGTAAATAGAAGAGTTGAATTAACCCGGTTGAATTGACCATTTTTATAGTGTGCAAATAGTTAACCACGTATTTAGTTGAGATAATAACCAAGGATATTTCGACGTGTAGCCAATCAGTGCATGATTACTCTGCGAAGAGACCCCAACATGCCCATTCATTTGTTATTGGGGTTCTGGGGTATTTGGTCGTAACCATGCATCATATACATGGTTATTTGACAGCCAATTCTGATGGTTAATTCAGTTATACCTTATAATGGTTTTGAATCGGCCCGCGGTCGACCTCTCTGCAGCATCCCGCCCCATTTGGGAGATTTGGTGGAAGAGGGAATCGGTTTCCGCACGCCTCCTGCCCTCGTAGCCAGCCACGCATGACTGGTCAGGGACTTTGCACAAGAACCTGTTTTGTGCATAATAACTACTACAACCATACTTATTTTCCTGGTAAAAGACTTAAATGTGCAAGTAGCTATTGTTGATTTAACCTTTTCTGATTAGCGACTGCAACCAAGATATTTTTCTTGGATAAACCATTTCTTGGATTAACTAATTTGCCCTTATAAATTATTTAATTCGACAGATGTAGATATACAAATCTCTCTCTCTCTCTCTCTCTCTCTTCTCTCTCTCTCTCCACCTTGGTTAACCTTGGTTTAACTTCCACCTGAATTGTTCATGCTGACGAAGGTCAAGCCTGTCACTCCACCTTAGACCTACAGTTTAACGTGAAATCCGAACCACGCCTCACCAGCAGCTCAGCGTCGGTGGTATAGTGGTTAGCATCACTGACTACGAATCCACCGGCCTCGGATTCAATACCTAGTGATGGCTGTCGGCGCGGAGCAAACCCAGCTGTTCATCCTTCCATACAGTAAAATTGGTTGGTAGATAAATGAGTACCTTGGGTAACCTAGTGGTTAAGACGCTGGGCTGTTGATCGGGAGGTTGTGAGATCGAGTCCGAGCGAGGACTTCGTAATTTCTGACCACCCGTGGTGGTTCGTGGTTCGGATTCCACGTTAAGCTGTATGTCTAAGGTGGAGCAACAAAATATAATATGCTGCAATATGCTACACATATAATATAATATGCTGCAAAATATAATACGCTGCAGGTACAGTCACTAAATAGTATATACACATTTCTTATGCAACAAATTTCTTTGTTTTAGGTGTGTCTATGCAAGAAAAATGCATACATCGTTTCATTCAAGTTATACATCATATATCTTGGCGGAAAATCCTCTTCAAAGAAAATGTATAAAAGTTGGAATCGAAGACTGGGTGGTTTCTAAACAACTTTTCATGTTAGCTTTTCGTCTCGAACATTTATAGTTTGGGTTGTTTATACAATACACGCCAAAAGTCATTTCAATTTTAACGACTTTTAACTTCGCATGCAGTGATGTTAAAATGGTTAGTGTTATTTTGTTATTTTTTCGCAATTGTGGTAATGTTGTTGTGTACCCACTTTTTCTCTTTGTCCGTGTGAGACACCAATTTATATTATTTGTAATTTAGTACAGTACTCTTTTTAAATAAACCTCCAGTGGAATGTACTTCCTTCGGTATTGAATATATGAGTTATAATATTTTATACTTATATGTATTTTCACATACTTTATTCCGCTTTGACATAACGTGTATTCCATAGATATTATATATATATATATATATATATATATATATATATATATATATATATATATATATATATATATGGAATACACAGACCTAATGTGCATGGAACAAGGAACCCTTCTGGGATAATTAAATCCACTGTAGTCCGAATAAGTAATGGCAAATATTAAAGTTTTTCTTCTTTATGATGGAAGTCCAACATGGGCAACGAGTATTCCGTAAAAGTTATCTCAGGGGGACCATTCTAAGTTGTATCACATTAAACAGATGTGTTAAGTGCCATGAAAGTGGACGCTCAAAATTGCCAGGTGAGGTTTAAGGTTTGGATTTATTTTGGTTAAAAATACAATAGTTACCCTTTTTATTTGGTGTGAAGTCAATTCGACGTAAATGCAACGAGTTTCTTGAGTATATTTGAAGTTCTGAATATAGTTGTCTAGATTAACTTTAACCTTTTAAGGACTGAAGGTACAAATTGCTAACGTTTCAAATACAAGCATTCATAACTTAACCCTACAAAAAATTCAGGGCTTAAAGGGTTAAATCCTAGACCCTGTCCCAAAGCTGGGTCATAGCTGCTTAGCAGATAGCTGGTTAGGGACGCTATATTTTGGAGCATATTTGCTGGTGACCCGTTGCACACGTTGGGTTTCCATCATGAAAAACAAAAAACTTTAGTATTTGCCATGAATGTTAACATAACTGAGAAGATAAACCATAATTTTATCTCTTTGACAGTAGGTTCTATTTCATTTATGTAAGTATGTCTGTAGAATTCCTATACGTTGAAGACTAGTATGTAGCTTTTCGACCAAACATCCACTTATACGTTAGTGTCGAAAGAAATACAAAGTTTAATGGATAATAACCATGCAAAGTCGTAATACATTACATAAGCTACAACCTAGAATATGGTCAAGTGTATTCTGAATTCGGTACCCATTGGTTTTCCTTAATTTAGAATAGCACAACCTTTTATAAATAGTAATAATTAACTAATGAAAATAATAAATAATTTATATATATATACTACATTAAATATAGTTTATATAAAAAATATAAAAAATTGCGGCTTAAAATTATCTGCGGCTGCTTACCGCACGCAGCAGAAACTCTATACTCCGCATTTTCATTGAAGGTTTCTCGTAAACTTATCTGTTTTTAAAAGTATTATGCAAAGAGGTCTGAAACCTATCTCATTCGACTGAGTAGGTGAACGATATCAGGGTAATTTGGTGGTATCTGCAACGGTCGACAATGAGTACGATGAGGACAAGAGACAAGAGACAATGAGGACGATGGCACCACTTTATTTTCAGAAGATTTCTTTCAGTACGTTTTTTTGACGGTGTTTCGCGAATCCAGGCCGAATGCATAGTTTCTGATGGTCATATACTTTTTACGAAATTCCTAATTATGAAGGTACTCAAGGCACAGTCTGTTGACTGTTTAGACCCGTCGAATCGAGGGACCTATTATATTACACCTAATGCAGTGTTACAACAATTTTACAACACTGAAATTTAGCACTTTAAAGCTGATCGAACGGTGACCTATGTAAATTTTATGGACATCGGATATCTTCAACAGTTACGCCATAAATCTTTTTTAACAGTCATAAAAATACCATTAAAATATTTTAGTTAGAGAATTGTTGTATCTTAATAGATATCGTATTCTGTAAGTATGTAAATGGGCAATTGCATTCAGTCTCATAAAGGAATCTATTCTAATCGTGATTCCATTTGAAATAAGGTCTCTGGAGCTGATTTCAGTTCAAGATTACTTAAGAAGTAACATAGAAGTCAGAGTTTCATATAAAATATGACGTGAAGTGTAACCTATATCCTATAACCTATATAAACAATATTATCAAACCGATAAAAAGGAAAGATTATGAGAAGATAGTTAAGTTAACATTAACAATTTACATTTTCAGGAAGCGTAAAAACAATTGTCCTTGACAGAAATGAGACGTAAGAACTAAGTATGATAATCACTGATAATCAATTTTAAATAATGATCAGCATATAATAAATAATTGACAATTAAATTTTGAGAAACAAATATCGAAGGGTATTGAAATGGGATTATGGATGAACTTTTCTCAGTAAACCGGAGATATTTTCTCTCTCTCTCTCTCTCTCTCTCTCTCTCTCTCTCTCTCTCTCTCTCTCTCTCTCTGACATAAAAGTAACCCCGAACTACAAAATCAGACTACATCATTATCGAAATATCAACTATGACGACAACCTTAAAAGAAAATACACCAAAAAAAGACTTTTAACCTAAACTCCGAGACTATAAATTGGGAAGAAACCCAGATCCCATATATGATATGGACCAAATAGAATGGGAAACAGTTCTACAGGATAAAACAACTGAGGAAATGCTCATAACCTTGGAAGAAAAGACGTTGGAAATTTTAGGAAAACATGTTCCGAAAGCACAGCCAAAAGGAAAGAGGAATTATTTCGAGAGGCAAAAGTGAACAATATTCTCAAAAAGAAAGAGAGTAGCTGCAAAATTAATGAATTGCACAGACAACTGTGCCAGAAAAGTGATAGAAGAAAAACTGGAGAGTATCGATGGTGAAATACAAGTCCTAATTAAGAGCCATTCAGAGAGGGAAAAGGAAGATGACGTAGAAGCAATAAATAAAAACTCAAAACACATCTATAATTTTGCGAAAAGGGAAACAAGAACGTGCGCCACTGACCGGCCCTTAAGGAAACAAAATAATGACCTAACAGACGATTTAAAAGAATTATCTGAAATATTGAGAGCTGAGTGTTAATCAGTTTTCAGTACCCCCAAAAGAGAGAAGTGGTACCCAATAGAAATACCTTCTATGAAGAGAAATTTCAAAGAGAGCATATAAGTGATTTTGATTTTTTACCCCAGAAGATATAGCGCGAGCAAAGGACAAATGAAATCACATTCAGCTGCAGATCAAGGACAAATGGAACGCTTTGATGATTAAAAACTGCAAGGATGAAGTAGCTACACCCTTATATCGGATATGGAGAAGATCCCGAGACACAGGGGAAATACCCAGCAGCCTGAAAAGGGCGAATATTGTCTTTATATGTAGACCAGTGTCGCTTACATCATATCTCACCAAAATAGTTGAAAGAATAAGTAGAGAGAAAATTTATGACTTTTTGGAAACACTGGAAAGAGTCAATGAGAATCAGTACGGTTTCCGATCAAGAAAATTGTGCCGGTCACAACTGATAAAACATTATAACAATATCATAGAGGCACTTGAAAGCAATGAAAACTACGATGTAATATGATAAACTTTTTCTGAAGCATTGGACAAGTGTGATCATATTATAATAGCACATAAAATGAAACATATGAGAATAACGGGCAAAGTGGGAAAATGGATATATAACTTTCTCGGAGAACGTCAGCAAGTTGTAAAATTCCCAGAAGAAATTAATAAACTAGGAGAAATTCAAAGAAATTTTACAGCCAAGATTGAAATCTGCAAAAAATTCAATTACTGGGAAAGACTACGTATATTAAAGTTATATTAGCTGAAAAGAAGCATATATATATATATATATATATATATATATATATATATATATATATATATATATATGATGTAAACCACAAGGAAAAAGAAAATGATTCCAAGGCCTTTCGTGTATTCAGAAGTACACCTCGTTAGGGAATGTACTTCTGAATAACGAAACGCCTTGGAATCATTTTTCTTTTCCTTGTGGTTTTACATCATTCATTCATGTCACGTGTTCATCCTTCCACGCAATAAAGCAAGGTGGTAGATAAATGGGTACCCTAGATGGTCTAGTGGTTAAGACGCTGGGCTGCTGATGGGGCGTGGTTCGGATTCCACGTTAAACTGTAGGTCTAAGGTGGAGTGAAAGCTTGACCTTCGTCAGAATGTTCACAATTCGGGCGGAAGCTAACCAAAGGTTACCAAAGGTAAAGGTATATATATATATATATATATATATATATATATATATATATATTATATATATATACACACACACACCATAATATAAACATGGATAGTAATAATGGACAAACTAGTACCTAAACTCAAACTGAACACGGCAACCATCCAAGCAAGGCCAAGGCTATTTAACCAGCTACCCGAAGAAATAAGAAACACCACTGATGTTAAAGTAGAATTCTTCAAAAGAAGACTAGATGCCTAGTTCAGGACTGCCCCGAATGAGCTGGGTGTGCCTGGCTACGTGAGATGGAGAACTCAGGACAACATCTCTTTCCTACATCAGGCCAGGTCTAGAGGTTAGACCACCAGCTTGACCTCCGCGTGAAAAGAAACCCACGCACGGAACATCTACAAAGTTACAAGGCTACAAGGAGAGAGAGAGAGAAGGTGTTAGCGTTGTATCATAACAATGTTAATTAAGTTAAGGATTGCTTGGCTCGAAGTTACCAGATCTTTTCAGATCACATCAAATGATTGTCAACAATAAAGGTGATAAAAGACTTCGTTGGGTTTTCATTTATTTAATAAAACAAAAGAGTAAAGTTTATAGTGGTTATGAGCTTTAAGTGTGACAGAAACGTTACGGTTGCTTGAATGCAAGTTCACAGAATGAATGAAACTCGAGTTGAACTTGTTACAAATCTGCAATTGAATATTGACTTGAATATTATAATAACGCGTGAGGAAATTAGAGTTTTTATACGAGTATAATGTTAGATGAATGACACCAGGCCATTGCGGTCTGTTACGACGTCGTTATTAGGGTTTCTTTCCCGGGATCCCGGCTGTTTTTATTGGATTTGAAAATCCCGGGAATTGGACAAATATCCCGGGAAATCCCGGAATTTTAAAATGACTTAATTTATTTTTTATTGATTTATTTGTTTTTTCTTTTGTTATTAGAAAGCTCTTGGGTAGAATTAAAGAAAACTGCATAATATTTACCACATTTTGTTCTACTTTTCTGCTTTCTTAAATGAACACCTACTAGCATTAGCAACTTAGAGCAATCTAAAAGTGGGCCCGTATGCCAAAAACTGGCCGAGGGAATGTCGCTAGCGCTGCGTATAATACAAGGAACCGAGTCTCAGTATATTATCTAGCGATCGCGGGCAACTCATCTTGCTCAGAGTTTAAGCAAGCATTTGAAGCAAGAACTGCAGTTATTCGAGACAATAGGGAGCAGAACTTCAAACATCATGAATTTATTTGATGCACTGAAAACCATTCCGCCAACCTCTGTTGAATCAGAAAGAGCCTTTTCTGCAACAGGTTTATTCATCATCAAGTTGAGAACTCGTCTTAGTGATAGAAGTATCGATTGTTTATGTTTTTTAAGAAGCTATTTTAAAAATGTTGATTGACTCTTTAAATATTTTAAGATAAATATTTTTAAGATAAAAATTTTAAGATAAAGGATGAAATTATTTTTCTAATGAAGTTTATTTTATTTTTATTTTTTGTATTGGCTAAATATTTTAAGATAAAATATTTGAGATAAAAGGTATAAATTATTTTTTTGAATGAAGTTTCTTTTTCTTTTTCTTTTTTTATTCGCAAATGCACTTAATTATAATTAAAGGAATATAAAATTTTAGCCTTTAATTTGTCCCCTGCAGATGAATAGCATGATAAATATTATGTTTAATGAATAATAAATAGCTACGACTGATTGGTAAACTCATTTCAAGTATTACAAAATAAAAGTGGTCATCTAGGCATAAGTAATTGGTTATCCCAATTCTAAAAGGGTATTTTATCACTGAACAATAAAAAAATTACCGTTCTCTTAAATATACAACCATTTCCTGGATTTCCCGGGATCCCGGATTGGCTTCATTTTTCCGGGAATTCCCGGATTTCCAGGGATGAAGAAGCTGCATATAGGAGAAACCCTAGTCGTTATATGATGAGATGCAACGTGTCACCGAGGACTTTCTTCGACGAAGGAGGCGAGGTGTGACGTTCATAGCAGAAGTTTCTAGAGAAATTGTTGAAGATCAAAAGCATCTGAAGGTGCCTCCGTAGCTATATATATATATATATATATATATATATATATATATATATATATATATATATATATATGTTGTGTGTGTGTGTGTGTGTGTGTGTGTGTGTGTGTGTGTGTGTGTGTGTCATATACTATCCATAGTACTCGCATGAGAGGTGGCCCATGATCACGGATAACCCGATTTCACGTTTAACTCAGTTATACTCCGTCGGTGGGTGGGTAGTGCAGCCACTGCTGCCACCACCACTGACTGGCCTCCCACATCACCACACACAGTATTATTCTATTACAGTATAATATAGTATTTTAATACAGTATTAGGAGTATTATTACTACAGTATTATTATATTACAATAGTTTGTACTCACCACAAGACGTGAAAACATACGAAGCCACAAGCGCGCATTTATACCCTATGAAGGGCGGAGAGACACTGACTGAGGTGCGTTGTGATGGACTGGCGGATAAACACGTGATATATATATATATATATATATATATATATATATATAATATATATGAGCGGAACGTATCTACGTTTATACTTTAACAGTTTAAACTGTCACCGCTATTATGCAACGAGTGAATTATGTCTCCATCAAATTTTAAAGTTATCCAACTACATACAGTTTCGACAATAATTTCTACTTTTTTTGTGGGTCAACTGATATAAAAACCTCAAATCAATTATATATATATATATATATATATATATATATATATATATATATATATATATATGTGTGTGTGTGTGTGTGTGTGTGTGTGTGTGTGTGTGTTTTGCTGAAAAACTATTGTGAAAGATTTCAATTTCTAGTGAACATTAAAAAAATCAAGTTTTGTCCATACAATCTTAAATTACTTGAAAGTGATTAGCTTTAAACTAAGTATTACATGACACTGTCACTCTGTAGACATAGTCAACAAGCCGTTCCTTTCTTCTGCCTTCAAAAGGAGCGTGTGACCCAGCAGGTGATAAAATCTCGCCATGTCTAAAACAATGGGTGAGAAACGACATAGGAAAAAGTCGATTAAAAACTCGACTTTCCGCATTATGGATTTGAGCATAAAGTGAAGCAAAGGCAAGCTGGTTTTTTCATTAATCTCTTGTATAGTTTATTGCTTTGTCTTATTCCATTTAACCAGTTGGAGCTCCATACATAATTTTTGTGATATTCATTCGACATTCTTTCAGTTATACTCACAAGGTCATTTTCAGAACTGGATCAATTTTCAAAAGGAGAGCGTGTGTAGCAGGTCACAAGGATTATAGTTTTTTTGTGTGTGTGACGATATTGAGAGCGTGTTTATTTTCCCAGCTTTCGATAGGTTTTGTATGAACAAAGTTAACTCAAATTATATTAATTATGTGCTCTGGAAGTATAATCAATTAGGGATTGTTTTTATCTCATTTAGCCTAAGGTGTGATAAATTTTTATTGTTAAGTTTCCGATGATAGCAAGGTAATCGCTTTGTGTCTGCGTATGACAAACAAGTTGTACGAGAATAAATGAACTGTAAATACCGTACGTACAATCAAGGTGAGTCGAACATTGCTGTATGCACGAAACACCGTGAGCAAAAACTGCTGCTCCCATTAAAAGTGTCTGAGAAGAAAAGATAACTTAGAAAGCAATAAATGTTCAAGAGTCGCTAGTTTAAGTCGAGTTATCCCATACAGCATAATGAATCTTCGAAAGCTTGACAAAACATTAAATAAATTACATAACAGACGTTAATTATTACCGACTTTCTTTAATTATTCCACGCATTATTTACGATTTCCTAATACATAAGTAAAATATGTAAAGCGTTAGTAATTGCTTATTGATATAGGCTTGTATATACCGTTAGACGCTCATCTTGAGTGCTAAATCGCAATAGCTATTAAAACAATTTTTCCGGAACCGTTTTGACATTGGTCATTGAAGTAAATAGGTTTCATGTTGATACTTTGAAATTCATAGTATTATGTCGACCCACCTTATTAGTATATATCTGATTTGATGGTGACCGTTGATCCTCTGCTTCCGGATGGCGTACCGGCTCGTGGTTCGCATTTCACATTAATTCTTTAGCACTCAATGGTGTTTTAATGATTTTGTTCTGGCTAACGCCAGGCAGTTTTATTCATTGTCACCCAGAATTTATATAACTGTTAGTACGGAGTCTAATTCATACCATTAACAACACCAACAAAATAAGTTAATAAATAAAACTAAAAAACACCTACAAAAATAAACCAACAAAACAACAAGAAACAAACAAACAACAACAACAGTAAAAACAACGACAAAAGCATAAACCAAAAATTAACTCACAACAAAACTATAACCAAACAACAATAACAAAAATAAAAACAACAAATACAAACAAACAAAGGACAACAAAATCAAGAACAACAACAAGAACAAACATATCTGATAATTATCTTTACAACAATTTCAGCAAATTGTTTTTAAATGGTATTCCGTTCACGGGATAACAGAATATAAAAAAAAATAATTCAATAAGCAAAGACGCCTTCATTGGAAATACAGGAGAGCGCATCGTGAATGATTTATGAGCGCAATCTCCCACTTTTTTCGCTTTATAAGAAATTGAAGAAATAGATTAAAAGAAAGCGGTCCTATTCATGGTGAGCGTATCGTCATCACAAACATACCGACCCACTAAGTGGTACCGTCTAACTCATTAATCAAAGAAAAGAAAAAACTTCGGGATGAAGGTACCAGTATATTAGGAGAAAATATCTCATGAGTAGACACAAAATGAAACTCTTCTAAGGTTACAAAAATTATTTTTTATATTCTGTCTTTAATATATATATGAATGCCACTCAATATGTTTTGCCCCACCTTTTTTTTTTCTTTCAAAGTTTCCTTGTAAGTTCCAGAAATTTTGTATACAAGTAGTTACATACCTTTTTTACAAGTTTTTGTTTTTCTACATAGTCTCCATCCTTTTCTATGGCTTTCCTCCACCTCGAAACCAGAGCCTTTATTCCTTGCTGGTAAAAGTCCGCTGGGTTCTGCTGGAGCCACCTCTTAACCTCCTCAACAACCTCCTCGTCACTCAAACACTCTTCCACGAATAACATCCTTCATTGGCCCAAACAAATGGAAGTCTGAAGGTGCCAGATCCGGGCTGTATGGAGGGTGGGGTAACACAGTCAAGCGCATTTTTGTGATGGCCTCTCTTGTTTGCAAACTGTTTTGTGGTCTTGCGTTATCGTGCAAAAGAAGGACGTCTTCCAGTTTTCTCTCCGGCCGAACTCGCTTTATACGTCTCTGGAGTCTCTGTAGGGTAGCAATATATGCCTTTGAGTTGATTGTTTGTCCTTTCTTCATAATGTCCACCAAAATCACCCTTTTCATGTCCCAGAAGATGGTGGCCATAACCTTTCCTGCAGAGGGAGCCATTTTGAACTTTTTCTTGCGTGGGGAGTCTGCGTGATGCCACTCCATGGATTGGCATTTTGTTTCAGGTTCAAAGTGTACCCAAGTCTCATCCCCAGTCACAATTCGTGAAAGGAAGTCATCCTCTTCTGTCTCGTATCGAACCAACAACTCAGAAGCAATTTCTTTTCTTTGGGCTTTGTGATCTTCAGTCAGTTCGCGAGGAACAAACCGTGAACACACTTTTGAGTATCCCAGTTTCTGAATTATCGTATTCACACTTCCTTTACTAATTCTTAGCTCCAGTGATAGCTCCTTGTATGTAACGCGCCGATTTGATCGAATGATGCTGTTAGCACGTTGCACAGTGTAATAATTATTGGGTTTGTTTAACCTCCTTCGCAACTTCTAAGATCATATGACGGAGGGGACCTACAGCTTTACGTGGGATCCGAACCACGGGTCGCTACATAATCTGGACGCGAAGGACGGTCTCCCATCCAACTACTATCCAGACCCAATGTCGCTTAACTTCGCTGATCAACGGGAAGCGATGTTACGACATTGCTACGACGTAGCCCTTGCACAGTGTGAGATGTCACAGCCGATGCTGGGCGACCGCTGCGTGGTTCATCATCGAGGCTGGCTCTCCCTCTCTCCGATGATCTCACACGTTTAGACCAGCGTCCAACTGTGCTTCGATCAACAGCAGCATCTCCGTAAACGTTTTGTAGACTTTTGAATATTTCCAACTGTTTCCTTCTCTGCGGTTAAAAACTCGATAACAGCTCTCTGTTTACGACGCACATCACTGTCGGACGCCATTTTCGAAACTGCGTTAACCATCGGTTTTATACAAAGGCGTTTAAAAGCGGTTTTATACAAGGAGGGGAAGTTCAAACTGAAAAAATCCGGTTATGTGAAACGCAGAAAGTTTATTTAGCTAAGAAAAAAGAGTGGGGCAAAATATATTGAGTGCCCCAAGTATATAATTATATATATACACACAGGGGGTGTAGCCAGAATTTCTTTTCGGGAGGGGTTAATATATATTTTTTTTTTTTTAAAGTGTGTAAATTAATAAAGACACATTCATAAATGTATTACATTAAAATTAAACATGTGCTGAAGGTACTTGTCATGGTGTACTTATAATTTACTTATAATTTAAAAAATGCATAAAATATCAAACCTATGATTTTATTTCGGGGGTGGAGGGACTGAAGCCCCCGTAGCACCACTGTCTACGTCCCTATATATATATATATATATATATATATATATATATATATGTTTCAATCAACACTGAGGAAATACAGAGATTGTTACAGTTAGTCTTCGATAGAAAGTAAAGGCCTCCCTGTTTCACTAAACTCTGCTTCAACCATACACTCATTCAAGGTAGAAGCAGCTCGCAGCATCACTTTCAAGACATAGAAGGGTCATTGTATTAACAACGCATCGGTGCGTAGCTCATCAGTGCTAGAAGCAATAGAGCTTCCATTTATACTATTCAGAAGAATAGTTTAATCGGATCTATATATCCATTTCATTGATAATACCAAACAATTAACACTCTAAAAACGTAACTTAACAATTCTTAACCTAACCTAACCTAATTCACTCTAACTTAATAATAACTTATCGACAGAAAATCACGTTGATCGTAAGGCCAATCCAATCCATAAGTCTTTCATATGCGCCCGTTGTTAATTTGCACTGCAGACCACTCCTGGTTTTACAGGATGCATAAACCATCAAGAACAAGATGCGCAGCAAATTTGGGACTCCTCCTCAAAGCAAAAAGGAGTCAACTGGTTTTCTAATCATAAATACAGGTTTACTGTACACAAAGATCCTCCCTTTATATATATATATATATATATATATATATATATATATATATATATATATTATATATATATATATATATACAAAAGGAGAATCTTTATGTATATATATATATATATATATATATATATAATTATAGGCTGAAATTAATATTTTAAAAGCTGAGCCAAAAATTACATTTTACAGGCAAACTTTACACATAAACAAAGGTTAGAAACCCTTAATTTATATATAAAGTTACAGAAACAACCTCCAAGAAGCAGCTGGTTTTAATCCTTTTACGATAATTATTGTGTAACGCCCTTTGGAAAGCGTGCATTTACCTTAGGTCACACACACACACACACACACACACACACACACACATATATATATATATATATATATATATATATATATATATATATATATATATATATATATAATAAAAGAGCATTTTTTTTAATATCTTATATAAGGTCCCACAAAATAGTTTTCTACACCATGACCTTTCCGGACGACTTCTTTTTAAAGACTTTGAATTGTCTTTTATTTCATATATTTTAATACTTTTTTTTGTAAGTTAAGAGGTTATAAAATGTTTATGTTGTGGACACTAAAACGATAAACAGCGACTCGTACTCACAGTAAAAATAGGATCTTATTGCGTAGATACTGTGAAAAAAAAATTCTACAACTGTTTATTTTACACAAAACATTATGTATTTTTAGGGAAATGTAATAGCTAGAAGGCTTTACGAAGCTTTTGAGGTTTTTTTTTTTTTAAGTAAAATTATCATATTATAAGATTATTATATTATAAGTGCTCTGAAAGAATTCTTCTTTGAAATTATTATTCTTCTTTGCGAGACAAAATGTTTGAGTTTTCTTGCGCGCGCATGCAGAAAGAGCTTTTTGGGTAATGCTATATTAGCCTTCAAGTGTTTATCAAAATTTGATAAGAGGTGTTGTTTATATATATATATATATATATATATATACACACACAGAGTGTCTATAAGTTACCTTTACAAATTCAATGCAATTTCAATTAGCTTTGTAAAGATAATTTATGGACACCCTGTATATAACTAAGTTGTTGAAAGAATTGCCATTAATATTATCTTTCACCAGAAAAATACTATAAAATTATGATTTAGAATAATAGTCTAAACAATCATTTTGATATGTTTATTTAATAGGTTGTAAACATTGTAATTTTTCTTATATTGGACAAACAGGTAAAAATTTGGGGGTTAGAATCAAACGAGATAAGTATGATTGCATAACTTTCAGTAAGTCAAATGCTTTGTTTAATCGTAAATGAAATAATGGCCATAATATTGATTGAAATGTAGCAAAATTTTCTCATTTAATTAAAAAAAATAAAGTCATTATAGAGAAGACTATGTTAGAATGTGTTTATCTAAGTTGTATTAAAAGATCTTCAAGAATAGTCTTGGAATGTAAAAATTTGATGCATGTCTGATAATACTTCGTAAGCTTCGAGTCAACTAGAATAATTAATATATTTTCCCTTTTTTATTTCGCGACATTTTTCTGTATAAGAACTTACTGTAAATTCCTTCGTTAATTGTTTCATTCCCTGATGATGAAGTTTTTAAATACGAAAGTAATTGCAATTTTAATTTGTTTCCTATCCCCTGTCCCCTACGGGTTTGTATTATTATTAATAATAAATTCTGGTGGTTAATTCTATAGTTTTTTATCTCTCTCTCTCTCTCTCTCTCTCTCTCTCTCTCTCTCTCTTTGTCGACAATTTGCCATTTAGATATAGCTCCAAATGATGATGCTGAAACCCCGTTATTTACAAAAATTCTTTCCTTGACATCTAAAATTTAATACTAAGTATAAAAAAAATAATGATAAACAGAGAAACTTTCGCATCATCTAAAACCAGTTTTAAGCCTTGTGAAACAGACAGATTCGATCCTGATAATAATTATTGGTATGTTTTGACGAAAAATGTATTTTGATATGATATTTCAACAATATATATATATAATGTGAGATGAATTTCACAATTAAACACTTCAAAAAAATAAATGATGCACACCCACAAACAAAAATGAAAAGCTATTCCAAGGCCTTTCGTGTATTCAACAGTACGCCTCGACAGGGAATTCCCTGACGAAGTGTGCATCATATACTGTTGTTGTATGATTTAGCTTCCACACTGGCAGCACTGGCAGTAAGGTTCATATTGCCGAGGGGACATACAGCTTAAGGGGCGATGGAGGTATTGGTGATAAATTTTTCACCTAAAAACTGATTTGGATGATAAATGCAAAAAACTTCACTTTTTTCTACGTGAAGGTCAAAATATGAAAATAAAAACCCACTCTAATAGAGAGAGTTTATTTCCACGACAGTTTCGACGCCCACTGGCATGTTTCTGTATCCACCCGAGGAGGATGCCAGTGGGCGTCGAAACTGTCGTGGAAATAAACTCTGTCTATTAGAGTGGGTTTTTATTTTCTGATTTGGATGATTTACGACATTCATTAAAACTAATAGTAACAACTACCTACTTATATATTCTCGTCAGAGGCCGGCCTGACCTCTTCAGTCTTTAAAAAATAATAAAAAGGCCTAATGAAGCTGGCCTTTCTGTTGACAAAAATATATCCCGTTTTAAGCCCTGTGATTATCTTATTAATAAAACGACTATCCAATTCTCTCTCTCTCTCTCTCTCTCTCTCTCTCTCTCTCTCTCACTATGCCACTGTTAGACTCAGACGGTACCTCAGTAAATAACTATGGAGAAATAGCTATAATTTAAATTACCTTTTTACATCAATTTTTACAGTTGAGGATATATCTTTTACACCAGAAGCTAGTAATATGTTCACTAACGTAAATGGGGTTCCATTGCTTACTAACATAATTGTTTACGCTGAAGAGATTGCGCACTATATAATATGACAAGTTAAAAATTAGTAAATTGCTGTCTTTATTACCCAAAACATTTAAAAAGAGTTAAAAAATGAATTATTAGATCCTCTAGTTCAAATTTTCAGTAATTCTTTATCGTGGGTGGTTGTTCCTTCGGATTTTAATTTAGCTAATGTAACTCCAATTTTAAAAATGGGGATAACCAACAAGCGAGAAATTATAGACCCATTAAGCTAATTTCTGTTATAGGAAAGCTTTTTTAGAATCAGTTATTCATGATCGTATAGTCGAGCATCTTGAAAGCAATAATCTTATTAAACAAAGTCAGTATCATGGCTTTCGTAGAAATAAATCTTGTTTAACAAATTCGTTAGAATTTTTTTTCATGACGTCATCGACATTTATAAGGCATTCAAAAGGCATTTGACAACGTTCCACATGAACGATTGTTGGAAAACTTAAAGCTCGTGGGTTAAGTTCTTAACTGATAATTATTAATTAGTTAATTGGTAGAAAACAAAGGATAGTAATTAAGGGGAAGAATCAGGGTGGTCTAATATAACTAGCGGTGTTCCGCAATGGTCAGTTTTGGGACCATTATTTTTATAATATATATTAACGATCTTTTAATGTCAGTTTATTGAGAAAAATTTCTAATTTTGTCGACGACACTAAAAGTGAAGGTAAAGTAATTAGTTTACGAGGAAGAGAGAGTTTGTAGCGCGATTTTAATAATTTATAAAGTGATCCATCCAATAAGTGTGAAATGAAATTTAAAGTAGATAAATGTAAAGTTATGCAAATAGGTTGTCACAAAAGTAAGTTTAATTATATTATGGGAAAAAGTGTCAAACGAAGCCTCTGAGGAAAAAGATTTAGGTGTCATTGCAAAGGCGGATCTAGTTGGGGGAGGGAGGTCGGAGACGTCCGGACTCCCTTCAATTTCTTGAAAGTGCCCTATTTGATTGATGTGTATGTCTCTGAAAACAAATTTTGTTTTTGTAAATAGATCATGAATATTTTTTATTTTATTCAAATTTTATTTTGAGTCTTTATCTGTATACAGTGTACTTCCAAATTTGTAGTTGCAGTGGTTTTCATAAGTGCCCTTAGTACGGGTGCAGACGTATCACTATTTTTATCTTCATCTTATTCTGATAGCATGCCCGTAGCCAAGGGGGGGTTGAACGACCCCACTCCCCGTTTGATCCCCCCTTGACGGGAAAAGTCCACTTTAGTAACCATAGTTATAACTTATGTGATATTATAATATCGAACATCATTTAGTAAATAAACGCTTGCTTTTTTTTGCATTTTCTTTTGAAACTTCACAAACTTCTCTAAACTACTCTAAACCCCCTCTGCAGTAAATTGGTCATTGCACCAAAAGGTCCGCCTTTCTACAATTTTTTTTCACCAAGACGAGAGGAGAAACAATGGTTTTAAAACGAGATTTGGGAC
The DNA here is from genome assembly GCA_023014485.1 of Bathynomus jamesi. Lineage (NCBI taxonomy): Eukaryota > Metazoa > Arthropoda > Malacostraca > Isopoda > Cirolanidae > Bathynomus > Bathynomus jamesi. Next base: position 556,861 of record JAJOZX010002058.1, on the reverse strand, counting down.
AAACGTGTCAGGAAGGGCGACAAGTCTGACCTTCGTGAAATGAGGAATTATCGCACGGAACATTTGAAAGGTTGAAAGGTGGAATAGCCTTCCGCGGGTGCCGTGGCGAACACTTTAGTAAATATGTTTACGAATAGGTTGGACAGGTATTTTAGTGGCATAAATTTGCATTAAAAGGTGGGTAAATTGGGCTGTGTTTTGATTTAGTATAGGCAGTAGCCCGATTTTTCTTTTGTAATAAATGTAGCAAATGTAGCAGTAGGTGCTGACAGGGTTTGGTTGCAGAGCTGTGGGAGTTCTCAAATGATACCCCATTGGTAGAGACAGGAAGTTTGAAGGGAATTCTCGGGAATCAAAACCACCGAATAACTAATTAAATTTCAAGGATGGCTGCTCTTTAGGTACATTAGTGTCCATACATACAGATAGAATCAGTAATATCCTTTTAAATGTAAATGTAGTAGGAGGCGCTGGTCTGGTCTGGTTACAAAACACTGGGTGTTGTCAGTGTGAGAACGTTCGGGAGTCAAAACCCACGAATAAGCCTACAAAGGAGGGTCATAAGAGGAATTGGTTGGGGTGGAGTTGGGGATTAATCTTATTGTGCATTCAAATTCTGAAAACGCATTTTGCAACAGAGCTTCAGGGATAGACATGACAGCATCAATAATAGAGTAATTATAGCTAATGATGGAAGACATGTAGAAGTTTATTAACCGGATTAAATGAAATTTATAACCCTTCAGAATATACGAGTAATGTCATTTGGATTTTGCTGCTATCTGAATAAAATTAAGATCTGTTGTTGATACATCAATTTTGGGACACCCTGTATTAAATGCAAACAGTTTTTAAGAAAATTCCAAACTTCCTTAATCACATTTTTTTATAAAATTTCTTCTATACCTGTAAAAATAAAACAAATATTTATTTTGGGTATATTCATTTTGGGACACCCTGTATATGTGCGTGCTATCGAAATAGTATTGGATTTAGGTTGTAAAAATAATTTGCTTCCTTTGTTCGGTCAGCCTTTGGAAGAAATGAAACATGATCCATGATTGGACAATTTATAATCTCTAACCCAACATGATCTGAATGCATGTGAATGAAAGATGTACAGACTCCGCCTCCCGTTGGCGGAGACTTCTGTAAACGGGTTAGGCTTATCAACAGTTGGCCAAGAATATGACAAGTATTTTTCAGAATCGCCAAAATCTGAAGTCACGAAGCTTGAGAACCAAGACTCATATCCGTAAGAATACGATTCATTCAGTTAAAAAGTTATCTTTGCTTTTCTCATTTTCATATTTGTGTGAACGTTTCAGTGGCTTTCAACTACATTCAGCGTTTTATTGCACCGCGTCACTCTTAATTAAGAAGCTGTTGGTGAAAATTTGCTATAAAAAAAAAGAGAACTTATGTGATATAAGAATTTAATCTTATTTTTAAGTTAAAATCCCACTGAAAAAGTTTGAAGTTGATTAATTTCGTACAAAGACCTTATTTTTTACAAGAAATAAGGATAATTCTTGCGAAAAAAAGGTAAATGTATTGATAAATGTTTAAAATAATATCAAACATTTATCATAGGTTGCAGATAATGAAATAGTTACAGGTTAGAAAATTATAAACAAAGAACCAAATAAGAAGGGATGAAAAGTAATGAAAATTACATAAAAATTTTAAATATTTCACAAGAGACTTTAATTTTTAATTTAAAATAACATTTTCATAGCTTCTTGAGGGAAGCCCCAAAAAACTATAGTCCCTCAGATCAGTGGTCCGCAACCTTTTCTCACTTGTGGACCCATAGAAGAATATAGATTATATTTATTTATGAGGACCCCCTAGCGAAAAAAATTTGTATATTCTAATTTTGTGTGAATTCAATGATTTATTAGAGAACTTACACATGCATAGTCACTACATACTAATTACTACATTACTAATCACTAATTACGTTTAATGGCTACCTTGAATGTCATTTATAAGTTTTTTAATGTTTGGTTCAGTATTGGTCAGTATCATCCGGAGGTCATCATGAATCACAAGACGATTCCGAGCCTTGGTTTTGATTGTAGTTACTGCACTGAAAGCATTTTCTGCCAGATATGTAGTTGCAAATGATAAAATGCAATCAGTGACAGCAATAGTGGCCAGTGTTTGTTGGTGCTATTGCGTGTCCTTTTTCCAACCAAAACATGATGTAACCTTCTTTCTGAACAAATCTTTTTGCAGTGATGTTGTTTTGTAGGTCAATCAATTCCTCTTCAGCTTTTTGTTACCCAAAAAATGAGAGATAGCATCGATTGTTACAGTAAATGGATTCGCCACAAAATTCTATTTATCAACTGTCTGTATTTCTGTGAACCTGGTGTCAATCTCCTTTTGAAGATTGGTCATATGCTCAACAAATTCACTTGTCAGTGTTCGATAACTTTGTGTCCATGATTTCAGAGAGTTGTGGAAACATATCAGTTTCACCACGTTGAAGTTTTCCTTTCCAGAGTTTCAACCATCCACAGAAGCCATTCATAACTTGCTTGCACCCCCAATACTGTAATGTCTCGGCCTTGTAATTTCAAGTTGACATGAATGGAGTGGTCAAAGATATCTGACAGATGTGCCAAACGTACCACAAATTCGTCAGTGTTGAAGTGAGTGAGATAATCACTTTCAGTTTCACTCAAGAACTCTTTAATTGTATCTCTCAACTCAAATACTCGTCCAAAAACTCGACCACGAGACAACCATCTTACTTCTGTGTGCAAAAGTAAAGTTTTATGATTTTCATCTGCACAAAGTTCAGAGAATAATCTGAAACTGAGTGGTCTTGCTTTAAGAAGACCAACTCTTGGTGAGACTTAAACCATCGTCAAATGAGAGCAAGAAAATGGAGGGGTGGGGGACAACCCATTATCCCCACTCCCCCGACCATGCGAGGGTTAAAGTGACAGTTCAGGGAAAATACTCGTTCCTAAGCATCTAAAAATATTTTTAGATATGAGAATATCTTGCGAACACCTAAAAAATTTTGAGGACCCCTTGTGGACCCCTTGTCTTCTGCGGACCCCAGGTTGCGGATCACTGCCTTAGATAAACAAAAAATATTTAATCATAATCCAGTAAAAGGGATCTACATTCATGAACTCTCTTCGTAGAAGAGCTGTAAGCATGGGCGTAGGAGATCAGGCGTCGGTCAGGGAGGTCAACTGACCACCCCAAATTCAGCCCGACTGATTTTTTTCGGGCAATTACACCCGAAAATTCGGGCAGAAGCCCAGTACACATATTTTCCACGACTTCACCCGGAACTTTTTATGATTTTCATATAGGATATCATCTCCTTGCCCGAAATGTATGCCTTCAGATCTTGAACCATGCAAGACTGTATTTAATTACAGAAAGGAAAACCTGTCCCAAAACGGCAGTATTTAAGTACCCCATTTGATATAACTTGTTACAGCTTACTCTATTGTCGTAACTTGTTTGGTGCTTACCCTTTGTACAGTTGTGTATACCAACAAATAGTGTTTAATAAAAATAGGACTTAAAAAAATCGATTTTCGGTTTCGTTTATTTTTTCGGTTAAAACTTGCTTGCCCCCTCCCCCCCGAACAAAATCGGGCCCCTACACCTACGGCTGTGAGACCATGAAAAATGAGTGACCAGTTCATCATAATGAAAGATACCCATTCTACTTTTACAAATTTTACTTACTGAAACACTGAAGAGTAACCTTTTTTGTAGATTTCTTTGTTGTCAAAATATTCTTGCCAATTTAATTTGAACATTCTCAATTAATTTGAACATTCTCAACTATTGCCAGCGTGTGTACGTGATAACTGAAAAGCTACAAAATGGAAAGTTGGCAAGGATACAAATTGTACATTTTCAAAACTCATTCAAACATAAATATATTTTTATAATGCCTGAATATAATTCCACTGTTGTTAGATAGCATAGAAATTTAAATAATAAAATATGTAGACACTGATTTAAAATTATGGTTAAGAATTAAACAAGAGGTTTTGTCGCTTTTACAATTCGTAACTTTGTTATTAATATTAAATTAAATAAAAAGGTAAGAATGAAGTAAAGTCATGTTTTTTTTTGTGTGTGTGTGATGCATTATAGCGCAAATTTACTGGCCCATCTCCATTTTAAGTACCATGATCTCCCTGCGGAACCAGTGACAGGGTGGGTGGGGATGACAGATTATATATATATAATATATATATATATATGTATATATATAAACTTATATATTATATATATATTAGGGTTATGACATTTTTATAACCTCATGTTCCTGTATCATAAATCGATGAACTTTTGCCCCCTGACAATGAAAATAACAGTTTTTCGATATATTTTGAAAAAACTTCACCCCAAAATAAAAAATAAAAAATTAATAAAATAATAAATAGAAATTTGCATGTTTATTTCACAATTATTATACATAAACATATATTATATTATACAACATTATACCTATACAATACATATTAATTATACAAATACAATATTATACATTTACTCTATTATTGTTTTAATTGTTTTACTTATTGCTTAAAATAAACCTGTGATTAAGGTTGTCTTTATTTTTACAGTTTACGTAAAGTTCTTGCATCACCTTAATTGGCACGTTCCGCACATTGGTTGCTCCTTGGTATAGCTATTGCAGATGGGTCTCTGTTCCAGTGATTTTCCAGAGTATTTAGTGCTTTTCGGTATTGTTGCAAGATATTGGACAATTTATGATAATCATCTTTCTTATACATCTGATTGCTGAACCAATAGTCTGCCCAGTCGTAGGAAATAAATCTGCAAATCTTATGCAGAGATTCTCTTCGTGTTGGTAGAAGTATATAGGTTAGGATTGCTAATATTGCTCTTGAATTCCATCTGGCGTTGCTGATGTTTGGTATTTTTCGAAAATGTACCTTTGTAAATCTGCCATTTTCTTCAAGAAACCGAAAAACACGTGTTAGATGAAACAGAAACTTCATGTCATCACGCCATCCTGAACTTTCACAAATCTCTTCCTCGCCATTTTCAAAATTTGCTTTAAGTTCGTCATATTTCTTCATGATGTCTGAAACAAAAGGGTAATCAATGTTTGGTGATGTTTTATTAGCTCCAAGTTCGTCATCCATCACCACACGAAGTATTCGGTCCAGTACGTGATGCTGGCAGCCAATGAATTGTGGCTTATCAAGCCCCTTTTCTGCAAACAATCTTTGTAGTCTGACTATAACTCCATTCAATTTTCCTGTATTGACACTTGTTGTATCTGCTACCATCATTTTTATGCTGCTCCATAAGTTATGCTCACCCAGAAGAGCCCGTATTCCATCAGAGATAGTTTCAGCTTTGCCATTTGCCAAACACAACACACAGGGCCGGATTAACCATTAAGCAAAATAAGCCCGTGCTTAGGGCATCAAGGGAAGGGGGGCACCACAGAAATTTTCCATTGTCGGATTTACCATGGATTTATTATACTATTATAATCGCGGCTTATAGCCTATAAGCTGTTGAAAACTGAATTATATATATTCATATATAGTATTTATTTTTTTTCATTGTTTGAATTTGTAGTGAACAACAACCCTTTTGAGAGAATAAATATATTTCGTTGTAATCACACACTTTACGCTTTGCGTTATTATTTTGTTTATATCAAATCTTTGAGCGCCATATTAAAATACATATACAGTAGATTAAATATTTTCGTGTGCTATAGGAAGTTATTCTGAACGTGTGATTTGTGAATATAATATTAAATATATATTTTACATAATCATTTGGTATTGTTTTACAGAAAGATTTAGGTTTATAGAATTGTAATATAAATTAATATTAAAATAAAAGAAACTATAAACTCTCTATATTGCTGTTGTATCAAGTGATGTTTATCACGGCCATTATAATAATAAGATATACTGACCTAAGTTAATTAGCGTTGAAGAAGTTTATCTGTTGCTCTCTCTTCTTCTCTAGGGTAAGTCTATGAAGTGTACTTTATTTGTATATATAACAATATTTTATCATACACGTATCTTTATTTTATAATTTATTTATCGATTGTCATAACAGTATAAAAGAATTTAGATTGTTTATATTTTGAATTACATATATATGGGGCACCAAAATCTTTTAAGTGCTTAGGGCCTCTAAAGGTCTTAATCCGGCCCTGACAACACACCTAACTTGACTTCTCTGTTTTCATTTTTCAGAACAACCACCTGATATTCCTTAGCATCAATATGTTTACCATCAAAATGCAATGACCAATCTTCTAGTTGCAGCGTTTCTTTCATTTCTTCTTTCAGTCGAACTGCTTCTCTGAACGTTGATTTGTAAATACCTGATTGAGATGGTGTTGGTATATTGATTCCTTCATTTGACAGCTGTTTGCAGACTTTTGCAGCTTTGCTTGTTGATAATTTTGAAGATATTACTAAATTGGTTGCAATTGCAGTTTTGCTATAATGTCTACGCATTGGCTTTCTTGCGGAAGATTCACAGTCATCTTCATGGTCACTAGGTTCTGTTTCACTCGTTATTGCATCACTATCTAACACATCGATGGACTCAATGGCAGAAAAATTGGACGCCACGCAAGTACTGGAGGTTTTCCTTATTCGTTTTGATGGATGGATAGTTTCTTTGCCTACTAGTTTCTCAGTCACATATCCCACTTCACCTTTGTTCTCCTTTTGCAGATCGTAAAACTTTTTGTCCTCACTGCATAGCCATTGTCCATCTAATTTTGTGATATCAAATAGTTCATCCAGTATTGAATACTTGCCACGCCGTACACATTCATCATATGTCTTCAAGACTTTCTCGATCTTGCTTTGAACAACTTGATTAGACACATGTGGGAAATTAAATTTATCCCATAATTGAATGACTTCATTACAAATCACCTTTGCCCGGTCTTTTCTACTTTTTACATTGTTGCCTAGAAACAGGTATCTTCCAGCAATATGTATTTGGAGAGGCAAGCGGCTTCGTTCGAAAAGAGGTGACATTTCTGATGAGACGTTTCTTCTTTTGTGTGAGTTCTGAAACTGCACCAGATTCTTCGTCCAAGTTTCTTTGCCCTTTTCGCATTCAATAGCACTTCTCTTATGCGACATTGTAAGATAGATAACCTGAGATAAATAAATTCACTTGGAGCAAATACTTTCCGTTAATGATAAATTGTACGTGATATGTGTTCTGTTCACCAGCACTGTCTGAGGAGCGAATTGTTTTTTTTTTTTTTTTTCTGTTTAAGGTGCTTTCAACCCTGCTGGATTATTGACACCATTTTTTTTTTTTTTGTAGAGAAAGGTGGTGAAAGAAGTAGTAGAAGAAAGGAGTACCATCCATATAATATTGTTTTTTTTTTTCTGTTTAAGGTGCTTTCAACCCTGCTGGATTATTGACACCATTTTTTTTTTTTTTTTTGTAGAGAAAGGTGGTGAAAGAAGTAGTAGAAGAAAAAGGATTTTTTGATATATAATATTGTTTGTTTGTTTTTTTCTGTTTAAGGTGCTTTCAACCCTGCTGGATTATTGACACCATTTTTTTTTTTTTTTTTGTAGACAAAAGTGGTGAAAAAAAAGTAGTAGAAGTGGAAAGGTTATATATAATATGCGCGAGACCCTCATCCGGCAACACTTATATAGAGGCCAGAGAGGGCGTGGCTTAAGGCAGACACGTGTATTTCTGGAATATTCCGGAATATTCAAGAAAATACTAGGTAACCAATCTAGAATGGTGCAATGCAGCTGTCTCGAATATACTAATATACTATATTTGCTTTCGGGGTGACATTTTTTTTTAATTCTGAAGAATTAGGCCCTTTTTTATTGTTTTCAAGCAAAAGTTCATCGATTGATGATACAGGAAACAATATTTATGACAAACAATTAAAAAGTCATAACCCTAATATATATATATGATACACACAGACCGTGCATGGAACAAGAAACTCTTCTAGGAAAATTAAATTCACTATAGTCCGAATAAGTAATGGTAAATGACAAACACTATAGTTTTTTCTATTTTATGATGTTAACCGGACGTGGGCAACGGGTCACTCGCAAAGAGGTCCCAAAAATATAGCTTCCTTCACCAGCTATCTGCAAAGCAGATAGGATCCAGCTTTGGCACAAGATCTAGGGTTTAAAACAGCCTAGCCAAGCTACATTTAGAACCTCAATATAAGCAAAAGACTCGCTGCCTTCACGTCGGATTGAATACATCAAAGAAAAAGGGGTAAATATATTTTTAGCCAAAAACCAAAACTTAAACCTCAACTGGCAGAATTGAGCGTCCACTTTTCAAGGCACATAACATGTCCGTTTCATGATGGGAATGAACTCAGAATGGTTCCCTGAGGTTTTTTATGATACACACAGACCGTGCATGGAACAAGGAAACTCTCTGGGAAAATTAAATCCACCATAGCCCGAATAAGTAATGGTAAATGACAACACTATAGTTTTCCTAGAAGAGTTCCTTGTTCCATGCACGGTCTGTGTGTATCATAAAAACCTCGGGGAACCATTCTGAGTTCATTCCCATATATATATATATATATATATATATATATATATATATATACACATATAATATACATATACACAGGGTGGGCCGAAAGTCTGGATCCATAGGAAAATATTTATTTTAATACATAAATTACAACAAATGGTAAATACTTAAAATGAATATCAACTTTAACTCGTAAATGCGTATCCGTGATAAGGTACAGTGGTTCGTACTCCAGTATAAACAACAAATTATAACAAATGCTCAAATTGGCGGCCTCTGACATCGAGACACTTAGGGATGGAAATTATGATTTTTAATAATTCTTCGAATTGACGTTCTCGAGATGCGTGTTTCATTTGATAATCTTCTTGTTGATTTTACTGGACTATTCGTTAAAGTGTCACATACCATTGCAGAGGTATTTTCATCAGTTGCAGTTTTTGGACGACCAGAACGCCGTCGATCATGTACACTTCCTGTTTCTTTGAAACGTTTAAACAACTTGCCAACAGTCGCATGTGTTACTGGATGCTTATTAGGATGATTTCTATTGAATTCGGTAGCAACTTTTCTGTGTGTAGCGCCCTATCTTGCGTACATGAGCACAAGTTCTACCCGGTCTTCTGTTGTTAGATTCGAAGCCATTTCTGGGCTGAAATAAACAAAGTATTTGAGTATTTATACTGGAGTACGAACTACTACTGTACAGTATCACGGATACGCATTTACGAGTTAAAGTTGATATTCATTTTAAGTATTTACCATTTGTTGTAATTTATGTATTAAAATAAATATTTTCCTATGGATCCAGACTTTCGGCCCACCTGTGTATATATATATATATATATATATATATATATATATACAGGGTGTCCCGTAAGTCTGGACCCATAGGGAAAAATAATAAAATTACAAAATAGTCCAAAAATTTATTTATAATATATTTTTTTATTATTTTTATTATTATTTTTATTATTTTTTTATTATGATCTTACTCCGCTGGAGTTTTATTTGTGGGCCACTTGAAAGCCAAAGTGTACGCGGTCAAACTTCAGAACATTTTCCACCTTAAAGCACGCATTGTGGAGGCGTGTCAAGAAATTTCTGCGACTGTGATTCAGAAAGTGCTGTCGCAGTGGAGATTGCGTCTTCAACTATGTGTGCGACACAACGGCGGACACTTTGAACAGATTATGTAATAAATTTTTGGACTATTTTGTAATTTTATTATTTTTCCCTATGGGTCCAGACTTACGGGACACCCTGTATATATATATATATATATATATATATATTATATATATATATATATATATATATATATATATATATATATATATATATATATACAGGGTGTTTCAGGAAGAAAGGTCAATACTTCGGGAGGTGATAGTATCGGTTATTGTGAGAAAAAAAGTTCATATGAACATGTGTCTAATTCGGAATAGTTACGGAGATAGAGCTGTTTGAATCTACAAATACAAAAGCATTGTTAATGGTAATCAAGAAAGAGAAACCAATTACTGTTTCTGACATTTAATGTTTAAACATTGGCATTTTGAATGGTATCAGATACAGAAATGACAAATTTGTTACAGTTTACAATACATTTTCGAAAATCCCACCGTTAACCTCAATGCACTTTGCAACTCGTGTGCGAAGATCGCGTGTTGTTCGTCTGAGTTTGACGTTCCTTTATGCGGGCAGCAGCATCTAAAATGCGCGCGAACAATTCGTCTCGTGTATTCACCTTTCTTTTGTGAACTTGACTTTTCATCCACCCCCACAAACAATAATCTAACGGAGAGAAGTCTGGAGACCTTGGTGGCCATTGAATGGGACCACCGCGGCCGATCCATCGACCAGGGAAAGTTTGATTTAGGTATTGCATCACCAGACGGGTAGAATGTGGAGGAGCTCCGTCATGCTGAAAGTACATACCAGCGCGTGTAGCCAAAGGAACATCCTCCAATAGTCCTGGCGATTCATTTTGCAGAAATTCTAGGTAACTTTGTCCTGTAAGACGATTCTCTAAAGTAACAGGGCCAATCAGCTGATCATCGATGATACCGCACCACACATTGGCAGAGAAGCGATGTTGAAAATTTGTTTCCACAGTGGCATTTGGATTTTCGTCTGACCACCGATGAGAGTTACGAGTGTTGTTGATACCGTCACGGATGAAAGTAGCTTCATCGGTGAACAGTATTAATCGAAGCAATCGGCGATTAGCATTTACCCAATGACAAAATTCCAGTCGCATGGCAGCGTCTCCTGGTTGAAGGTGTTGTACACGCTGTACATGATATGGATGCAAGCCTTCCTCACGTAATGTTCGCCATACTCTTGTGTGTGGTACACCGAGACGTGTAGAAATTCTTCTTGGGCTAGTAGTAGGACTACGCTCTACCAACTGAAGAATATTTTCCACTTCATCCACATCTTGTTGACCTTCACGTTCAGATGAAACATGAGCGCTGGGAAGTGTACCAATCTCACGCAATGTGTTGAAAACCCTGGTAAACACTCTTCGATCCGGAATTCTGCGGTTCGGAAACCGTCGACGGTATTCTGCAACAGCAGCTGTTGCACTTCCATCGCAAAAACCGTAGACATACACCATATCTGCATATTCGGCATGTGTGAAAGTGTGTGGCATTCTTAACACTGCTTCAAACACCAAACAATGTCACTCACAACAGTCAGCTGTCGATTGGCTTATGTTATATGCTTACATTATAGCTTACATGGTTTAAGTTTATAGGGGAGGGAAGGGGGAGGAAGAGCTGCGGGCGCATCAGATTCAAACAGCTCTATCTCCGTAACCATTCAGAATTAGACACATGTTCATGTGAACTTTTTTTCTCACAATGACCGATACCCTCACCTCCCGAAGTATTGACCTTTCCTCCTGAAACACCCTGTGTATATATATATATATATATATATATATATATATATATATATATATTATATACAGTGGTGTAGTGCTAAATAAAGAAGTGAGGGAACGCATTTTGAAAGTGTTACTCAGATGCGGGGGGGACAATGGCGAGCGCGGCGAGCCCATACAGCTGGGGGTCCGGGGGCACTGTAAGCCCCCCGGGAAATCTTTTGAAATCTGACCAATTTCAGGGATATTTTGAGGTCATATGCACTGGATATTAGGATATATTCCAAGGTTGAAGATGCAGTATTTCCAGTGTCATTAGATATACGACATCCAGTACGATCAATAAAAATAGCTAACAACTGGAATGATTAACTAAAAAAAAAGTTAACAACTGGTACGCCGTGGTGACTGTTTCACCAGATCTTTATAGGCTAGCATTGCCTCAGTCGAAGCTAAAAGAAATGAAGCAGTTAATGATTCTTTCTCATATTTCTTCTAGGGGTGGGAATTAAAATTTCATGACGTTAGAGATTTGTAAGTTCGGATTTATTTGAAATAGTGAGGGAACGCCGTTCCGTCTATCAAAAAAAGTAAGGGAACGCCGTTCCCACGCGTTCCCACAGCACTACACCACTGTGTATATATATATACAGGGCGTCCCAAAAAAATGTATACACACTTTAACAGCTGATAGCTCAATTGATGTTTCTTTCTTTCCAAGTTAAACCCATTAGAATTAATAATGGCAGTCAGACTAAGCTTTGAACAAAGGAAATTCATTCTAAAATGCTACTGGAAGTGTGAAAACGCAGTTGAAGTGCAAAGACAGTTTAGGAGGGAGTTTCAAACAGATCCACCAACGCGACTTACCATCACTCGAATTAGAGATAAGTTTGAAGCCGATGGAACTGTTCAGAATGTCCACAAGAAGCGTTCCGGAAGACGACGGACATCGACAAGCCCCACAAAGCAAGAAAGAGTACTGGAAACGTATCACCAAAGTCCAAGAAAATCTGTGCGGCAAGCGAGTCGTGAGGTAGGAATTTCAGAATCGTCTGTCCAACGCATTTTGAAGCGCTGTCAATGGAAAAGTTACATTCCAAGATTAGTCCATGCTATTAATGAAGATGATCCGGACCGAAGAGTGGAGTATTGCGAGTGGTACTTGACACGATGTGGATGTGGATTGGACGAAGGGGTTTCGTAGAATACCCTCCGCGTTCACCAGACCTCACACCACTAGACTTTTTTTTTATGGGGATACTTAAAAGACAAAGTCTACGCTATAAAACCTGCAACAGTCGCTGAATTGAGAGCAGCCATTGAACGAGAATGCACACAAATACCAAACGAAATGTTTCGTGATATTTGCGATTCCATTGCTTCGCGTTATCAGCAGTGCCTGGACCAGAACGGACGTCAGTTTGAAAACAGGCGTTGACAAAACAATTAAATAATGTCTGTAGATTCTATTACATTTGAAAATGAAATGTATTTTAATAAACACTGCCTTTATAATTATTTAAAGTGTGTATACATTTTTTTTGGGACGCCCTGTATATATAAAGAACGACGCTTGTGGAGGAGAGCGTCCGCACAAGATTTAGTTATCCTTTAAATTTTGTTTTCTTTGATTTAACGACCAAGGAAAAACGTACTATTATAAACATTTTCATAACTTCAAGTAGTTTATTTCGCCAATAAAAAGTTATTGCCTTAAATTTTCTATTGGAAGTGCTAAAATTGTTCACAGCTATGATGTATAATTATTTTTTCTGAATTTATTTTTGACTAACAGGAAAAGTAGAAAAATGTATATATAAATTCCTTAGTGAGCGGCAGCAAGTTGTTACAGTAGGGGATCATCAGAATCGGAGGTACGTAGCTTAATACTGCAATGAGCAACATTGTCTCCATTACTATTTATAATCATGCTAACTGATATAGACAATGATGTTACCAGTGATAGCACAGTAGCATCCTTTACTGATGACACAAAGATTAGTAGAAGAATAAGAAACCCAGATGATATATTATAGAATCTTTACAAACGGACACCAACAGAATTTACAGAGGGACAAGGAAACAATATGGAATTTAACAGCGAGAAATTCCATCTATTATAATACAGAAGAAGGGGGACTAAAATTCCATGGAACACTATGTCTGAAATTGGCAGGAAATTCAGAGAAACTCCAAAGTAAAAGTTTTAGGAAATTCATGCCACAAAATAAGATAGGGATCCGTAAACAAAGTAAAAGGAATGAATGAACAGATACTGAGAACCTTTAAAAGAAGGGAATGTAATGTCATGATTCCTCTGTTGAAAGTAATGGTCATACCGAAACCGCATTATTGCTCATTCCTAACATCCCTTTTGGTTTACTTCTAGAGTAGGAGACATTATAAAGAGTAGAGATAGGGCTTATAGGCTATATAAGTGCGATAAAGATAATCTGTTGTTACGAAACAACTACATATCTCTAAGGCGTAAAGCGAAAAGTGTAATAAAAAAGTCCAAGCGCGAATTTGAAATCTCCATAGTTCGTGACGGTAAAGAAAACCCCAAGCGATTCTTTCAATACGTCAATAATAGAAATCCAGTAAAAAGTGTCTTGGGGCCTTTGAAAAATGTAAACGGAGATCTAGTTTCTGAAAACAAGGAAATGGCTACCGTGCTAAACAAATTTTTTACGTCAGTTTTTACTATAGAAGATCTAACGAATATCCCTACGGTCATAGACATAATACCTTTTGATAATGGTAATATTTTGGATAATATCGTGGTTAGTGAAGGGGAGGTAATGCGCTATATTGATAAAATGAAAACGCGTAAATCACCGGGGCCGGATTCCATATATCCCATACAACTAAAAGAATTAAAAGATAGCATTGTTGTGCCGCTAACAAAGATTTTTAATGCGTCTATTTCTGAGGGGTGCGTACCAGATAATTTCAAGTTAGCAAACGTAACACCTATCTTTAAGAAAGGCGATAAAGGTGCGGCGGGAAATTATAGGCCAATCAGTTTAACGTCTGTTGTAGGTAAGCTACTGGAATCAATAATTAGGGATCGTATAGTCGAACACTTAGAAGTGCATAAACTAGTTAGAAATACGCAGTACGGTTTTAGGCGAAACAAATCTTGCTTAACTAATCTTTTAGAATTTTTCCAAAGCGTGGTTGACGTTTACGATAGACATAGGGCGGTTGATGTAGTGTATTTAGATTTTCAGAAAGCGTTTGACACCGTGCCGCACAAAAGTCTCATTGAAAAAAACTAAGGCTCATGGAATCAGGGGTGTAGTAATAAATTGGGTAGAAGAGTGGTTGCGAGGTAGGAAACAGAAGGTGGTCGTTGATGGAGCGGAGTCGTGTTGGGCTAATGTAGCGAGTGGCGTTCCGCAGGGTTCTGTATTGGGCCCCTTGCTTTTTCTTATATATATTAACGATTTAGATGTCGGCCTAGTCAGCACAGTTTCAAAGTTTGCGGATGACACGAAGCTGGGTGGTAAGGCGATTAATGACGAAGATAGAGGTAAAATCCAGGAAGATCTGAATAAAATCGTTGATTGGTCAGTCACATGGAAAATGAGATTTAACGTTGATAAGTGCAAAATTTTGCATATAGGTTCGCGTAACGGTAATTTTGCGTATATTATGTCAGGGAAAGATTTAACAAGCGTAGAGCAGGAAAAAGATTTAGGAGTTATAGTCACTGGTGATTTAAAAGTAGCGAAACAAAGTACAGCAGCGGTCAATAAGGCGAACAAAGTGTTAGGTTTTATAGCTCGAAATTTTGAGTACAAATCGCGCGATATTATAGTTCCTCTTTATAAATCATTAGTTAGACCCCATTTGGAGTACGCGATCCAATTTTGGAATCCGTATATGCGCAAAGATATAGACAACATCGAAAGAGTTCAAAGACGAGCAACTAAGATGATTCCGTCGCTTAGGTCAAAGTCGTACGAGGATAGGTTTAAGGAGTTAAAATTGACAACACTCGAGACTAGGAGGCTAAGGGGTGATCTAATCCAGGTTTTCAAAATTATGAATGGGTTCAATAACGTAGATAGAGATAGCTTTTTCGAAATATCTCAATATAATAGGACTAGAAATAACGGGTGTAAGTTGACAAGTAGAAGGTTCGAGACAGCAGTTGCGAAAAACTTTTTTACTCACAGAATAGTAAATAGCTGGAATAGTTTGCCGGTAGAAGTAATTAGTAGCACTTCTATAAACATGTTTAAAAATCGATTAGACAAATATGTTGATAGATTGGGTATAGTTTAAGGTAGTAAAAGTAAGGCTTTGTGGTGATCGATCCCACAGCTCAACACAAGTGTTGTGGGATATAGGGAGGCAGCATCTTGGGTTAGGGGATACTCTCTGTCCTTACACACCCCATTTAAAGAGATTCCTCTGCCTAGCGGTGCCCCCCATAGTACTGTGAAGTATTGAAAAACTCATGATCTTCACTTGCCCCACAAACACCTTGAAATGGGAGACCCAAAATGGGTGCACACACATTCTACATTACTGTACAGTCTTTACAGCCACACCTACACTTTTCCTCCTAAGTATATATATTGTAATGTATATGTAAATTTTGACTTGGTCCGCAATGGACATGGAACGTGACTTATTTTTCGTTGGCAAGGTACTAATATTGATGGATACCGTAATGAAATTGACTGGATTCTTTGGATCTGATATATTTGCATGTTGGTTATAAATAGATATAGAGTGTAACATATTTGTGGATAGTAGTCTATTATGACTTGATCCTCTGGATCCAGAGATTCTATCTTTAGTTTTAAATCGATAATTAATTAGTTTTAAATCGATAATTAATTAGTTTTAAATTGATAATTAATTAGTTATGCAAAAATTGGTCGTTGCCAATGTACAGGCAGTTTTTGTATAAATTTCTTATGTTCTTGTGGTTCGGAACCCACGTAAAATTGTAGGTCCCCTCCGCCACCACGGAGGACATACACAATTACGAACACAAGTAGGTAGACCAACCATGAGTGGATCCTAGGGTCTTTGTTGGTCTGTAACATTATAACATTATAACAACAAAGAAGGCATTAGTCAATTAGAAGAAATTCAGAGAAACTTTACAAGTTTTTTGGTTGTCAGAATGTCAAGACTGTTCAACCAACTGCTCAAAGAACTCAAAAACACTAGTAGTGTCTACATGGAAGTCTTCAAAAAGAGAGTAGACGCCTGGCTCAGAACAATTCTAGATGAAATGGAGAACGCAGGACAACAATTTTCTCATTCACCAAGCCAACTCGATAGGAGGGGCAATGAACCTGATCTCCGTGAGGAATCACCACACGAAAATCTTGTAATGGGAGTTCCGATGCTAGCATCCCCGACCAAAATGTCGTTCAATTACAGTTGAAAAAAGTTGTGAAGATGAGTATTATATATATATATATATATATATATATATATATATATATACAGGGTGGGCCGTAAGTTTCCATACATAGGAAAATTTAAACGTTTGTTTTTATGTTTCAGATACCCTAAGAATATGCGTTGTAAGATCTTGTTTACTGATGAAGCAAATTTTTACGTCAATGGAGAGGTTAATCGGCAAAACATACGTTATTGGAGTAATGCTAACCCTAACTGGCTGAGTCCGACGAAGATGCAAGGTGCCGGTAAAGTGATGGTGTGGGCCGGGATATGGGGTGACAGAATTATTGGACCAATTTTTGTCAGTGGAAATCTTAATGCCGAAAGGTATCTTAACATGTTGCAAGAAGAGATTTTCCCATCCCTGCTAAACGAGTAAGGTAACTTCCCAGTTTACTTCCAGCAAGATGGAGCTCCACCTCATTATGGTCTTCACGTGCGTCGGTATTTGGATCAGCAGTTTCCGGATGCTTGGATTGGTCGGCGTGGTCCTGTGGAGTGGCCTCCCAGATCCCAGATCTCACCCCCCTTGATTTCTATCTTTGGGGGCACTTGAAGGCCATGGTGTATCAGGAAAAGATACGAGACATAAATCATCTAAAGGAACGTATCACCAACGCCATTACAAGCATAACGTCAACTGTGCTAATGCGTGTTCATCAACAGTGGGGAACACGTATTGAAATGTGTTTTCAAAACAATGGCAACCATGTAGAGCATATTATATAAATAAAAATGGTTGTCCATAAAAAAATGTTTCTTTTTCCTATGTATGGAAACTTACGGCCCACCCTGTATATATATATATATATATATATATATATATATATATATATATATATATATATATATATAACTCGTAAGATTTCCACTGAAAGTGATGAAGCAATTTATAAGAATTAGGTGTAAATATTGTTTTGTGATTATGTTCCTGAATTTATTATTAACTAAGCGAGAGAGTTAATTTAGTTGAAAACTGCTATTGGTGCAATTAATGTTGGGAACTCTGTTCATGTTCTAATTTGCGTTGTCGCTTTTCTGTCTTATACTGTGCCTTTAATTGTCCCTGTTCAGTAAACAGACATTACGTCATCACGGTCCCCCGGTTTCTTAGACACTTTAATTGTAATGGAACTTGTTATACCATATTATACTGCTTTTCATCATATATATATTATATACACACAGTGGGGCTCATAAGTATTTGTACGGAAAAATATTTCAGTTATGTTTGTCCTAATCTTTTGTACCATGCACAGTGTACACTGTAGAATAATTACGAAAAGGTTACCGTTCGTTTGGAAAAAAATTAACAGTTAAAAATTTGTTTAACTCCAACATATAATGTAAAACACCAAAAACTTTGAGGAAAATAAAAATGTTAAAATGTAAAAGTTTTCGTACATTTACTAACTAAATTATTTAATACTTTGTGTGTCCACCTTAGGCTTGAAGAATTAAAATTTTTTATCAGTAGTTGGCTGTTTACTGGTTACTGCATTTGGGAACTCCACCAAGATAATGATCCAAAACCTAAAAGTAAGAGCACCATGAAATGGCTTCAGCAAAAGAATTTCAAGCTTCTCGAGTGGCCTAGCTAAAGTCCAGCTCTCAAATTTATCGAGAATTTATGGGTGATTTGAAAAAAGCTGCCCGCAAGAGGAATCCTTTGAATCTGAATGAACTGCAGAGCTGTGCTTAGCGGCGTTAAATTAGCGCCGCTAGGTTTTCATTAGCGATTTTACAAGCGCCGCTGTTTTCTTAAAACGTTAGCGAAACAGCCAGCGCCACTATATTTTTCAGGCAAATCAACCGCTAATCGCTATTTTTGCTCGTGCTTTTTTGTAAAAAATACTTGTAAGATCTGTTACCAACTCGGCTGTTGTCACGAGTTCATACCAATACTAAATCACTATTTACACGACTCAAAACACTATTTTCACGACTCAAAACACGTCACGTGATCATCAGTATGGTTCGTATTGAGCTTCAGAACATTATCATTTCAGCCGTCATGGTAGATATTGGCTTGCATAATTTCATACCACTCATTATATAAGTGCTCTCGACTTGTTACAGAGTAAAACTATGGCCTACATGGAACTGCTCCTTCCAACCCTGACAGTATGCAAAACAAAACCGAAAGCTTTAGAGCTTCAGTCCCTTCAGATTTATAGTCCACTCTTAGCTGCTCTAAACAATGGCACTGAGAAACGCTTCGAAACATCATTCAATAATGGAGATAACATACTGGATCTTATTTAATGAAGAGAAAGAATCAGTGAAACAACAGATGATCAAAAAGTTGTCAGTAAAAATTTACTGTGAAGAAGGAACAACATCAGATGCACCCCCATTCAAGTACGGACACAAATAAAGATGATTATTTCTCTTGATTTAAACCGGCAAAGACTGCTAGCGGCTCCACAACACAGCATAATGCAGAACAAATCTCACTATTCTTGAACAAAACTGTACCAAACCGTAATATGATAGATAGTTTATATTTCCCTTCCAAAGTAGTCAAATCTATTTTCATTCAGTTAAACACACCTATTCCATCCAGCGCAGCTGTTGAGAGGATTTTCTCGACTGGAAAAGATATTTTGAAGCCAAAACGAGCTTGTTTGACTGACTATAACTTTGAGAAGTTGTTGCTACTGAAACTTAATAAAACAACATAGCACAATATCTAGAAGAAATGTAAAGAATTAGTGATTTACTATTTGGTATTTCCTAAATAACCATACAGTAGAGCGACTGTGTTTATTTTTTTTTACTATTGTCGTAGCACTTCCATGTGATTTATGACATTTATTGAGCTGGAAGAATTGAACTTTGGATTAAATATTTCCCGCTATAACTAGGTCTTTTTTAGTTTTATAAATAGATATCACACACACACACACTTACTGTGTATATATATATATATATATATATATATATATAATATCAGGGCCGTAGCCAGGGGGGATAGGGGGATATATCCCCCCGAAATTCCCAAACTTTGAAATATATTCAGACAAAATACTTCTCTCTGCATGCCTAGGACGTCCTAGGTATATATAGGTTCATATACCCCCCCCGGAAAAAAAATTCTGGCTACGGCCGTGATATATATATATATATATATAGCGATAAATCTAGCGCCGCTAGATTTCTAAAAGCTTAGCGTCAGCGACATCGCCGCTAGATTTGTAGACTATTAGCGTTAGCGACAGCAGCGCTGGTCATATCAGTTAGCGCGCTCAGCTCTGATGAACTGCAACAATTTTCTATAGAAGAACGAGCTAAAATTTGTACTAAGAGATGTCGAAACCTTGTAGAAAAATATCCAAAACGAATCATTGAAATCATTCAAGCAAAAAGTGGACACACAAAGTATTAAATAATTTTGTAAGTAAATATACGAAAACTTTTGCATTTTAACTTTTTTTTTTCTTCAAATTCTTTGATGTTTTACATTATATGTTGCAGTTATTTGTTAAATTTTTTCAAACGAACGGTAAATTTTTCATAACTATCCTATGCATGCTACAAAAGATCAGGAAGAATATAATTGAAATAGTTCTCTGTACGAATACCTACGCGCGCCACCATACGTAAAGTATTTATAAATAAAAAAAATCTCACTTCTCAAATGAATTGGGGTGAGAAGGTAGAAACTACCCAGATATGAAATATACAATGTAGTAAAGAGGAAAAAGGGCGGAAAGTAAAGCGTACACATCCATTCACACAGGCGTCCTGGTGGATCAGCGCTCACCCGACATTGTTAAATCCCACACCTGCAGCGCTTCATACGCTAGGCATAGTAACACTTCCCGGCTTTGTCAAAAATAAAAGAGACAGATTCCCAAATTTACATACTTTTAACAAATTTCCATTGCAACCTACTTGCAGCCACTTCTTGTGCATCACCTATATCAAATCCACGCTTACTTACGAAATCAATTATCTACCATGTCTGTCCATCTTCATCTCGGCCTTCCTATCCTCCTCCTACCTTAGCAAACACTCTTATAGTCTTTTCACAACTCTCTCATCTTCCATCCTTTCAACATGTCTGTATCACTTTAACACACTTTCCTAATTTTTCACTTCTACCAACTTCTGAACACCACATCTTTCCAAAATTACACGATTTCACATTATATCAATCCGACGCACTCACACATACTCCTCAGATTAACTATCTCAGCTGCCTTCACTCATGAGTCTTCTTTTCATGTTATGCCAATTAATGTTTCACACCCATGCAAAAATGTTAGTAGTAACACACTTTCACGTAAACATCTCGCAGCATCTCTATCCAGTCTCTGTTTCCTCACAACCGACTTTAGTCCACCCTCCAACTTTTTTTCTTGATTCATTCTAATTTTAACTTTATCAGTACTCGTAACTCCTATGTTGAATGCACATCTCAGATACTTAAAGGACTCTACTACAGTTAGCGTTTCATATATCATTCACCATCACATGATGATCCGAATTTTTCCACTTTAATTTTTTCGTAACCCACATTTTAACCATTCACACTTTTTTCCATTCTCCACACAACCTCACATTACATAAGACTATCATGTAGTCAGGGAGCCCACACCGTGAGCCACACGTGTGTCAAATACCTCTTTCAACTTATTTATTTTCATGATGATATAGTCTGTCAAACTTCTGTCACCATATTGAAAATTTGTTCAATACCAGATATACTTGTGTATTCCCCTATGTGAAAAAAAAGGAATTCGTTACAATCAGCTTTCTCTCACTGCACAGCTTTTTCAGCCGACACCCATTGTCATTCACTCTTGATATAGCGTGCTTCCCGAACACGAACACCCTATCCTCCGGACCCATAACAACTTTCCTATACAGGTATCCTGTCATGTACATTTTGTAACATTTAGGTACTTTCAAACCACACTGTCACTCTCTCTTCAAAAACTTTCTCTCGCATCCTTACAGTTATCATCACACGAAGCATATCCAACCACTCCAACCACTTTCACTCTCACAAACTTAAATTTCACACACTCACAATCAAGGAACTGATACAAGCGAAGTCTTTCATCGTTTTATTGTTTTATTGAATTGAATTGAATAACCTTTATTAATAATAAAATAAGTACATTTGTTTCAATTTACAATGACATGAATAATTGTGAAGCTCGACTATTTATTTTATTTAATTTGACCCTTAAGCTTTAGGCTTTACGGGGCTCTTATTAAAAATAAGCAGCCAGTTGTTATTAATTAATAATAAATAAATAAAGAGGTAAATAAGTATTATTAATAGTTGAAACATGTATTAATCTTAAATTATCACTACTGACATGACAAATACAAGGTCACCATTGAAGGCACTATACCAATACCATACAAAGAAACCAATATTATACATGAGAGATAAGAACTGAACAATCCCCAAAAATGTGTTTTTAATACTAGATTACAAACGAGAAATTAATAATTAGTAAACAATAGTAATGGACATTAATCCTAGATTTTTGTTAGTATGCTATTATTAATCGGGATTTCAACTTGGTTTTAAACAAATTTACATTCACAATATTTTCTTATATTGGCATTTAAATCATTCCATAGTTTCACTCCAATGAAAATGGGTAGTTTTTGAGATGAAGACAATCCAAATTGAAGTATAACAATATGATAATTAAAACCCACTCTAATAGACAGAGTTTATTTCCACAACAGTTTCGATGCCCACTGGCATCCTCTTCGGGTGGATACAGAAAAACGAATTCGTTTTTCTGTATCCACCCGAAGAAGATGCCAATGGGTATCGAAACTGTTGTGGAAATAAACTCTGTCTATTAGAGTGGGTTTTAATTATCATATTTTGACCTTCACATAGAAAAAGTGAAATTTTTTGGAAGTATAACAAGCTTTGATCTATTTCTGGTCTGATACGAGTGGATTTCTTGATGAGTTACAAAATATCTATTTATCCATTGTAAATTAATAATTTTGTTCTTACACTTGTAAGTAAAAATAAAACGTGCCAGTTTGGTTATATCATTGAGCTTTAGTAGGTTTAGCTCTTTAAATAATGCACTAGAGTGATCAAGGAGATCAGCATCAGATAATAACTTTATTGCTCGTTTTTGGATGACAAAGATACCATTTAATGCGTTGTTAGCGGAGTTTCCCCAAACAAGGGTGCAGTACGTTATATAAGGAAGAAGAAGAGTATGATAAAGAGTCAATAAAACTTGTTTAGGGACTACATTTCTAAGTTTAAACATTATAGCAACGCTCCTTGAAATCTTCATACCATAAATCATTCGTCAACAGGCTCATAGCTCACACATTTCGCATCCCCTCATTCATACTATCCCAAAAAGAATGCTAAACAGAACAACCAACTAAAGGATGTCTGTCAATTTGACTGATTTGAAATGCGCGGCGCCAGGTTGACCTAGGCCTATCTTAAAAAAATTCTGAGCAACTTCACCAGTGCTAATAGGCCTTAACTTATTAATTTAAGCCGTTTTCTTTTCGTCCAACCCGTCCAACTCACTTGAAGTCAAGTCAAGTCAAGTCAAGTAAACTAAACTAAACTAAACTGAAGTTGCAGTTTTCTTTTCGTAAATAAATAAAGATAAAAGAAAAAAAATAGACAACTTGAGTTTTGCCAAAACCAGCTCCGGAGGAAGCTAGGCGAGAGAAAGGAGTTACTCTTTTGTAAACAAACAATCTGTCGTCTGCAGAATCAAAGACATTTCGAGAATTCATTGCATTATTTAGACCCATAGATAAAAGAAAATATATTTTACTGATGTTAGAAACCATCCTAGATCAAATTTACAGAGTTATAAGCCTTGTGTAAAAAATCGGCTTTCAGTCATTGCAATTTTTGGCCAATATTGCCCTGGGCTAGCATTGCTGTGGCAAGCTCAAACCTAGGCTACAGTTAATGCAGATTTCAACGTGCCTCATATAGACTGCAACCTTTTAGAAGGAAATAATAGGGAAGGTAGCTTCTTCATCAAGTGCTGTAGGTCTCAAATGATAGCTTTCCAACGCAATTTGTAGACAAACCAACTAGGGATCAAACAATTTTAGATTTGGTTCCATCCAATGATTACAAGGTTACATTACATTTCATTTGGAAAACATTAATCCACTAAGGCCTATTGAGGTTATCCAGGTCATAATTTATATTTTAGGTAAATTATTCGTTTTAGTGCTCCCTCTCCTTTCTGGACCAAAACACATTTTTCTGGTGTTTTTTGGTGTGATTTGTTCAAATCTGAACTTCGTTTCTTTGGGAAATGAGCCATTTTTGAGAAATTTTCACTTTTAAAATTTCGCAAAAACACTCATATTCCAAAGAAATGAAGGCTGAATTTAAATAAAAAAACACCAGAAAAGTGTTTTATTTAACTTAATCTCATCTAACCCAACCCGCATTTTTTCGCAATTTCTTACCTTAAATAGCAACCTGAGGTTTCAAGGTGTCCTGAATACGAATTTATATGTTAAATTGTCATAGAATGTCTCTCTCTATCGAAAATGAAGGGAGTATTAAAATGAATATTAACCCTAAATTTAAACAAAAAATACCAGAAAAATGTATTTTACCTAACTTAACCTATATCTTGTATTAACTGATAGTAATCCAAACCACAACCTTCACAAGCCAAAGTGAACTGAAGGAGCATTTTAAAATGAGTATCGTATGCATTATGGGAGATTCAAAATGCATATCTCTGATTGGTTGGATAAGGTCACATGAAACAAAAACCAGATTTAATGGTTGATTTGACCATGTTTCCAAATGTTGCCGCGAGATGTCCCCATAAAACCTGGAGAAGGATGGAAAGTAGCAAATTTTAACTGAGGAAAGAGAGAAACACTGGGTGAATAACCTGTAATGGCTGGTTATTGATCTAGATTTTTTTTTTATAAAAAATAATTATTACATTTCCTTGATTTTTATCAGTTTCTCTGAGCTTTCAAGGTGTCTTGAATACGAATTTATATGTTAAATTGTCATAGAATGTCTCCTATCGAAAATAAAGGGAGCATTAAAACGAATATTAACCATATTTTATAATAAAATTGGGTAAATGTTTACAAAACACCACCTCTTCCAATTTTTTTGCAAAATATATTTTTTAGTAGTTTTAGGTATGTTCTGTTCAGATCTGCTATTCATTTGTTATAGAAATGACCCAATTAAAAGTTACCAGATATTCAAGTTTACTAAGTAAATATAGGGAATTTTGGGCATAAGCATGGGTCATTTCCACAACAAATAGCAAATCACAACAAAACATACCAAAAACTACTGAAAAATGTATTTTGCAAAAAAACTAAACCTAACCTTACCTTACTAACCTATATACCTATACCTAACCTTCTCATTGCTTGTATTACATTAAAAAAAATGCAGTTTACTATAGCAAGCATTTACTTACTGTAACATTCAGTCAGATGCAGGAGGATAAAGCTATGCATTCAAGAAGAAGCAGAAGCAGGAGGAGGATAAAGCTGTGAAGTTGCATGAAGAAACTGACACAGAGCATTATTAGTGTTGGCATGACATGCACAAAATAGGTAGTGTGTAATGTACTTAGGGTAGTAGTCCATTCTATTACCTGGGTGAAGAATCCACTGCTTCACATCCTTCCAAAGTCTTTCAATAGTTTGTGTGTGGACATCAGAATTTTCTGGGTCTACGAAGTTCTTGGAGTGGTTAACTGTCTTATGGATGTAAATCTGTGGTAGCTGCGCTAGTCCTAGGTATGCTTTCCACTGATCTGAATAAATCATGCTACCAGGTAATATATATTTTTGAATTAATGGAATGAGTGTTTCTGTTTTACGGTCTTGGACACTTAAAGTAAATATTTTTCGGGAACCACATTCTATCTCGCCAAAAACCCACACACCATCGAGAACACAGCTGTGTTGATATTTTTGCCTACCAAATTTTGACTCATCAATTTCTACAATTACACTGCTACCACCAATTGTTTTTTGATATTCAACCCAATATTCACGCACTTTACCAAAATGATTTCCAATTGACTACCGTATTGTCTTTGAGGAGAGATGTAAATTATGTATACAATAGGCTTCGTTAATACAGATTTTTTTGATTGCAAATAGGGAGATGGTCTTAATTCATCACCATCGTTAACACGAAATATCATAAATCAGGACTGTAAATCGAGGTTTACCTGTACAGTATTTACAATCTACAAACTATCTCTCTCATTGATGAAAGTGTCCAAATTTTTCTTGAAATTAATTCATGAGCTACTGTTTACTACATATGGCAAATCATTCCAAAAATCTTCTACTCTATGGCTGAAAAAGTATTTGGTAATTCTTTACTTCAACACACCATAGCACCCAAAGAAAACCATATATGTTTCTAGCTAATTAAGATGCAATAAATCCAAATATCATGTTCATTTTTGTTGCAAATGAACACTGCCTACACTTAGCAGAACCTAGCCTCATTTGTGACAAAAGTGAACATTATATTTAATTCTATCTTAAAACGTATGATCAACTAGTCACTATTCCCTAATGGCTCTCATACTGCAAGTTCCCTAATAACCTCATAATCATTGGATGGAATCAAATCTTAAGATTGCTTGATTCCTACAAATTGCATTAGAAAGTTATCATTACAGCACTCAATAAAGAAGTTACTTCTCTATTATTTCCTTCTAAAAGGAGGCAGGTTGAAATCTCCCATAATTGATGTTCTAGCAGATTCAGGGTCATTTAAAATTACTTTGTTCCCTGTCTTGTAACCATTCTTCTACCCACTTTATGGCAAAACCCAATATCCCACGAGTTTTTAATTTATATAGAAATCTCCTATGTGGAACCTTGTCAAATGCCTTATTAAAATTCAAATAAATAACATCTACCATAGCTGCATCATTTCCATCATCTACCTGTTCAGTTACAAACTCTAAAAAGTCTGAGAGATTAGACGAACAAGAACTTCCTGATCAAGGAACTTGAAATAAGATTAGAACTTGTCAAATGATCTTGAACATTATTCTTTATAATTCTTTTTAGTACCTATCTTTCCCACTAATGACATTAAACCAACAGGCTTATAATTTTTGGATCTTTTCCATTTGGGGGCTAGCAGTGAATTTTAATGAAAATTGGTATACTAATGTAGTTTTGGTCACTGATTTAAAAAATAACACTCTTTTTTTGGAGAAATGAAAAACAAACATGTTAGCGCACTTTAAATAATTAATGTGTTTTTAACAAAAATATCATGACTTAATCTAACCAATCATCAAGGGCATACAGTTGACCTAACCAGGCATTCGATTGACCTAACTGGGCATTAATTCTTGATTTTTTTTTTTCTGCTACTTTTACAGATCTGCCGGGATCCTTCAAAACCTGTATTTCTCGTAAAGTTGCACTTTTTACCGTTTGACTGACGCTTTTGGCAATGAAAGAACTGGGTATTTTTATCAAAGAAACACACTTTCCCACATTTAGAGCAGTTTGTGACTGGCTAAATTTAACACAATCCTTTAACTCAGTGGTTCCCAACTGGTTTTGGCTTATGGCCCCCTTAGGAACCTTATTTTTTCCTGTGGCCCCCATAAACATTATTTTCAGTAGGTAATATGCAGATTAACTCTATTTTACAAAAAAAATATATAAAGGATATTAAAACAACTATTTGTATTCAGGTACAATATTATTGTCACATAGGACTATAAACATAACAAAAACTAAACAGTGGCTAACAAAAATTTGCAGTTATTTACTTATATTATGTATTAATTATAAAAAAATATAATCAAAAGAAATACTGTACTTATAGCAATCTATTATAAATTAAAAAACTAGTAAAATTACTACAACTTCGCAATATTAGGGTAAACAAATAAGAGCTACTTACACACTACAGCGACGATCCACGTGGTAAACAGACTGTAAGGATTTCAACCTGAAGTATTTTTATCAAGTCAACACGCTGCCAGGCGCATAACGATCAAGCGCACAATAAGCTTGTAAGATGCAAAATATTTGTTTACAGATAAATTCAAATTCTATTATAAAATATCTAAAAAAAGGAAATATATGTATTAATTTTTTAAAATGTAATTCAACTACATAAATTAAAATTATCTATTGGCCTAACTATAATTTAGGCTTCAATAGGTTGAGTCCTGTGGCCCCCTTCATGGAGTCTGTGGCCCCTCTAAATCTTAACATTTTCCTGTGGCCCCCTTCAAATGTGCCATGGCCCCCAGGGGGCATATGGCCCCCGGTTGGGAAACACTGCTTTAACTAGTTTAAGCTAGTTAAAACACATATTAATTATTTAAAGTGCTCTAACATGTTTATTTTTCATTTCTCAAAAAAAAAAAAAAAGATATTTTTGAAATCAATGACCAAAACTACATTAGTATACCAATTTTCATTAAAATTTGCTGCTAACCCCCAAACGAAAAAGACCCCAATTTTCTTCTTGTTTACTACCCTTTTTGTAAATGGGTACAGTCCCCCCACCCCACTCTTCAGGTATGGTATCTCTCAGAGCATTTTTTAAGCCAATTTCAATGGGTGACAAGATATATATACACCGTATATATATATATATATATACACACAAACTCAGAATGGTTCCCTGAGAACATTATATGTTAAACACAGACCGTGCATGGAACAAGGAACTCTTCTGGGAAAATTAAATCCACTATAGTCCGACTATAGTGGATTTAATTTTCCCAGAAGAGTTCCTTGTTCCATGCACGGTCTGTGTTTAACAAGATATATATACCGTATATATATATATATATATATACTGTATATATATATACCATAAAATGGGGGAATTCTGGCCACTTTAAAAGTCTGGCACTCTGTCACAACTAAATTTTCCAGTGAAATTTTTTTTAAACTCTCTCAGAAATCTGGATCTCTGGCTGTAGTATTTGCTGATATACTTCGATTCTCCATATCACCTTTAGTTTTGGAGAAAATGCCAGAGAGGTTGCTGGCTGGAGTTATCCTTGCAATGGGGGAATTCCGGCCATCCAGTTACTATGTTATTTTAAATGGGCAAAATGATCTCCAATGTTAATTGTTTTGGGGGTAAATTCAGCCAATGAAACACACTTTAAAAAAGTAAAAAATTTATTAATCCAGCCAATGAAATGATCTTTTTAAAAAAGTTAAAAATTTATTCATAGTAGATAACAGTAGATTGATATGGTACTGCACTGTAGCTGGTTAGACTGCCTGTACAGGCTCTCGGAACTGGTAGTGGCCCCGAGAGTCCACACTGAAAGATGTCTTCAAAATCACAACGTCACTATATGGCACCCAGCTGATGTCATTCTCCCTGATGATGAAGGTGTTGCCGGGGCCATCTGTGGACTGGAGATACTGCAGCTGCATCTCCCTGGCTGCTGGGTCATTGGCGAGGATGGTAGTCGTGTATACCTTGGTACTACATTTTCCTACCAGGGTCACCAGCACACAGTTAGTTGGTAGTTGGGAAATAGGACATTTGGGCTGTCTGTCTCACACTAGGTCCCTCACTTATGGCCTTAAGGGCACATTTTACGTTATTTTTGGAAAAAAATGTATGGGGAGCAGTGCTTGACACTTTACTATAAGTATGACCTGATATTATTGCTGAAACAATAAGAAATACAGGTTAATTGGTGGATATATAAGATGTCAAAAATAGTTAGGTAATTCCAGCCACCCTACGAGCGCGGCACTGTTTCTGTAGCAACGTCAATAATCTAAAGAAGTGAATCACTATGGACTCTAAAGTCTTTAGATTATTTAAATTGGGTAATGGGGCTGTCAAATGGTGTGGGAGGATTCCCTAGATTTTCTTTGGCTAGTTTGTGAGATGGGCCATATATTTCATTGAAAATTTCAATGCCGACTGATTCCACACTTTTACAGCAACCCTGAGTAATGTCTTTTGGGATATGATAGCCCTTTTTGTATGTCACTTGACCACTATTTCATCAGCTTTCTAGTGCTGCAAATAAATTGGAAATACATGAATTAGTAATGGAGTTATAGCTGCTGAAAGAAAATGGGTTCGAAAGTGGCTGGAATTCCCCTGTTTTACGGTATATATATATATATATATATATATATATATATATAACTTTGGGTGTAAGGGCACAAAATTAGGTCTTTTGATTGATGAAAAATCCTTGTCACCCAGTACCTTAAAATATCATTCACTAGGTGACCAATTTCCTTGACTGGGTGACATTTTTGTCACCCAGTCACTAGGTTAAAAAATGCACTGGTATCTCTACATAATTAATAGGTCTAACAAACAAAATAGTTATTGTCTTAGCTAAGTTATCCTTCCCTTCTCTAAGAATCCTAGCATAAATATTATGAAGACCAGCAGCTTTATTTGGTCTCACTATGTTTGTTATATACTTATCATCCATTACATCTGATGTCACAAACTCAAGTTGCCATGTTCTTTTTATCCATGAATGTGACTTTGATCAGTGAAAGAATGTAACTTCAAGTTTTGGGCAAAAAGAAAATGGCTTTTGGCCTACTCATAAATGAGTAGATAATGTTTTGGGTCCATGGTCTAATATAAAACCAGATCATTCCAAGCTGCCTCTAATTAAAAATAAAGTTTCAGACTTAATAGGCTAGTTCTAATAATTATTATACCTTAATAGGCTTATTAGGGTCAAGTTAATGGTAACTAGCCTTCTGGGTGGCTAGATTTTGGTCAGCCATCAGTAGCTTGTTTAAGCACAGGGGCCTACTATAGGATGGACTTTGCCCGATAAAGAAAATGATTCAAGAAAAACTGAAAGATTTTATATTTAAATTAGGTAGGCTATTATTATTAATTCTATAAGTTGATTCTATGATTCAGGTATGTGTCTGTCATAGACCTAGTTTATGAAAAGGTTCCACTTGACTCTAAATATAAGGCCTATAT
Source organism: Bathynomus jamesi (assembly GCA_023014485.1). NCBI lineage: Eukaryota > Metazoa > Arthropoda > Malacostraca > Isopoda > Cirolanidae > Bathynomus > Bathynomus jamesi. The sequence goes on along the minus strand of JAJOZX010002058.1, from coordinate 526,004 downwards.
TACTTGTTTTCAGAATTTGGTAGGGTAAAGAATCCAGATGCAGTTCAGAGTCTATACGTCCTAATTACTAACCTAACATAACTTAACATATTACCAACCTGTTATGGACTCTCTCTGAACTGTATCTGGATTCTCGAAATTCACTTTGGTAGATATCACTTGATTTTAAAGCCAGACTTCAGAATCTGCTTGAATTTTCCAATGCATTGCAAAAATCATGAAGATTTTTTCCATAACACACTCTTGGCCAGTGCCTCAGACAAGAATTTTAGCTGTAATTATCTGCATCTAATGTGTCCAGGCAAAAGTTTTAACAGTAAATGTAAGTTTTTGTGACAAGGTCACAATTTGTTACAAAGATCCTGATTGGACAAAGTTGTTACATGGAAAATAGCTAACAAACCAATCTAAAGTGACCACCTAACATAGTGTAATCTGGTCTTTATGAAATGAAATAGTAGCTGTTTTAGCTGAATGCCATACAAGATTTGAATCTGTGACCCTGCATTTACTTGGGTATATTGAAGTTATCCAAGTCATAAGCTGTATTTTACAATAAAATCCTGCAAAATGTCAATCTTGGGTCAGCTAATTAATATAAAACTATTTACAGAGCCACCAAATTAGCCTATATAATTTAAGCTAAAAATATACACTACACAATTTATAAACTTTTTCATTCATGAAAGTATCCAACTTTTTCATAACTTTGTTTTAACTAAAATTAAAGTTTTGGCTGAGTTAAAACAATTTTTTTTTCCCTAAAGCCTATTAGCATGAAACTTAATATGATAATGATAATCTTTGTTGGAAGGAGATATATCCCATAGAAAAAGTGCAATAGTCAAGATAATAAAGGATATGGTAAATAAAACTCAAGAATCTAGATGCAGTTCAGAAACAGAGTCTGTAGGCCTTAATTACTAACCTCAGTCACCTAACCAACCTAACCTAATTTACCACATTATCAAGTTGTTTTGGACCCATGAACTGCATCTATATTCTTGAAATTCAGCAATGATAACTTTAAGAACTAAACAATTAGGACAAAGAAGGAAATAAAAATAATATGCATAATGAAACAAGTATAGTAATGATAAAATTAATAATAAAAACTACTCAATACTAATACTAAAAAGTAAAAATAAAAAAGTACATATAATGAAAATACCAATGTTGGTGTTAAGTGGAGCTAAAGACAAACACTTTCATATCAAGTCTGTAGCATAGAAGACATAAAACAGGACTGATGAATAGCTTGGATAATTGGACTCAGAGTTTTGAATTCTCTGTATTGGATTGTATTGAGCACATCTTGTTACTTCAGGAAGGCTTGAGATATGATGTGGTTGTCAAACATTTGTGAAGCTGAGCATCTTGGAGGCAACTTATGCAGGAGGCAACTTACGCAGCAGTCTTAAAAGATGTTATAAAGCAAATTTAGGATTCAGCAAGAACCTTTTTTATAATTAGCACACAGTTGCTGCTCATAAATATTAGTGCAGAAAGTATGAAAGTGTGTCTTTAGCTTCACTTTTACAGAAACTGAAGTTCCTTATAATCGTGTTTGCTTCAATATTGTTTCCTTATGTCGAGTCATCACTCAAGGAGCTGGTGAAAATTTGACCCGATACTTAAATTTTGTATTTGCTCTATTGGTTTGCCTCTCATTTTGAAAGTAATATTAGCTGTTTGGTCTGAGCTTTTGGGATGGAATTGCATAACCTTAGTTTTAGTAACATTAACATTACTCTCATGGTTCTGTTAATTTAATTTGCAGATTTATACAAGATGATCCAGACCTTTAACTTAAAGGGCTTATTAATACCATATCAGCATAAACCAAGTTATTTGTCCTCATGTTATCTATACAACATCCCACTCTTTCCTTGTTAAGAGAATTAATTAATCCATTAATATATATACACACGAGAAAATATATTCACAAACAAAAACATTCAGACAATACATTCCCCCATTGAACCATAAAAGTTTGGTGACTACCAAAATTTGAATATAGTCCATTTGAAAAATAGAGTGGAACATTCCTGTCTTCTAATTTTTTAAATGGAATTTTGTGGTCCACTCTGTCATATACTTTGCTTATATCCAAGAAAGAACTGTAAATAGTTGAATTAATTATCAGTATGGTAGCTACAGAGTGAGAATCTTTAATTGTGTGAGAGAGTTTTGCAGTTTTGAAAGTGAAAAGTTTCCAAACACAGGAGCATCATGCGAGAAATTTGCAGATTTTATATTTTGGGGTAAAATTCCAGAATCCTGATGCAGTTCAGAACTCCATAATAACTAATCTAACCAAACCTAACCTAACCTCTTAAATGCATTTGGAATCTGGAATTTCACTTGGTTTTGTCTGAGTGATTTATGATCATTTAATACTTCTCCAATTGTCCTATAACTATATACACAGCCCTTTTTATTAAAACAAATGGTAAAATTCCAAAATTTAGACAGTATGGAGACAGTCCATAATTACTAACCTAATGTAACCAACATAACTTAGCTCAGCCTAACCAAACCTATTTACTAAGCTATTGTGAATGCTGTCCTTGAAATGTGTATGGATTCTGGAATTTTGTTAAATTAATTGCTTTTGACAAGTGATGCAAATTCCCAATCTAATGATGTTATAGCCAATTTACACAACCTCACTGCCTTTGGACACAAGTTTGTCTTAGGGCACTTTTTCCTAGAACACTTCTTGTTCCAATTCTGGAACTAAATTTTATTCTTTGTTCATGAAATAATCATATAACATTTTGCTTATACTGAACATTGTTTTTTTTGACAGGTTTCTAGAGTAATTTTTAGATTTTGTGATGGAAAACTACCATTTTGCTGGGCTAATATTCAGCTTTGGGGCCACCAGAGTTTGGTTATCTGCCATTTCATGCTTTGGGCCAGTCAGGGTGACTTGCATCCAGGTTAGGTTATACTTAGGTGGTGACTGTGCTAGGTTGGTTAGTCATTTCCTGTCACCAACTTTTTGGCCAATTGGAGTTAAAAAAGAAACTGGTGTCTGTGAAACTTAATATTTACCTTTTACCGTAACTTGTACTTTAAAAGTAATCTCTTACTACTTTATATCAGTGAGATTAATTTTAGCATGTTTCTTTTATATATACAGCAGTACCCCACTTAGTGCAGATTCGATCAGTGTGGAATTTACCATAGTACAGATTATACTTTGTCACCATACCTTGCTTTAATATGGGCCCGGACTCACTATAGTGCAGTTTTTAAATTTGTAAACAAACTTTCCTGTTTACTTACATGTGCATGCTCTGAAAATACTGTACTGTTAAACACAAGCAAGGTGGCAAATGCATTGGTACATCAGTATCGTCAATGATGGACTGCAGTGGGGATGTGTTATAAAGTTCTCAGTTATCTACTGTACTTTACTTAATACAGCACTATTGTTATACCCTTATAATTATGAGTGAAAAAGGAAAATTACTGAAGTTAATGAATCTAAGAAAAAGCGTAAATGGCTGACACTAGAACAGAAACTAGAGATTATAAAGTGTCATGGAAGTGGTGCATCATATGCTAAGATTGCTCAAGACAAGGGAATGAATGAGTCATTGGTATGGAGAATTGTTAAGGATGCCAATGATCTCATAAATTTAGAACAACAATGTGTGTATGAAGAGGAGGAGGAGTTGCATGGTTTAAATGACACTCCAACACCTTCCAAAGAGTTCACAACAAATGAACTGGAGAAAGTGTTCCATTTAATAGAAAATGCTAAAGAAAGAAGTATGGAAGGTGATCCCAACTTAGAACATAGCCTTAGAGTGCAATGAGACTTAGAAAATGCTATTAGATGCTACAGAGAAATGCACTCTGAGAAAAAGAAAAAAGTTGTGCAAACCTCGTTACTGAAATATTTTTCAAAGCAATAAAATTCTTTGTAAAATTTACAAAAACATATGTAAATTCTTAATAAAATTTACAAAAACATATGAGGGGTCCCGTGTCTTAAGGTACCTAAGCGCCAAAATTAAAATTTGTCAGAAATTGCCTCCAAAGTTCAGCAATATTCTGGCAATAGTATCTGTTATTAATTGAGCTAGAATGTTCATTTTTTGGCTAAATTAGAGTTCTAAGTATGCTAATGAAGATGTTGATGAGTTTTTGGAATAGATTTTCATATTTTATATATATTTTTTTAAATTTTTTGATTTTCTTATTATGCCAAACTATGGGTGAACTTTTGGCTGGTGATAGAGGTGAAAAAAGTAGTTTGCTTCATAAGGTTTTCAACCATACTTCTAGTGTCGTAAGGTCATTATAACCCAAACCACGCGATAGAGGAAGGGTGAAAAACTGAAAATAGTGATATCCGTCAAGAACATGTTTTTGCATGTGGTGGCGCTTAGGTACCTTAAGACACGCGACCCCTCATATGTAAAAGTTTTTCTTACCTGGACTTTAAAACTTTGCTCATTCACAACCTAACCAAAATAAATTTTATTTTCTCAATGTTCAAACGCTAAACAAACAATGTGTATATATTAGTGATGGGACAATACCAAAATTTTTAACGATTCCGATTCCGATACCACTAAAAAGTCTCAATTCCAATTCTCAATATTTTTAAATATAATTCTATACTTGTTTTTCTGGAAATTGTCATATTTTACTCTGGTAAGATTAACTATTTACATTATGAGTATGGTAATATAAATTATAAATTATAATAGATTGGTTTAAAAATAAAAATCAACTGTAAGTTGTAACAATTCATTTTAATCTTCTTGATTATACATGTTTTAATGTATAGCTACAATACAATAAAAATAAAATTTGTTATCCTCTTTCATTTAAATTTTAAAGTTTACATTGCAAAACTGGTTCAATTAAAAGTTAAAGAATCATTTTAAGAATCGGAAATCATGGTACAATTCTCTCGATTCCGATTCCTGAAAAATGCTCGATTCTTCCGATTCTCGATTCCGATTCCGATTAATCGTCCCATCACTAGTATATATGTTGGAAGTTTTTTAATAAGATAATGCTTTAAAACATACAAATTTAATAATTAATTTAATTTAATAAATAAAAGATGTATTTATTAATATTATGAATTTAATAATGTTTAGAATCATTTACATTTGTAAAAATAATTTTTTCAAAGTGTTACCAAAGGGTGGGAATGCATTGTTTAATTTTGCATTGAATGCATTCCCTGTTTAGTGCAGATTCTATTAGTGTGGTAGTTTTATTGCATGCATTAACCGCACTAACTGGGGTATTACTGTATTGTATATATTAGTGACATACTGATTCCAAAATTTAGCCAATGCCAATTCCATGAAAAACTGCCAATACTGATGCTGATTCTTTGACTATATTTTAAAAAGTCAATTCCCTTCATAAATTTTACTAATCTAATGTGAAAACTTTAAGTTTTTATATATTTACATTTCAAATTTGTTTAAATGCTTTTCCTTAGCTTACTACTCAATGTATGGTACCAGAATTTGTTACTCGTATACCATAGGCAAAATTATGTTAAATAGTTTTATTACTGAGTAAAATGATAAAATAATTTTATTTTAGTTTCATAAATTGAATACAGGCATACCTGGCATAACACAGATTCATTCAATGCTGATAAAACCTTGACACCATTCCCCAAACACCATTGCTTCAGATTCGCTCTTGCACATTTTTGTAGCAAATATTTTTGACAAATTTATTATTTACTATGTATTTAAATAAAATTTTTAAAAACAAATGCATATTTTAACGTTGAATAAAGCAAAGTTAATTTTAAAAATAAGCGTGATTTTAAAAAATGTAGAAAATATCAATATATTTTTTCCAAAATTAAAGGGGTAATTTTTAACTAAAAATTAAACATAAGCACACCGGACAAAAAATTAGTCACCCCTCTCAGAATGTACCTAATAACGTGTGACGGCGCCTCTGGCCTTGATAACCGTACGAATCCGGCGAGGCAGAGACTCTACGAGGTTGTGCATGTACTGAACATCGATTTGCTGCCACTCGTTCATCAGCCGGTCCCGAAGTTCCGCCAGAGTCCGTGGGTGTCTATTCCTGCGCTTCACTTTCTGTTTCCAGCCTGAACAACACCTTCGACGCATTCAGGATTAAAGGTTTCATTGGACCTGCGATGTACTCGTCGCCTCCCATCATTGGAGAACAAACAAAAACGGGACTCATCGGACCAAATTACACGTTTCCAATCTGCAACAGTCCAGTTTTTGTGCCTCTGAGCCCATTTATAACGTGCCAATTTGTGACTTGCTGTTAACAGCGGCCTCTTCCGTGGTACCCTGCTCCAGATGTCCATCGCATGCAGTTCTCGTCGCAATGTCCGTTCGGAAATTGGTCGCTGGAGAACCTCATTGGTTTCTTGGAGCAATTGTTCTCTGGTTTGAAAACGATTTGCAGTTACTAGACGAGAAACATGGCGGCAGTCACTATTGTCGAGAATTGTTTTCCGGCCACAGTTACGCCGTCGATTTTCAGTTGATTGCGAACTACACCACTCTTTGTAAACTCGCTGGACAGTACGCGTTGACACACCAACAAATTGGGCTACTTCAGACATTTTGTGTCCGTGGGCTCTGCCAAACACGATGGCTCCTTTTTGCCACTGAGTAACGTCTGCCTCACGACCCATTTTGCAGACTATATCCAACACACACTTTGTTCTTCACCACCTCACGAAACAGATCTGATCCTGTGTGCTACGTCACCGCTACTTGTCACTTACCAATGCTACATCAGCGCCCTCTGTGTGACCTTGAACTTCCTACTATCGGTGCTATTAGGGGTGACTAATTTTTTGTCCGGTGTGCTTACAATATACAATGGTAAATAGGGAACAGCTTTTATCTGTTTGGTTTGAAGATTGTAATAAAAAAAAGAATTCTGCATAGTGAGATAACAATTCATTTGAAAAGTGCTAATGTATGAAGAAACTTTTACTATTGTTAGTTGGGTCTTGCGAATGGTTTGACAGATTAAAAAAGAATGTAATAATGAGTGCACTTTTAGCTAAAAATTAAACATATTCGTAACTAAATTGTTTGCAGTTGTTCACAATTAAAACTAGTTCATTTTCATGCAAAATGACAGTGTTTTTTCAGATTTTTCTTTATCATTGAAATTTGAGAATGAAACACTTTATTTCACATTGATTACATTTCCCAATCAACGCTGATTCACATAATGCAGTACTTTCCATGGATGAATTAACCGTATTAATCAGGGTATTGCTGTACCAATATTTAAAGTAATTGTTTTTCCTTATGTTGTAAGTATTTTCTTTCTTCAATAATTTCAACAACAACAAAATATTTCATTAAAATCTGAAGTCCCTGGTGCCTACTGGTAATTTGAATAAAAAAAATGGATATGTTATACAATTTGGGTTTATAAAATTATTAAAATACTTAAAATAGTCAACATAATAAGGTGGTTCAATATATAGTAAATTATAAAGTACAACTTACCGTAATATAGAATTATTAATATAGAGTAGGAAATTACAATAGCTTATAATAAGCACACCGGACAAAAAATTAGTCACCCCTAATAGCACCGATAGTAGGAAGTTCAAGATCACACAGAGGGCGCTGATGTAGCATTGGTAAGTGACAAGTAGCAGTGACGTAGCACACAGGATCAGATGTTTCGTGAGGTGGTGAAGAACAAAGTGTGTGTTGGATATAGTCTGCAAAATGGGCCGTGAGGCAGACGTTACTCAGTGGCAAAAAGGAGCCATCGTGTTTGGCAGAGCCCACGGACACAAAATGTCTGAAGTAGCCCAATTTGTTGGTGTGTCAATGCGTACTGTCCAGCGAGTTTACAAAGAGTGGTGTAGTTTGCAATCAACTGACAATCGACGGCGTAACTGTGGCTGGAAAACAATTCTCAACAATAGGGGCCGCCGCCATGTTTCTCGTCTAGTAACTGCAAATCGTTTTCAAACCAGAGAACAATTGCTCCAAGAAACCAATGAGGTTCTCCAGCGACCAATTTCCGAATGGACATTGCGAAGAGAACTGCATGCGATGGACATCTGGAGCAGGGTACCATGGAAGAGGCCGCTGTTAACAGCAAGTCACAAATTGGCACGTTATAAATGGGCTCAGAGGCACAAAAACTGGACTGCGGCAGATTGGAAACGTGTAATTTGGTCCGATGAGTCCCATTTTTGTTTGTTCTCCAATGATGGGAGGCGACGAGTACATCGCAGGTCCAATGAAGCCTTTAATCCTGAATGCGTCGAAGGTGTTGTTCAGACTGGAAACAGAAAGTGAAGCGCAGGAATAGACACCCACGGACTCTGGCGGAACTTCGGGACTGGCTGATGAATGAGTGGCAGCAAATCGATGTTCAGTACATGCACAACCTCGTAGAGTCTCTGCCTCGCCGGATTCGTGCGGTTATCAAGGCCAGAGGCACCGTCACACGTTATTAGGTACATTCTGAGAGGGGTGACTAATTTTTTGTCCGGTGTGCTTATATTTAGACATTAGTGAGCTAGAGAAAATGTAAGTTTATGGTCAACTTAACTTATTTAGCTTTGCTTTTTTCGTGAATGGTAAATATTTTTATATAATTACATTTTGAAATGAGTATAAATTATCAGAAATAGTGTTTTTTTTTGTTTGTTCAATTTTTGATAAATATAGATTTTGTTTTGTAATAGAAATTTTAAAATTTCAAAGAATCAGTGAGAGAATCGACTAAATTTGGCCAATTCTGCTGATGCTGATTAATCAGTACAGTACACCACTAGTACATATAATGATGCAGAAAATATCAGTGAAGTCACTTACTCCTGCAAATTTTGACTTAGTAGGCCTATGTATACACATTTGATATGAAAATAAGGAAAATAATATAATTAGGTCTAGAAATAAACTCTTTTGAAGCATAAAAGATGAAATTAAACCTTTAACCCATTCACTGCAGTCATGTCATATATGACATGGCTGCAGTGAATGGATTAAGTAAAATTTTGTTAGCAAAAAGAACATTTAATTCATAGCTCATCCTGTTACAGTTTGAGACTGTTCTGGAACATTCCTTAGGGAAAATTGGGGAGGGAACTTACCACTTGACACTATTCCAGAATAAAAATCAGAGCCTGCTGGACATCTGTCCTTTGTTCTGAAAGTATTCATATCACTCAGGATAATCTCAGAACAAGTGTCCAAGGATGCTCAGTTTTAGTGTGAAATGGTTATTAGGTTAATATTAATCTCAAAAGTGACTCCTCCAGATGTGAAACTGTTTTAGGTTGAAAAGTAATGCACCAGATCTGGTAAATTTTTTAAGTGCTAGGAATAGGTAGGGTAAAATAGGCAGTGTAGAACAGGGTAAGTAAATTCTGGATTTGTAACTCCAAGGACCAAATTGAGAAGTTTGGCAGAAATTTACTAGCTCTAGCATATCACTTTTCAAGTTAATACATTATTTTTAGATCTTGAGGAGTCACTTTCCAGACTAACAGTATCATTAGAGGGGGAATTTGCGTCCCAGTATGAGAAGTTAGGAAGAAGTAATTTATGGATTCTGATAAAAAGGAGTAGAGTCACTCAAAAATATGAATGAAGCAACTTCAGGTCCTACAGAAAATTGGAAAAATGATTCAGATACTCTGTATGATGCTATTAATTTAAAAAGTGACATTACCAGATCTGAAACTAATAGTTCAGCTTGAAAAATGACACACCAGTTATGGTAAACTTCTGCTAAATTTCTCAATTTGGTTTGCTTTTTTTTTTTTTTTTTTTCTTCTATAGAATTTAGAGTTACAGTAGCTACTTGTGTAATTATTTGTGATTCACTGAACTGTGAATTGAGTTAATTATGATTTACTAATATTGTGACTATTGTGCACTTACCCATAATCATGACACTGAGTTAACCATGATTTGACATTGTGTTTACATCTATGGCTTGTCTCCTGCCAGCCCACCACAATGTGCCTCAGTCACTCTCTCTCTGCACTTCATAGAGCACACACGTATGCTTGTGGCTTTGCATATTTTTATTTTTTTTCCTCTTAAAGGCTATATTATCCTATCCCAGGTTTCAGAATGGGACCCAAACAGCCTGTTCAGGGTTCTGGCTCTGCAAGTAAGAGGCAACGCAAGTGTATTAGTCTTAAAGACAAAAGGGAAGCAGTTGAAAGACTCAACCGTGGTGAGAGTGTGAGGTCAGTGGCTGAACATTATGGTGTAGGTAACACCACAGTTCGTGACTGGAAGAAAGCTGCTGACACTATTTGCAGGCAAGCTGCTACTGTGAAATGTGCCTCTCTTTTTACCAAGATGAGCAAGCCTGGCAGTGACAGATTAGAGGGTGCTGTGTTGGATTATTGTAACCAAGCACGTTGTCAAGGTGTAACACTGACAACAAAACGTGTGTGTGAGAAAGCCATGGAAATTTATGAAGAGATTGTGCAGATGGATCCTTCTGAAGCTCAACGCCCATTTATGAAGGGCTTTCGTGCATCACCAGGGTGGTTTAGGAGGTTCTGTAATCGCCATGAAATCCATTTTGGTACAGTGCAGAGTGAAGTTGGGAGTGCAGATACTGATGTTTTTGAGGCATTTCCTGACCCAGTATCAGAGAGTGATGTGAGTGATGAATTGCTCATTAATATAGTTAACCAAGTCCCTGGAAATGAGGAGATACCAGGAGTTGAAGACATACAGGAGCAGCTGGAGGAACATAGGTATGAGTTGACCAATGAAGACCTGGTCATACTGCATACTGAATATGCTCACCACTCTGAGTCAGACAAGGAAGAAGACAAAAGATTTATGAAGAAAGATGATGCCAAGAGGATAATGGACCACCTACAAGAAGCCATGCAAATTATGATTCAAAATGACACTGACCAAGACCGGGCAGCAAGGTGCTATAGTGAAATACAGAATGTGTTTAAAGACTATTATGAAGCTTTTTATGACAGCACACAACCAAAGATTCCATACTTGAAGAAGACAGGTGCTACAGGTACTCCTGAATCAGTTGGAACTATACACACAGCAGCAGTGGCAACCAATTTGAGTGAGGATTGTGATGTAGAAACTACCAAAGACCATTAATATCAACAGTGATGTCAGCGGAGGAAGGAGTTACAGTCTTCAAAAGTGGATGATCTTCATATCTTGTGGTGAGTACAAACTACAGCAAGTCCTTGCTAATCTGACTTAATATGGTGGTCAGAGGATTGGAATAGCCAAAATATCAGAATAGTGGGTGGGTTCCCCCTTAAGCTATCACAAATTTATCAATTTATTACAAAAATCACATTGTTGTTTTCAACACTTTGTATAAAGTTACTGATATTTTGATTCAAAACTATCTAATATTACTATTATAATAATGAACTATAAAATAAGTACAGTACATGTAAATGCAAACAACTCATGCAATTGGTCTTGCCAACAGTCAAGGGGTCAGCATAGTGACAATATACTTCATTACAGCACTGTACATACGTGGGCATACACAGGATTTGCTTAAGGTTGGGTGTGTGTGAATTATCAGCTCTCCAAAATAATTATGAAATGCACAAAGCACTTGAGCAATGCACAATGTTTAAATGTCTTTGATTATATCTGTTGATTGTGAAATTTATATCTTTGTGGTCACATTTTCATATTGATTCAATGCTAAATTTTCCATCTGATTTATTATTATTATTATTATTATTATGCATTGTACTGGAATTCAGTGAATATTAAGTTTTTCATTTGATTATGCTCAAATACTCATATTAATTATGAATATTTGATCATTGTCATTACTCCTAGTATCTTTTCCAAATTTATACTTTTGATGGTTTTTAGTAATACTCACTTTTAGAATTAGGAAATACAACAGGGGTATCCCAGGCCCCCTGCCCCCCCCTTGTGTATGCTAGTGTGTACATATACACATTTACACTAATGTTTTTATAAAAGAACTACAAATAGGCCATTAGTCACCATCACCAGAGTCAGATTAAGGGAGTATTGGAATACTGTACTATGGGGTCAGATTACTGGGGACTTGCTGTACTTAATTATATGTTATAATGATACTGTGTGTGTGGTGGCATGAGAGGTGGAAGGCCAGTCAGTTGTAGTGGACAGCAACAGCAGCAGCTGCCCCATCCACCTACTGGCAGGGTACACTGAGTTAGCTATGAAATTGGCTTACCCATGATCATGGATCAGCCCTCACTCATGGATGACTGAGTGAGTGCTGTACTTCATTGGTATTTTGAATTTACTTTGCTCCTCTGTTTAAAATCTGTGTTACTTCTACCAAACTTCTCATACTATGAGTTTCAGTTAGATTAGAAAATCTACAAAATTCTTGCATGATGATCCCTAATTTTGGAAAAATTTTGTTTTCCAGATTACAAAAGTGTTGCACAATATGAAAAATTTCACATTCTTTTTGAAAAAACAAAATCTTGCGCTAAATAATGAAGAATATTGTTGTTTGTGTCTGTCTCTAAGCCAGACTGCAAAATTTGCTTGAATATTCTGACTGCACTGCATGAGAATTTTCCATAATATTCTCACACCCAATGCATTGGACAAGAGTTTTAATTCAAATTACTCATGAGAGAGTTTGACTGAAATTACTTAAGCTTGACATATAGGATGAAAGTTTAAACTAAAAGTAATGTTAGAAATTTCTTTCTAAAGTGTCTTAGTGGGGAAATTAAATATTGTGTGTGACTTTTTCATATTGTGAGAGACTTCCACAATTTGGAAAGGAAGAAATTTACTAAAAATGGGAGTGTTGCATGAGAATTTTAAGAAATTTCAGTTAAAACTTGCCTGATGCATCTGCTATGAGAGTTTTATTGAAAAAATCCTCCTGGTAACTTGGAAAATTTGAGCAGATCATGCAGTCTGGACTTTCAGATTGGGTGGAGTTGGTGTTTAGTTAAGTTAATCATACTGTTGGGTAGGGTACTTGTCATTTTTTCCTGTATTCTGTAGAAGTTTGTCATTTCATTGATGTTTTGGGGTTTTGTTTTCTTTTATTTTTGAAATATGTAAATACATCACCTTTGCTAAATCTTTGAACCCTGAAAAAATAGTTACCATGCCTCAGTAGAGTGCAGCCATAGTGTAATGATTACTGCAAATTAGGCAGAATTTTTCATTTTGGTTGGGTGTAAAACCAGTCTAAAAATTTAAAATTTTTGTAAATCAGTTTTGAAAGTAGCACCCCAAATGATGTATTAATTAAATTCATTGAGACCTTTGAAACCTAGGTTAGTACTTTGAATTATCTATTTCTTATATAGTGTATTTATTCTAATTTTCAGAACATCCATTAACTGAAGTGCGAATAAGATCAGCACAAGCTCTACAACAGAAGTTGGAAGTAGGACTTTGTGGAATAAATGACCTTATACAGGATGCTACCTTCATGCCCAAGATCATCTCACTTCTTCAAAGTGACTCCACTGTTCTTAAAATGCACGGCATTAATTTGCTCTACTTCATTTTACAGGTAAACATATTAGGCATACTGAGAAAAAAGATGTTGACTAAAAAATTCATTTGGGATGACTGACAATCTAATCAAATCTAAAAAGAATAGATGAACTATAAAAATTTGGTCTAACTGTGAAGTTAATGATAGATGGTTATAAAGTTAAGTAAGGAACCTCGTGTAATGTCATATTTACCAGTAATAATGATTTATTAGGCTTGGTAAATAATTAAGAGTAGCATAGCCCTAGGTATGTTATATTCTAGAGAAAACTGAAAAAGGAATGCTAGAAATTTTTTAATATAAAAATTTTATACCCTATAATAATAAACAAATGGTAAAATGCCTGAAAACATTACTAGCTATTGAATTTAGGCCTTATTCTTTGAAGGTAGTGTTTATTATATATATATATATATATATATATATATATATATATATATATATATATTATATATATATATATATATATCCCCCCCCCGCGGGCGGTCTTTCTGGGGTGGATCGCCCGCGGGCTCCTGCCTATGTGGCGAGGGGGGTCAGCCGCGGCTGGGGGCCCTGCCGGGTCCCCGCCCGGTTGCGAAGTGGACTTTTAGCATACCCTGCTATCCTACAGCCCCCTCTTTCCTGTCTTCCCCTCTTTACCCTCTTCCTTGCCCCCTCTGTTTTTTCTGCTTTCTCTGTTCACTTCGCGCGCCCCGTGGGCTGCCGGGGCTGGTCGCTGGGGGTCTCGCCCCATGGCCGGGGCCGGACTAAGTTGGCTGGTAGGGTGCCCAGGCCTGGGACCCTGGGGGGCCTTGGTCTTTGCTGCCGGCGGGGGGAACTCTCGACGCTGCAAGGGCCCCTTTTGAAACGGGGGTACCTGCATGGGACGAGGCACCCACCCCCGCCGGCGTGCGCTTGGTCCCCTTGGGCCCCGGGTAATCGGTTCCCCGCGGCCCCGGGCGCGAAACTACAATAAAAATTTTCTATGGAAACACTTACAACTCTAATGGACCTCGTTGACGACCCGGCTTGTGCATCTGACCTCCCTCTGACTACCTCTTTGGACCGTGGGTCTGGTAAGGGCAGTCGGCAGCCCTCGCCCACCCCGTCTGCTCTTCTTGCCGACCTCCTCTCCCTCTCTTCCCCAGGCTCGTGGCGCCGCTGCCCGACCCCCGCCAGTAGCGGATGGACCTGCAGTGGACCCCCCGACCCCTGGATCCCCCCATATTCCACGTCCCGATAGGGACCCACCTGCTTTTTCGCCCTCAGGTGGGAGGCCCGCGGCCCCGGTCGCCTCCCACTCCGGTCGGGCCTCATCGCCCCCGGCCCCCTCGGCCCCTGGGGGACGTGGGACCCGACGTCGCCGTCCGCCTTTCTCGTCTTCTCGCCCCCTCGAAGTTCCGGTGGTGTTTGGCCAGACGGCTTCACTCGGCCTTAGGACGATGGACAAGTTCCTCGTCCTCCGCCCCTCCTCCTCCAAGCCCCTCCCCACTAACCACGAACGTCCTTTCGAGCGATCCATGGGAAGACGGGGACGGCGCGTTTTGACCTTCGGCCTCAGAGGGATGGCTCCATTTTGATAAGGTCGCGTTCCTCTGCCGAAACCTCCTCTCTGCTCGCTATCCCCGATGTCCTGGGCTGCGGGATCACGGTGACTCCCCACCCCCGCCTCAATCAGTGCCAGGGCACAATTTACGCTGCTCGTCTTCTACCCATCCCGGTGGAAGACCTCCAGATTGACCTCGCCTCCCAGGGTGTTGTGAGGGTGTACCGCTTTCCCGACAGATCGCGGTCCCCAACTGCCCCTTCTCCTCGCCTGCTCCTCACTTTCGACTCACTGGTGCCCCCCGTTTCGGTATTCTGGGGCTTTGGTGAGAGACGAGCGTGCGAATTCTCAGTACGACCATACGTGCCAGATCCTACGCGCTGTTTTCAGTGTAATAGGTTTGGCCACGTGAGCAGCTCCTGCCGTCAGCCGGCCCCGTTGTGTGTCCGCTGCGGCGGCCCTCCCCACCCCTTGCCCTGTACTGCTCCGCCTTCCTGCACCAACTGCCATGGACCACACCCTGCTTCATCCCGCTCTTGCCCGTCCTTCCTCTTTGAAAGGGAGGTTCGGGCCCTCTGTTCATCAGAGTTTCTCAGCGCTCGGGAGGCGCGGGAGCGGTTGCGTGGCGGCGAGGCCCGGCGTGGTGCCTCGTACGCCGAGGCTCTCCGTTCCCGGACCCCGTCCTCACCGGCGGTTCCCAACGCGCCTCCACCCACCGTGTCCGCTACTCCCAGTCCATCCTCTGCCGCCCAGCGGACTCCTACCGCGGCTCCCCGTACTACCAGCGCGTCCCCACGTGCTCCCTCCGCGAACGCCGATGCTTCGTCGGCAACCCCCCCTGCCCCTTCTACGCCCTCTCCACCGGCGCCTTCGGCCACCCCCATTCCGGATCGTGACCCGCCGTCACCCATGCGGGCCGCACGACGGAGGGATAGGGGCCGCAAGCGCCGCGCCAGTGGTGACCCCGAAAGGTTCGACGCCATAAGCCTCGCATCACCTTCCTCTCCTAAACACAAACGCCCCCTTCGCCCTACCGCCCCGGTGTCCTCACCGTCCCCACTGCGCAACCGTTATGCACGCTCCCCCCTGGGGTCCCCGTCGGCCCTCGTGGTGGGGGCTGAGATACACCCCTCTCCGGCCCGGTCGATGGACCCACTGGAGGGGGAACTCGCCCGCCTGGTCGGCGTGGGTGGGACGTGCACGCCCCCGCGTTTGACCCGCCCCATCTCTCTCCTCGACCTGCCAATGCCTCTGGGTGAGGTATTATTTTCCACTCCCCCTCGTAGTCCTGCCTCCCCCGCACCTCCGGTGAAGGGAGGGGCATTCTGGATACCTCTCACATCCCCTTCTCTGCATCGCTCTCCCCCGGACGTCCGGGAGACTCCTCCTCTGGAGGACTTGCCGGCGTCTGGTTCCACATCGCCCCCTCGTCGGGGGACCCTCGCCTTCCCCGCCCTCTCGCCCTCGTTCGGCGTCCCTCACTGAACTCCGGGGCTTTCCGATTCCCTCTTTAATCTCGGGCCGCCCGATCGGCCCACCCACCCATCCATCATCCTTTACGCTGACCTTCCTACCCCTCCCTATACCTCGCTCCTGCAGTGGAACATCCGCGGGCTCCTGGTAGGCCTCGAGAGTCTCTCCTCTCTCCTGGCCTCCAGGTGTCCGGCGTGTTTCTGCCTTCAGGAGACGATTCTGGGATCCCGTTCCCTCCCTCGAGTGTCCGGTTACTGCGGGCTCCCTTCCCCGCCTCTCGATGGGGCGGGGAGGGGGGGCGCCGCGGTCTTCGTGCACCGCTCCGTCCCTTTCCGCCCCCTCCCGCTCCGTACAGTCCTGCAAGCTGTGGCCGTGCGCCTTTTCTTGGGGCGCCAGCTCACGGTCTGCTCTCTTTACCTCTCCCCTAACGTACGCCCTCCACCCGATTCTCTCCGTGACCTAATTCTCAGCTTCCCCGCCCTTTTCTGATTCTCGGGGACTTCAACAGTCGGGACCCGGCCTGGGGGGACGTTTGCTCCACCTTTCTCTCCGGGACCCTTCTCTCCCTTATGGACGAGCTCGAGTTCACCTTTCTGAACGATGGCTCCCCAACCTGCCTTCACTCGGCCCATGACAGTTTCACCTGTATCGACCTTTCCCTGGTTTCCCTCGAAATCGTGACGGAGTTCACCTGGGAGGTCCTGCCGGATTCTTCCGGCAGTGACCATTTCCCAGTGTGTCTTACCCCGACCCGTCTCCTCCCCCCCACCTCTGTCCGCCCGCGCTGGCTGTTCGCCCGAGCAGACTGGGCCTCATACGCGAGGGGCACGGCGATCTCGCCATCAATTCCTGCCTTTCCCTCCGTCAATGAGGCCCTCGCCTTCCTCGAGAGTAAGATCCTCTCGGCTGCCGCCAGTTGCATCCCCCGTACCTCTGGCTCCCCCAGACCGCGAAGCGTCCCATGGTGGACCCCAGAGTGCTCCCATGCCGTTCAGGAGCGGCGCCGTGCCGGCCGCCGCTTCTACCGGACCCGCCAGCTGGAGCACAAGATAGAATTTCAGCGCCTGAAGGCAGTGGCCCGTCGGGTCCTGAAACTGGCCCGGCGTACCTCCTGGCGGAGTTACGTGTCCGGGATCTCCTCCTCGACTGCCCCCTTGACTGTTTGGCGCAAGGTGCGTAGCTTTGAGGGGACCCGTGTCCCCCCTCGACCCCCGGTGCTTCGGGTCGGGGACGACGAGTTCGTGTCCGATCCGGAGGCCGTCGCGAACGCACTCGCGGCGCACTTTGCAGCCATCTCCAGTTCCGATTCCCCCCACTCCCGCCGCGACCCACCGGAATTTCCACCTCATAGGATGACCCCTATAATCACCTCTTCCACATGACAGAGCTTCGGGAGGCCCTCCGCCCCCGGCCCCGATAATATCCCCTATGACCTTTTACGGCATCTCCACCCCTCTGCTCTCAGCTTTCTACTGGACCTCTATAACCGGATTTGGTTGGAGGGTTCATTTCCGGACCGATGGCGTGAGTCCATCGTCGTCCCCATCCCGAAGCCCGATAAAGACCCCTCACTCCCGTCGAACTATCGCCCCATTTCCCTAACATGCTGTGCCTGCAAGGTGATGGAGGCGATGGTCGCCTCGCGGCTGTCCTTTACCTTGGAGGCGAGTGACCAGTACCCTGCTACCCAGGCTGGTTTCCGGCGCTTCCGGTCTACCACCGACCCCCTCCTTCTCCTTAGCCATGACGTGCAGGAGGCTTTCTCCCGGCGTCAATTTGTACTCGCCGTCTTTTTCGACCTCCAGAAGGCCTACGATACTACCCCGGAGCGCGGTCTTCGACTGCTTACGCTCCCTGGGTTTCGTAGGCTTTCTCCCTTCCTTTATTTATAACTTCTTGTCCGCCCGTTCTTTCCGCGTCCGCATCGGTTCTGCCCTCTCTGACCGCTTTCCGTTGGAGGAGGGTGTCCCTCAGGGTAGTGTCCTTAGCGTCTTGTGTTTCTCACTCGTGATGAACACAGTCGCTACGGTCCTGCCTACATCCGTTCGTAGCTCCCTCTATGCCGATGACCTGGCTATCTATTGCTCTGGCCGCCTCCCGTCTTTGGCTGAACGTCGGCTCCAGCTAGCCATCAATGCGGTGGTTCGCTGGGCGTCCTCGGTTGGCTATGCTTTCTCACCCTCTAAGTCTTCCAGTATGCTTTTCCGTCCTCGGCGCCTCCGTCTGTCGCATACCTTCGCTCTTACCCTTGCCGGCACTCCTCTTCCCCTCGTCCCATCCGTTAGATTCCTGGGTATGACCCTCGACGGATTTTTCGGTTGGGTTCCACACCTTAGGCGGTTGCGGCAAACATCTCGCCGCACCCTCTCCCTTTTGGGTCATCTGTCCCACACGACCTGGGGGGCGGACAGGCGTACTCTGCTGCGCCTGTACACCTCCCTGGTGCAATCCCGTGTCGACTACGGCTGTGTGGTCTACAGTTCCGCCTCCTCTCCGGCACTCCGTATGCTGGATCCTCTTCTCCACCGTGGCCTTCGCCTGGCGTCGGGTGCCTTCCGCTCGTCCCCTGTCGCTAGTCTTCAGGTGGACTGTGGACACCCCCCCCTGCCCCTTCGCCGGGGCCTTCTCATGGCGAAGTGTTACCTTCGCATCTGCCGCCTCCCGAAGTCCCTACTCTTCTCCGCGATCTCCCAGGCGCTACCCCGGCCTGACACGTGGCATTTCGCTGCCTCTCTGGCCGAGATTTTCTCGTCCCTGGGGATCCCCCCACCCTCTATTCTGCCGTTCTCCTTCGATCTGTCGCCCCCCTGGCGGACCACCCCTATCTGCCGTTGCCAGGCGCTCCGTGGCCTGCGTAAGGAGTCTCTTCCTGCCGTCCTCCGGTCTTCTTTTCTGGCCCATCTTCCCGTCCATTCGGACGACGTTCCCGTCTACACCGACGGCTCGCGCTCCCCTGCAGGTGTCGCGGCCGCCGTCTTCTCTCCGTCATTGTCACCTACCTCCCGGGTATCCCCCTGCCGGTTCAGGCCTCCATCTTTTCCGCGGAGCTCTTTGCCCTTCTGGAAGCCCTCCGTCTGGTATCGGGTTGTTCGCGGTCCTCCTGTACCATTTTTTCGGACTCGCTGAGCGCCCTTCAGGCGCTCGAGCGCTATGATTCCCCGGACCCCCTCGTACGCCTTATTCAACAGGAGTACCATGTCCTGCACACCGTTCACCGGATCCGGGTTCCCGCCCATGTTGGTGTTTCCGGTAATGAGGCGGCGGACCGCAGCCCGGTCCGCCGCCTCGCTGCCTCCCCTCCCCCGCCCGCTCCCCTTCTCAGACTATGTGCAGGTCTTTCGTTCCTTTTACGATCGCATGTGGCAACAGTCCTGGGACGATGCCACCGGAAATAAACTCTGGTCCATCCGCCCCCGTCTGTCATATTGGGTGTCCTCTTTCCACCGCTCCAGACACAAAGAGGTCGTCCTTGCGCGGCTTCGCATCGGCCATACGCGCCTCACGCACGGCTATCTTATGTTCCGGCAGGAGGCTCCTCGTTGCGCCTCCTGCCAGTCGCCCCTCACCGTCTCTCACATCCTTGTGGAATGCCCCACCCTGTCGTCAGTACGTCGTCGCGCTTTTCCGTTCCTTTCTGATTTCCCCCTCCCCGAACGTTTACGCCTTATGCTCGCTGAGAGCCCTCTCTTCTCGCTTGACCGTCTTTTCCTCTTCCTCTCCCAATCTCGCATCCTATCTGAGCTTTAGGTGGCTTCTCACCTGTAGTCCGCTGTTCTCCCTTTTCTAGTGCCTTTTCTCCGTCTCCGTTTCTCTTTCTCGTATTCCGCCTCGCCATGATATCCGCTACCATATAGCGGGAAATGGCGGTAAACGCCCCAATACAAAAAAAAAATATATATATATATATATATATATACAGGGTGTCCCAGAAGTCTGGACCCATATGGAAAATATATATTATATTTTTAAAATGAAACAAACACATTACTAATGTCAGTTTTACATATTTCAGGAAAGAAAATACCTTGATGGCTCAGTATACCAATCAAGAGAAGGTGAAACTGGTATTCTACATGTTTCCAGAAAAAGTCAGAGGGAGGCATGTTCGTGAAATAACTGACATGCCTCTCTCTGGCATTTTCCAGAAACATGTAGCAATACCAGTTCCACATTCTCTTCATTGGTATACTGAGCCATCAAGGTATTTTCTTTCCTGAAATATGTAAAACTGACATTAGAAATGTGTGTTTCATTTTAAAAATATAATGTCTATTTTCCATATGGGTCCAGACTTCTGGGACACCCTGTGTATATATATATATATATATATTTTTTTTTTTTTTTTTTTTTTTTTTGACTGGTTTAGAGAGATATACTGTACAGTATATAAAAGTTACAAATCTTTAATATCTTTTGTAGAGTCTGTATGGCACTATGATTTCATGGATAAGCATTTAGTAAGATATATTTGGATGTATTTTAAAACTACCATGATCATAATGTTTCAAGTTATACAAGTTCTTCAGTTCCTGTGATCACTAGCTAACTTCATTTGGTTTAACTCAGTGAAGAAAATTGAAATTGTCTGCATACATTATGTATCAATTAATAGATGTACTTCCATTTGAAAATTTAAGTCATCAATAGAGCAACAAGACTGGGTCCTGGGTGGAACATTGCTGTAGATAATATTAATGTTGAAAACGAAATTTATTAACACAGTGTTAGCGTACATATATTAACAAATTATAGCACAGAATCACCTTGAGAAGTTTTTGTTTTCATAAACTAGGCCTAGAGCCAATGTACTATGCAGATACAGTATCTTTGACCTAATCTGTTGAGTTTCTCTTGAGGTTAACTGGCTTCAGTTTAGATTGCATTTAATTGTTTGCAATTGTCTTAAGTATTAAGTCTATAGATTTATTATTTTGTCACTGGCTAGGCCTATTCAATATAGTTTTTAAATGATAATTACTTGTCTGTAGTCATATAATAAAATTAAATTTCATTACTTGTACTAGTTAGAACTTGGAGACTTCCGTAATTTTTTCCCCCCAATTAAGGATACTCGAGGAACACTGAATTTTGAATCATTGAGAGGAAAGCATATATTGCAGGAGCTCAGACCATCTGTACCAACCCACCTGGAGGAAAAAATTGAATTTTTATTAGACAAACTCAATGTAAGAACCGACCCACAAAATAGGTAGTATTCCATTGATATACTGATCATAAAATGTATAGTTGGGGAAAACTGTTCATTGAGGAAATAAAATCTGTGGGAAAAAATGGCAAAATTTTAAAAATTCAGTAACAGATGAACTTTTTCCATAATTGTAAACTCAATAGGCCTAATGGTTCTCCCACAGAATAAACCTTTAGGCTTGTCAGTGGAATCAGACACTGAATTTTTAGAAGAGAGTACCAACAAAAGAGCTGAAGAAAATATTTTTCCTAATGAAGCTCTTTCCTCGAGGGTTTTACCTGGTCACGACTTTGAAAATTCAGTTAACACGATGTGAGTTACCAGTATCCGACATTTGGTGATTCAAGTTCCGTTTCATTGTAAATTAAAAATGGTAGGAAGTGAATTGAAGGGAGACATTTCCCAATTTACAGGCAAAACAATATTACTGGCACATTAAATTTTTAGCTCTCCCCAAAATTCATTAAGGTTAATGAGGGAATCTATCAGGCTGTCATTATTTATTATTACTTTTTTGAATGAAGTGGGTATAGGCCCAGTTCTTTAGAAAGGGTAAAAATGCATTATATTGTATTTTTATTTAATTAGTAGCTTATAGATCCATTGCAATATTAAATTAAACCATTACACATGGTTGAAAAAAATGCCTTGGTCTGGATATAGTAGGTTCAAGGTCTGCCAATTGCAACTCTGATAGAAGTGATGTTAAATTCTTTTAAAACTTCAATTATTTAAAATTAAATTCTTTTAAAACTTCAATTTTTAAAATTAAATTACTTCAAACACCTTTCAGGTGTTTATGCAAAAAATTACATATTTCTGCATGGTAGAATACCATATAATAAAATCCTTAGTAAAAAATGAACATTGTTAAATATACCATGGATCCACCCATTATATGCGTATAACTAATTCATTATTGTACTGTACCAGTGATTGAGCTCTAAGAGGTCATATCTTTGGCAGATAACTTTATTAGTGTTAATAGGTGGGCAGTTTTGGTGTATATCGCGTTGGAAACTTTGTGATATGGTATTTAGGTTAATTTGCCATATTACCTTTTCTTTTCAGTTCTGGCGATAATGACGATTCTTGTCTGAGTGAAAAGGACTTATTTCGGAAAATTCCATTCCCAATTTTGTTCATAACATTTCCATGGGTGGTATGTTTGTTATAATTTTTAAGGTCTTTGGATGTCGGTTATTAAAAAAATTAGGGCTACGTCGTCGAAAGTGTCGTAAGACTGCTTACTGTCGATCAGCGAAGTTAAGCGACATTGGGTCTGGAGAAGAGTTGGATAGGAGACTGTCCTCCGCATCCAGATTATGTAGCGACCCGTGGCTCGGTTCCCACGTAAAGCCGTACATCCCCTCCATCATATGACTTAGATGTTGCGAAGGAGATTAAACAACCCCATCATTATATTTAATAAAAAGTTAAATAATAAATAGGTTGTTCTTGCTTCATTTTTCTGTACACTCAAGTAGGCTTTGATTTAAATGTATAAGAACTTATGTTTTCACTTATGAAAGCTTATAAGTTGGATATCATTTAAATTAATGGAGAGAGAATATAATCCTCGAAAGAGCTACGTATACTTAGGTATGGCCCTATGAGACCTATGACCTATGGAGCCTAGGTTCATGTCTTCAAACAAGAAACTAGGACTCTTATTTTAAAATTATATTCGATGCCTAATTTTTTTAGTAAGGATTGTCGGTAATTAGTAAGTAGAAAAAAAAAAAATTATAATTTGGTTATGTCGTTTTTTTCCAAATTTAATTAAACCCCTTCTAACTTTTTTCAGTCCTTGACCGACATTGATTTAAGGGTATTAGACTCAACTGGCCAGTCCTTAGTCGATGTCTCTGAAGCGGATTTATTAGCGATTTTGCGAGTGTGCCAGTTTACTCTCTTCAAAGACTATCCAATCGAGATATTTTTGCAAAGGCCTTTCATACTGAAGGTAAGTCATAGAGAGATATTTTAAGGGAATATTAATCCCCCTATTTGGGGGAAAAGAAGCTGTCATTAATTTGTTCAGAAAAATATTAAAATTAATGTATGAACTTGATAAGTTACAAATCAAATGCATTTTTAAAACTAGTAACACGTTGATCAGATTGAATTGTGTCCCATTTATTGTAAAATGCGGGTACATTAATGTTCTTAAACTACTGTACCGGTACCTATGAAAGCTACGTCATGGCCACGTCCTAGCTCCGCTTTCCGTTAGATCAACGACGTTTTGGTCTGGGTAGTAGTTGGATGGGTGACCACCATCTTCGTCTAGATGATGTAGCGACCCGTGGTTCGGATTCTACGTAAGGCTTAGGTTCCCTTTCCCACACGATCTTAACTGTTATGAAGAAGGTTAACCAATCCAAACATTACGTTATTCGGTCCCTATGATTCGGTTATTTATGTTGGTACTTAATTTGATTTTTAGTGCCCACATTTTATCGATGATAATCGCGAAACTGATTGTACACTTCTTGCATTTTAGGTCCTTTTAGGTCATTTGGTGGCTGAATCAGAGAAAGGAGGCAATGCATGGAGACTTCAGGAGAAAATTTATGTCACACTTTGTACTTTCACTCATCATTTAGTCTCGAGACTGATGAATTTTGATTTAAAGTATTCTCCTTTTGAAGTAAGTTAATGAAAGGTGAAATGGGTTTTTCCTCCCTTTGTTTTCGTTGTCTTACGATAAATTAACGAGATTTAAAAATAATGATTATTACAAACCAAAGCATTTTTACTCATTTGTGACGAACATCATTTGCTGGTGAAAAAGTGTTAGATCGATGTAATTATTTATCATGGTTACTTTTTAGGACAGTAATGGAATTCTAAATTCTTCAAGTGGAACTTCCGGCCGTGATTCAAATGATTTTTTTCCACAATCCAAATGTTGTTCCGTTTCTTCACTTCAAAGGAGTTCTAAGAGAATTGCTTCTCAGTCTATTAATGAGGTATTTTATAATGAAGGAATCTACATTGTCCTTTTGTCTTTGGTGCGAGTGCAGTGTTTGCAAAACGTATGCGATGGTAGTGCGTAACTCCAGCAGGCATTTGTCAAAATTTTATTACTGTCATGATAAATGAAAATTTATTTTGTGGACAATTTTTTCCTTTAAATGAGAGTTTCACCTTTTCAGAATGCTTCAGTTGAAACTTTGCATGAATCAGATGACAGCAATGAATTTATGGTGTTGAAAGTTCACCAACTGACGGTGATTGAATGGTGCTGCCAGCTCCTGAACCCGACTTTTGAACTCCTAAAGAAGTCGCAACCTCGACTTTCTTCTCTTTTGCGTTTGATTTCTCTGACGATGCAAGTACTTCGTTCGTGCGTTTCTCCTCGAGCGTTATGGCACTACATGGCCAACAGTCCCGATGGATCGGATCAAAGAGCTCTTCTTCGTAAGGTCTCCTCCTCACTCCTTCAGGTATGTAATCAAGAGCAGAAGTCTGAAGTTCCTTTTACGCATTTTGGCCCCCAGTCAGGGTGGAGAGAAGATATAATGAATCGCTCAATAAGTTCCTTTTCTGTAAAATATGTTTTGATTACCCAACATGGAACGGATATATAACAAATAATTTCAGTTAAAAAGCGTATCCGTACACAATATTGTCATATTGTTAAAATTGCTAGCTTTTACGCATCTTCAAACCCCTAAAATTTAACCAGTAGGTAATAGCCATCACTCATATATACTTAAAGCGTTGTCTTCACTTGTCTTTTTTAATTTTTAGAGTCTGAACATTCTTTCCAAGGCGTTGGTGGAGGCCTACAACGAATCCAAACTCCCTCTCGCTGAAACTGATCTCAAAGCAACTTGGAATAAGATTAAAAGTATAACACGAGTTTTTATTCATTGGATTAACTTGTTTTCTTCAGAAGAGGAATTTGATATGGTGAGCGATGGTTTTGTATATGTAGACTGAGTGATATTATTCAATGACAGAAAATGAGCAGACAAATAAAGTAGTTACTGGAGTCTTAAACAGGATGAGAAAAAACTTGAAACCAGAAAAAGGATGGAGATACAAAAACAAACAGAGCTCTTAATGTAGTAACACTACTTATTTCTTTACGAAAGGTGTTTGGAAAAGACGAGGTCGATGCTTTTCAATGTCTTTTAAGTGATCCTTGTTTTTACCTCGAGTATCCAAAAGACCACGCCAATGTTTTGTTTATACTCCGGCAAATGGAGGAGGAAGCAGCTATACAAGTAGATGCACTCATTGAAGCAAGTTCGAGGTTGGAAGACACTAAAAAGTTTCTTCAGGTAATTCCACCCATCCAAGAAAATGCTTGGAATTCTTAATACTCGGCTGGAAGAAATAAAAAAAA
Organism: Bathynomus jamesi; assembly: GCA_023014485.1. Lineage (NCBI taxonomy): Eukaryota > Metazoa > Arthropoda > Malacostraca > Isopoda > Cirolanidae > Bathynomus > Bathynomus jamesi. The sequence continues at coordinate 499,904 of JAJOZX010002058.1, read as the reverse complement.
AAAAAAAAAATATATTGAGTTACACTAATTTCATTATTAAATTTTGATACGGGTGTTTAGTACCCCCGAGATCCGTTCACTTGGGAGTATACTAGCGTGTCTCAGGTATTAGATTAATTGAATTTGAAATTTTTTTTTTTTTTAAGCTTTCGTCGTCTGAAGTCGATGAGTTCCAAGAGAAGCTTCCTTCTGTATTCCACTTCTTTTTCTGCATAAGAGCAGAGTCCTCATTGAAAAGATAGTGAGAGGTCTCGCCAAACAAGGGGGTTCTCCCCTTCTCTCCCCGCTTCAGGCTTCGAAAGGGAGGAACATCTTGCTGCAGATTTTGTCTAACCCTGATCAAGACTCCAGAGTCTTAGGGTTGGTACCCGTAATCGTAACTGTGTATAGATTCTCTCTCTCTCTCTCTATGTATTCGTTGGTATATGAACTAAATTTTATGTTTAATGTTTTCTGTTACTGTAAAAACTTAACTCAATAATTCTGTCAGTGAACTTGGGCTTACGTAATTCCTATTAAAATTGAGGGTCATTACGATTGTACATTTGTGCTCAAAAACTATTATTATTAATACAAGTTTTGTTTGTGAATTGAATCTGTAAATCTTCAGATACAATGCAGTGAAGAATTTGGTGACAGAAAACGTGGGTGTGTCACAGGCTTCACACACAACTAAAAGTCGTAGTCTTAAAGTACTTCTGATTATGCATTCGCGGATTATGAATCACTTGATTTTTTCCGGATGCGCCGACTCTACTCCTCAGGTAATTGACTATTAGCACGTTTCCGCGTAAGGTCGGTTTTAAATTGTTTCTTTTCGTGTATGGAGCCTTCAGTTGAAGGTTTAATGGTCAGTGATTCATACGTGTGGTTTGTAACTGGGTAACATCAGAAACTTCGTTTTCCCTACACGGACGGGGGTGACCTTGAACTCTAGGAATTACTGAGCTAAAGCAGTCGCATTGTAGGTGGCTGGCCCAACTCCAGTCGCAGCGGCGGTGAGGATCGAACCCAGGCCTTCGCAATCTGAGTCCACTCTCTAACCATCCAACCTACCCGCCGGAGTTGATCGCATAAATAGAATTTTTCTTTCAAATATGGTAGGCATTGTTTATATTTGTTAAATGGTCTTGTGTTCCTTCTGCCTATTTGTTTTCGTAGATTGTTGAGGCGAGTCGTACATGTCTTCTAGCTCTGATTCGAGGCCATCATCTAATGACGAAGGAAGTGCTTCAGATAGCCGCGAATTGCTTCTCCGAGTCTCTCATAAACCTTCAGAATCTGGTGGATTCCGAAACATATTTAGGAAGAGCCGTTTTGAACCTCCCTTACGAATTGTCCAAGCAGAGGGATGGAGAGGAGATGCACCTTCTGGTGAGCAACATTTTTTGGGGGGCTATACCCACTTTGTTTATCCCCCACCCATCAACAGAAACCTAACGGCATTTTTTGAGTGGGAGGTCTAATAATTATAATTGTTGTTCCGATCTCTCGTAAGTGTCGGCAAAATAAAAAAAGGGGTAAACATTCCTTTCTGTAACCCATTTCGTAGTACGAGTCGGAGTCATGGGGTGGGCACAGCCTTTGTTTAAGTCACTTAAATCTCGTAGAACAGAGTATGTCATAAAGAGGATCTAATTGTTAGTTTTACTTTTTACAATTGCTAATTGTTAACCATTTTTCACTCGGATCACACTGACACAACCAGTGAAAATGCGAGTTTGAATCGAGTATCTTCGGTCGAGAGTTCAAGCACTGTGCCCACCCCAAAGAGAATGGGAAATGGGTTATTAGATAATGTATGTATATCTTATACCTACTACCCATTTTTTAGTTACATGGAAAGATTTTCAAATGTATGAAGTATTTTTCATTTTCAACTAAAATTTTATGAATTTCATTAATGATTCAAATAAAGGTACAAGCCACCATACTTCAAAGTTCTTCTTTGGAACTCTTAAAATGTATAAATATACCATGTAGCTTAGTAGTACGAGGGTTGGTCTGAAGATTTCAGACACTTTGTATGAAACCTACCGTCATTATCTGGAAACTTTCAGACCAACCCTCGTGATAACAACATTTGGGGTTGTTTAGCTTCGTTCGTAACGGCAAAGGGCATCCAACGGAGGGTATGTACATCTCGATGTGGTATCCGAACCACGGGTCACTGCATCATCTGAACACACACAACGGTCACCCATTCAACTAGTGGACAGATCCAACGTCACTTAATCTCGCTGATGTAACGGGAAGCGGTGTTGTGACGTGGCAATGACGTAGCTCGCATTGAGCTCACTCAATTTAGTAGTCAATTATTTTTAACCATTTTCGGATGTAGACGTGGATGTCGGGTTGCTCGCCTGTCAGATGAAGGAAAGCGTTAATTTTTAAGTTTGGAAAAGAAAGTAGGCTGTGGCAAACGTAATTTAGCCGATTGTAAAGTTGTAAATTCCTTTTTTTCAGCGCGTGAAGTTTTATTTAAAGTGTTTATTCAGCAAAGATTCAAAGTGCGCCAAGAATGCCTCAGGAACTGCTTGGCCCTTCTCGTGACGTCGTCGTCGAGTACATATCAGTCCCTCCTGCGCAGCTTGACATTGAGAGATTCCAATCTCTTCGCCATCAACCCCTCTGTTGCGATTTTGCCCGCTTACCCCACTGACAAGCTCGTAAGTTCCTCCCAAAAAGGATTAGTTGGTTGTAATTGGGGCATTCATTGTTTGCGAGTTGGAGTTATGAATATGTTTGAATGTGGAAAGAAATTTGCCAATGAATTAAATCTGGAAAAAATACTGAACCTTTGAAAGTTTTGCGAGCGTTTATAATTGGTTGAAAAAATAATTTCATACCACTGGTCGGAGAAATCTTCGTTTTTTATGATTGAGTGACAACCGAATACACGGTCATTCATTAAACGTCAGCCTCCAGTAATTACTGGAGGCTAACGAGTGTATTTTCTGAGAAGTACGTGATAAAAGGAGATGCGATCAAAAGCTTCACTTTAAAATAAAATGTTTCGGGTTGCCGTATGGTGTAGTGAACTGGGCTCACTCCAGGCGGGGACGAAACCGCCTCTCTTGCACGTTTTACTTCACTCCGTATATGTATGAGTGAAAGCTCGTAACCTCTAAAATGTGTTCATAATGAAGGTACTAAAATTTACACCAACAGAAATGAAGGCAGCAAAGGGAAAGTGATGCGAGAACATATATCAAAAATTTTATTATGCTTGTAAGAATTAATTTGCGAGTTGGCAATGACAAATAATTTGGTTAAAATTTCATTTAAGAAAATATGTTTAAATCGTTGTTATTTAACTTGTAATCACGTAACAAAAATTTTCGAAAACTGCGCTTGCATCACTTTCCTTTTACACTTCTTTTATTTTTAAATAAAAGATTAATCCACAGACTAAGTTCTTCTATCGAATTAACCCTTTAACGCCGACCGTTGCCTTATGACAACATGAGCTTGAGAATAGATTTTGAGCCTTACGATCTGAATATTAGAGGTTAATTTGGCTTGAACAGGAAAAGAATTTTAAAATAAAAATTTCATAATTCACGGTATGAAAGGTATTAAGTTTTGAAGTTTTAGATTTTTAATTAGTACCGAACTCATAATTCTTGTGTTGACATTCTCCCGATACATAAAATGCTTCATTTACGGAAGCCAGCTGCTTGATTTCCTTTAAAATGTTAGCCCGTAGGATATATTAGCTTCAGTGGTGTAGTGGTCAGCACCACCGACTACGAATCCAATTGCTGTGGTTCGATTCGCGGCGTGCAGCTCCCCCAGCTGTTCATTCTTCCTTTGGTTGGTAGATAAGTGGGTACCATAAAAATTGACCCCAAATGAGTGGGAATACTGCAGAACGGTCGAACACGGGTTGATCCTGAACATTTGTTGAAAACTCATCAAAATATATAAAATATATAAATATTAAATTTACGAATCAAGTTAAATATTGCACAAATAAAATTACATATGTAAGTAATTTACCATTACTTATTCGGACTATAGTGGATTTAATTTTCCTAGAAGAGTTCCTTGTTCCATGCACGGTCTGTGTGTATCATATGTAAGTAAATGTAACTTTTATGTATTTCTAATGTATGTAAGTAAATGTAGCCTTTTGTTACCCTATCGAAGGATCGTCACAACTTGAAGAACGTTTTAAGTCTTCTTTCGACGCAGAGTTTGGACAAAGAAATGCTGGAAGCTTTGTGGGCGCAGCTGACATTTCTTCTTCGTAATCCGTCTCTTCATTCGGGCTTGGAGGCCATTTGGCCAATCTCGGATACTGTTCGGGCCTTCACCACAATGATGAAGGTAATTTCATTTAAATGATTAGTTTTTGTCTCGTACATGTTTTGATGGAGTTTGGGGGTTATGTTAAGTCAAGTCAGTTGAAGCGAAGCAACTCTCCAATTTTTGTCCAGTTTCTATCGGAAGCCGAACCCGGCTTCACTTTTGAAGTGAAACGGTTACGGGCACGTATTACAGATCCCCAGAACCGCTCAACTCGAAACCCGCACAGCAGGCGGTTTTGGATTTAACACTACTGCGACCTTCCGAATACAGGTGAACTACGGATGTTACATTTCTCGGTTTTGGTCAAAGGTCTGCTTTAAGGAGCGTCAGGATCTTCATTCTTAATGGATCTGGTACAAAATATTTGTTTCATATTTACCTGTCGCAGACATTCCTTTTATTTATTTTTATTTCTAAAAAAATATTTTATGCATAACTCAAGGAAAGCTTAATTTGGCCAAATCGTCAAATTAGATAACTTAAAGGGAATTACAGTATATACACAAGGGTTTGATTCAGTATTTTATAGTTTATGATTTTGGTTCATTTACTTCAGTTTTGAGATTGGAATTGCCGTATAGCGTAGCTATCTTTTGTTTTTCCACCTCAATAGTTAATGATTTTCGATGCGGTATGATTCACTGGAGTTGAAGCGGCGATGTATTCCTTACTACAATAATAACGTATTTAATGTGTAGTTTAAGAGTAAATTTTCTTTCCGATATTTTGTCGTTCAGTTTCTGACGTCTTTTTTTACTAGTTTGGATACATTTTCCTTGTAAAGCGGTTTGGTGTGGATCTGAACTTGAGTTTAAATATTCTATGGCTAATGAACAACGGAAATTTTTTACAGTAGGTTAAAATGTAATGAAACAGGTACGGACTAGCTCAGGTCGTAGAGAGCTAGTATATATATATAAGGAATAGGATGTACAGTAACTGCGCTTAACATTCGATGGAAAGCATTTGGACACTTTCGTACGACTTTGTTGGGTGATTTGATTTTATTGTTACATACAAAATTATTTTAATTTTCATGGTGTTTATTTTAAGTGTAATTTTTTTTTATCTATTTCATGTTTACAAATAGTACTGAAGCTGAACGCAGTTCTTTAGTTCTAAACAATGCCCTTCGTTACGCCATTAAGAAAAATGTCTCAGTCGAAAATAAATTACGATCATCTTTTGTTTAGATTAGTGGAGGGAGAAGCCACACCGTATCGCAGGTTCCCTTTGCTTTGGAAGTACTTCGCCTGCGTGCTTCATTTTCAGCCCAAACGAGAACTTCCCTTGCCAGTGATTCGGAGTTTATACTTCTGATCTTAAGAGGTGAGAGCCCTGTTGCAGAGGGTCTTTTTTTCTCTGATTTAGATCCTTAGTCGTATTTTATATCAATAATAATTATTTGATAGCCTTATAATTAATTTTTTACGTAAAAGGGGGACCGAGCTACGCTGTTATTAATAACAATAGCAAATTAACCTTATATCTCACACACTGCTAAAATGAATTTCTTATGTTTATGAAGCAATCTAAGAAGCGTTTGTTTGCAGCCGTGCTTTTCTTCCGTACCAACGACCATGTTCAGTTGGAAGCATCTCTCCTCCTCTCATTAATCTTAAATGAGGAAGTGATTGTGCAAACGAAGAGTGATTCGAACCTTTCTTTTGGGACGCTTTCCCTCCCTTCTCGCGCCTCCTCCTCGCAATACGTCGGCTTCATTCATCGTCAGTACTCTTGGCCGTCGGAGTTCGCTTTGACACCACGAATGAGAACGCTCTTGTCGATGGAAACTAGCGAGGAAAATTCTTCGCTACCAGTCCGCCCTGTTGATTTCATAAAATTGGTGTGGGCTGGTATTTGCACGACCGATTATAAAGATCTTTTAGGTGACTTCGATTTTGCCAGTTCATTTTCCGGAAGACTGGTTCTGCGTGGAGAGGAGGCAACTGTTCTGAGAACCTCTCTTTCGATTCCCTACGCCGCCAGACTGCTCATGGATGTGGAAAATGCGACTTCTCACAGAGCGGTGAAGCGAAGCGTGAACTTATCCAGGCTTTAATAGCCATAGTTGAAGATGATTATGAAAGCAAAGTGGCAGAAATTCTCAAGTTAGATGGCTGGAATAAAGCTTTGGCTAGGTTTTTTCTCTGCTCCCCTGCAACATCTTTAGATAAACAGCTCGTGTTTCATGTGATGAACGTGATAGGAGACAGCTTGTCCAACGTAAGTGCTTTCAATTACGTATTTCAGTGTCGGCTCACTGATGTTTTCTTGCGGGAAAATTGAATGATGAGCATTAATTTATAACTTGAATGCTAAAAGCATTCAAAATAAAACCATTTTTACCTTGGCGATGTTGTGAGGAACATACGTTATTTAATATAGTATTGTTACTGAAGTATCGCATTTAAGCTAGTTGTGTGTGTGTGGCAGTAAGAACCCGAAATCCATCAAAAACCAGTTTTACCAGTCAAAACTAGAGACCACGAAGGTTGTTCGCTAAAACTTGTATTACCTAGTCAAAACTAGTTCCACCTAAAGCTGTCGGGGAGAACCGGAAACATACGGCTCACCTGTAACTAAACCTACTTTTAACTAATTTAATGCCCGGTTAGATCAACTGTACGCCCTCGACGATTGGTTAGGTTAAGTCGTGATGTTTTCGTTAAATTAACGAAAATATTACGACAATAAGAAAAATTACTAATTATTTTTGAAGCATTGTTTCTCGAACACCCTGTACTTAGTTATTTCATACTATTAAAACACTGGTACTTAGCGAATAGTTAATTTCTAAGCACAGTAGTTACTGTTGAATACTGTGTACACGTACAGTACAATATACAATTAATATCTACGGACATTCATTAATCTTTTATAAATTTTACAAGCCTGTTGGATATTTTCCTTTGTTTTTATAGCATTTAGCAATTATTGGCTACAAACTTGCCTATATTTTTTGTGAAATATAAAAGAAGCTAAAAGAAAGTTAAGTCTATGCTGTACCCTGTAGACTACGGTTAAGTTTAATTAAAAGAAAGTCTGTATTTGTAAAATTTTCGTACATATTCTTTTTTGCGACATGCGAAATGAATTTATTGAAACTACATTTGTAAACGGATTTCCTTTTGATTAATTAAAGATAACGAACCAAAAAACCATTTTTACAACTATATATATATATATATATATATATATATATATATATATATATATATATATATATATATATATATATATTTTTTGTATTGGGGCGTTTACCGCCACTTCCCGCTATATGATAGCGGATATCATGGCGAGGCGGAATACGAGAGAGAGAAACGGAGACGGAGAAAAGGCACTAGAAAAGGGAGAACAGCGGACTACAGGTGAGAAGTCACCTAAAGCGCTCAGATAGGATGCGAGATTGGGAGAGGAAGAGGAAAAGACGGTCAAGCGAGAAGAGAGGGCTCTCAGCGAGCATAAGGCGTAACGTTCGGGGAGGGGGAAATCAGAAAGGAACGGGAAGGCGCGACGACGTACTGACGACAGGGTGGGGCATTCCACAAGGATGTGAGAGACGGTGAGGGGCGACTGGCAGGAGGCGCAACGAGGAGCCTCCTGCCGGAACATAAGATAGCCGTGCGTGAGGCGCGTATGGCCGATGCGAAGCCGCGCAAGGACGACCTCTTTGTGTCTGGAGCGGTGGAAAGAGGACACCCAATATGACAGACGGGGGCGGATGGACCAGAGTTTATTTCCGGTGGCATCGTCCCAGGACTGTTGCCACATGCGGTCGTAAAAGGAACGAAAGACCTGCACATAGTCTGAGAAGGGGAGCGGGCGGGGGAGGGGAGGCAGCGAGGCGGCGGACCGGGCTATGCGGTCCGCCGCCTCATTACCGGAAACACCAACATGGGCGGGAACCCAGCAGAAGGGGACCCGGATCCGGTGAACGGTGTGCAGGACATGGTACTCCTGTTGAATAAGGCGTACGAGGGGGTCCGGGGAATCATAGCGCTCGAGCGCCTGAAGGGCGCTCAGCGAGTCCGAAAAAATGGTACAGGAGGACCGCGAACAACCCGATACCAGACGGAGGGCTTCCAGAAATATATATATATATATATATATATATATATATATATATACAGGGTGTACATAAAGTCAGGATCTATTTTTGTTAAGCACTTGGAAATTATATGGAATTTTATCATAAAATGATAGTGGTAACATTTATTAAATAATTAAGAGTAGGATTCGACGTGACGCCCATCAGTATCCCTGCACAGTTCAAATCGTTCCGCAGCATTTCTAAACACATTCTGGAGCATTTGCGGGGTTATGTTATCTGCAGCAGTTCGTATACGTGTACGTAAGTTTTCAAGACTCGTAATCTTCGTCTGATAGACGTGCGATTTGTTAAAGCCTCATGCAAAGAAATCTAAAGGGGTTAAATCTGGTGATCTCGCTGGCCAAGGTCTGTTGCTTCCGCGTCCGATCCAGCGATTTGGAAAACGTCCATTTAGATAATCCTGAACAATTTTGGCATAGTGACAAGGAGCGCCATCATGTTCATAGACGACGGGGATAGGATTGTTAGTACCGTCGTCTATCAACATGATGGTGCTCCTTGTCACTATGCCAAAATTGTTCAGGATTATCTAAATGGACGTTTTCCAAATCGCTGGATCGGACGCGGAAGCAACAGACCTTGGCCAGCGAGATCACCAGATTTAACCCCTTTAGATTTCTTTGCATGGGGCTTTATCAAATCGCACGTCTATCAGACGAAAATTACGAGTCTTGAAAACTTAGTATACGAACTGCTGCAGATAACATAACCCCGCAAATGCTCCAGAATGTGTTTAGAAATGCTGCGGAACGATTTGAACTGCGCAGGGATACTGATGGGCGTCACGTCGAAACCTACTCTTAATTATTTAATAAATGTTACCACTTTATCATTTTATGATTGAATTCCATATAATTTCCAAGTGCTTCACAAAAATACATCCTGACTTTATGTACACCTATATATATATATATATAATTATATATATATATACACACAGGGTGTCCCATAAGTCCGGCATCATAGGAAAAATAATAAAAAAAGGCAAAGCAAAAGCTTTTATTTACAGAACGTGCTCAATATGTCCACCATTGTTTTCAATACACAAATTTAGACGTGATACCCATTCAGCAAGCACACGGTGAATGATGTCAGGAGTAATGGTGTTACATGCCCCAATAATGCGCTGCCGCAAATGTTCAACACTCCTAATTTTCTCTGCGTATACCAGCGCTTTCAAGTGGCCCCAGAGATAAAAATCTAGTGGCGTGAGATCCGGGCTTCTAGCTGGCCATTTCACAGGCCCTCGACGTCCTATCCAATGACCAGGGAATTGTTGGTACAGGTATTCCCTTACTTGGGTGCTGTAATGTGCAGGAGAGCCGTCTTGCTGGAACCATATTGGGAAATTTCCTTCGTTCAAGACACTGGGAAATGCTTCTTCCTTGAGGTGTCTCCAGTGACATGTTCATCGAAAAAGAGGGGGCCTACGATGCGATCCTTCCAAATGCCACACCATACCATCACCCGAGATGCACCTTGTTCCTTTGAAGAGGCACACCAGTGAGGGTTGTTTCGAGACCAGTAGCGGGTGTTCTGTCGATTTACCTCACCATTTCCATAAAAAACAGCCTCGTCACTGAACAGAATGGTGGACGGGAAATTGGCATCCCGAGCATAAATTATGGTTTGTGGAAATAGAAAAATATGAATTTCTCCTATGATGCCAGACTTATGGGACACCCTGTATATATATATATATAGGGTGTTTCAGGAGGAAAGGTCAATACTTCGGGAGGTGGTAGTATCGGTCATTGTGAGAAAAAAAGTTCATATGAACATGTGTCTAATTCTGAATAGTTACGGAGATAGAGTTGTTTGAATCTACAAATACAAAAGCATTGTTAATGGTAATCAAGGAAGAGAAACCAATTACTGTTTCTGACGTTTAATGTTTAAACATTGGCATTTTGAATGGTATCAGATACAGAAATGACAAATTTGTTAGTTTACAATATGTTTTCGAAAATCCCACCGTCAACCTCAATGCACTTTGCAACTCGTGTGCGAAGATCGCGTGTTGTTCGTCTGAGTTGATCTTGACGTTCCTTTATGCGGGCAGCAGCAACCAAAATGCGCGCGAGCAATTCGTCTCGTGTATCCACCTTCCTTTTGTAAACTTGACTTTTCATCCACCGCCACAAACAATAATCTAACGGAGAGAGGTCTGGAGACCTTGATGGCCATTGAATGGGACCACAGCGGCCGATCCATCGACCAGGGAAAGTTTGATTTAGGTATTACATCACCAGACGGGTAGAATGTGGAGGAGCTCCGTCATGCTGAAAGTACATACCAGCGCGTGTAGCCAAAGGAACATCCTCCAATAGTCCTGGCAATTAATTTTGCAGAAATTCTAGGTAACTTTGTCCTGTAAGACGATTCTCTAAAGTAACAGGGCCAATCAGCTGATCATCGATGATACCGCACCACACATTGGCAGAGAAGCGATGTTGAAAATTTGTTTCCACAGTGGCATTTGGATTTTCGTCTGACCACCGATGAGAGTTACGAGTGTTGTTGATACCGTCACGGATGAAAGTAGCTTCATCGGTGAACAGTATTAATCGAAGCAATCGGCGATTAGCATTTACCCAATGACAAAATTCCAGTCGCATGGCAGCGTCTCCTGGTTGAAGGTGTTGTACACGCTGTACATGATATGGATGCAAGCCTTCCTCACGTAATGTTCGCCATACTCTTGTGTGTGGTACACCGAGACGTGTAGAAATTCTTCGTGAGGTAGTAGTCGGACTACGCTCTACCAACAGAAGAATGTTTTCCACTTCATCCGCATTTTGTTGACCTTCACGTTCAGATGAATCATGAGCGCTGGGAAGTATACCAATCTCACGTAATGTGTTGAAAACCCTGGTAAACACACTTCGATCCGGAATTCTGCGGTTCGGAAACCGTCGACGGTATTCTGCAACAGCAGCTGTTGCACTTCCATCGCAAAAACCGTAGACATACACCATATTGCATATTCGGCATGTGTGAAGGTGTGTAGCATTCTTAACACTGCTTCAAACACCAAACAATGTCACTCACAACAGTCAGTTGTCGATTGGCTTATGTTACATGCTTACATTACAGCTTACGTGGTTCAAGGTTATAGGGGAGGGAAGGGGGAGGAAGAGTTGCGTGCGCATAGATTCAAACGGCTCTATCTCCGTAACCATTCAGAAATTAGACACATGTTCGTATGAATTTTTTTTTCACAATGACCGATACTATCATCCCCCGAAGTATTGACCTTTCCTCCTGAAACACCCTGTATATATATATATATATATATATATACAGGGCGTCCCAAAAAAATGTGTACACACTTTAACAGCTGATAGCTCAATTGATGTTTCTTTCTTTCCAAGTTAAACCCATTAGAATTAATAATGGCAGTCAGACTAAGCTTTGAACAAAGGAAATTCATTCTAAAATGCTACTGGAAGTGTGAAAACGCAGTTGAAGTGCAAAGACAGTTTAGGAGGGAGTTTCAAACAGATCCACCAACGCGACTTACCATCACTCGAATTAGAGATAAGTTTGAAGCCGATGGAACTGTTCAGAATATCCACAAGAAGCGTTCCGGAAGACCACGGACATCGACAAGCCCCACAAAGCAAGAAAGAGTACTGGAAACGTATCACCAAAGTCCAAGAAAATCTGTGCGGCAAGCGAGTCGTGAGGTAGGAATCTCAGAATCGTCTGTCCAACGCATTTTGAAGCGCTGTCAATGGAAAAGTTACATTCCAAGATTAGTCCATGCTATTAATGAAGATGATCCGGACCGAAGAGTGGAGTATTGCGAGTGGTACTTGGCACGATGTGGATGTGGATTGGACGAAGGGGTTTCGTAGAATACCCTCCGCGTTCACCAGACCTCACACCACTAGACTTTTTTATGGGGATACTTAAAAGACAAAGTCTACGCTATAAAACCAGCAACAGTCGCTGAATTGAGAGCAGCCATTGAACGAGAATGCACACAAATACCAAACGAAATGTTTCGTGATGTTTGCGATTCCATTGCTTCGCGTTATCAGCAGTGCCTGGACCAGAACGGACGTCAGTTTGAAAACAGGCGTTGACAAAACAATTAAATAATGTCTGTAGATTCTATTACATTTTGAAAATGAAATGTATTTTAATAAACTGCCTTTATAATTATTTAAAGTGTGTATACATTTTTTTGGGACGCCCTGTATATATATATATACATATATACATACATATAATTTTTAAATAAATAAATATATAAATTGTACCATATATGCCAACAGCTTAAATGTAATCCTTAAATAAATAGTAATATGGAAAATAGAAAGAAGTTACCTTGAGTGACTTTTATTTTATATATATATATATATTTTTTTTTTTCTGCTATATATTATCTTCGTTCCCGTAGGTAGTAAGGATGTCTTCGAAAGAGAGAGAATGCGTGTATTGTCCTTTGATTTATTTGCTTTCGACCGAATTTTCAAAACCAGATGTTCTCTCTCCACGCTTCTGAAGGAGACAGGTCAGGAAAAAATCTTTGAAAACTTTTTAAGGCTACCTTTATCGAGTCTCTTAGCCACCCTTATTTCAGGCTTGATGTAGTTAATCTTATTTTTAACCTCAATGTAACTCCCGTTTAAAATCTTTATTTCAGGCACTGTAGAGTTCAGTTCTTCAAATCACACTCCGCAGACGTTGCAGTCTTTGCAGTTGCTGAATAGTTTGTTGACAGTAGTCTCTCTCCTCTTTCATTTATCAACACAGTGGGAATGTAAATGTCAACCATCACCGCCACAGTGGCAAAATTTAGCCAAAAATATTGCTCAGATATTGACCATTATTACAAGAAAATGTAAAACGCTTCCTGATTATAATTTAAGTAAGTTTATAGTAGTTAAATAACTACTATGACACACACACACACACACACACACACACACACACACACACACACACACACACACACACACACACAGGTCCTGTGTATGTAGAATTGTAGAAGTGTAGTAAATAAACCTTGAATATCCATTTTTCTCAGTTTTATTCATATTTTGTATTTGGCAGAATATCTATTTCCTAAATAATTAATTAATTGATCAATTGATCACCGTCAGATAGGCACGTTTGCTAGGAAGCCAAAATTTTAGATCACTTTTATCAGTGAAAGGATAATTTCAGTCTTATACAAAGTACTTATTTATTAAATTTAAATAAACTGTCAATATTTCAGCCTCCATTCATGTTATTTAGAGTTCATTCTTTATAGAAAACTATTATTTACTCCGTCGTGGTAGCCTAGTTAGTGGTAGGGCACCGGGCCTTCAATTCGAAGGTTTTGGGGTTCGAGTCTTGGCTAAGACTTCAGATTTCAGCTATTAATTACGGTGCCTCTCTACCGAGTCTCTAGCATGGGTCATCCTCCGTGGGGTTGTGGTTCGGATTCCTCGCAAAGCTGTAGGTCCCCTCAGTCATATGATTGTAGGTGTTACGGAGGCGTCTAAACGTCTGAGTTAACCCCAAACTTTATCATCATCATCATCATCATCATCATCACTATTACTAAGTGTATTAGTAAAGGCGTCATTTATTAGAATTGCAGTTGAAACCTAACGATTTTTTTTTTTTTTAATTATTAATTTTCTTAAGCTCGATTAGCCCCCCCCCCCAGAAGATCACAGTTCATTCTTTTCATTATGCCCAGAGATGTATGTTCGTGGGAAGGCATTTACTTCAGAAGTGATAAGAGTTGGTTAAATGCAAGGCACCCGTTTCCTTCCTATTTAGTATCGGAAACTGGTTTTTATTATCAATAACACACTTAAGTAATATTATTACCAATTGATTTAATTTTCCCGCTTCAGCTATTCTCGTACCGACGTTGGAGTGTTTCATCGATGTGGTCAGATATGAGAGAATAGGAGAAACTTCTCTTCGTCTGACTCCAATGTTGATCGAGTAAGTGATTCTTGCAGATTAAGTCATGATTCAAAATGTTTAATTTAATTTTGTTTGGAAATGTAATAAGAGAGTACTGTACTGCTACTTTGGTTCACAATGGTCTTCAGAATCGCCAGTGTTCTGTTGCACTTTCGTTTGAATTGTAGATACAGTATTCGCACCTAGTTCCTACCTTTTTGTCGCTCCCTTGAATTTCTCAGCAAGGAAATAACTCCTCTTGACGATTGAAAGCTTAAATCTTTCAATATATATATATAGATTTCACTCCTTCCTCCGTCATATGACCTTAGATGTTGTGAAGGAGGTTAAACAACCCCGTCATTATAGATTTCACTGGCCTCAAAATGTAATCGCTTTCAGTCAGTTAGTTAGTTTGACTCATAGAAGGGCTTTCCTTTCTTGCAGTCTTCTTATGAGTTTCCATGTGGGCAGAGGAAGGGCCCACAACACGTTCTTGGGCCGAGCAGTCACTCTCCGCGCCCTTCTTATACTCGCTTTTGTTATAGCGAATCCAGAATCAGAAGCGGTTGAGGTAATCTGTCTTTACAGTTTGACTGATTCTCTCGAGTTACTGTATTTACACTATTGCCTAAGAAAAGCCTACTTATCACAGTAATTTTATTAAGCAGAGAGTATAGCAAGTTGTTTTCTAAGTGTCAAATGCTTTTGGCATTGGACTCGTGTATTGTAAGTTATAAGTATACCCTAAAGTCTTTCCGTATAAACTAAGTGAAGACATTGAGGTCGAGGGTTCGAACCCCGATGTTGCTGGTTAGAGCAATGGGCCGCATTAGATGGTCTGACCACTGTGCCAATTTCTGGTCCACCTCATTGATTATTAATTATTATTATACCTCAAAATTTAAATCTAGTAAGAGAATAAAGTGAGGAACTAACGAAAAGTATGGATTATAACTGCGATTTTTACTTTGTCACAATAGCACGAGATCAAGAATTTTCTTTTCTGAAGGTACTAAATGCGGTGTGCGACGAAATTCCATCTTTGCCGTGGCTTTTATCAGCGTTGGAACATACAGATCCCAGCCTTATGGCAGCTGGGATGAAGGTTGCAATTTCCTTGTCGATGACTCCTTTCGGCGCGCGAGTTCTGGATGAATCTTTTGACCATATTCCCGGAGGAATTTGGACCATGGCTCTCAGGTGAGTTTAAGTGTAAGCCTGAAATCACTAGTGATGCACCGGAGGCAGATTTTGGCCGGAGGGCCGGAACCTCCGGCTTTGTTTTTTCCTCCGGCCTCTGGCCGGAGGTTCCGGCCAATTGATTTATTTCTGTGTGCGCGCGTGCGTGTGGTCCATCGTCTCATCTATTTAGGGTTTATATATTATAGTCCTGCTATTTTAAATTATTAAGTCTTTAATAACTTAAACTTCATAAAAGTCGACTTTCTATGCTTTGTGTGTGCTAATTTCTCTAAAAATTCCCATTGAACAGAATATCCTCAGGTTATGAAACTTATGATGTCTTGCTGAATGCTGAGTAAAGTAACCTATATCAAATCAATTATTTTATTAATACAATCACTGATCACTCATAAAATAAATTATTATTAGTCACTGAGAACTGAAATATTAATACAATCACTGATCACTCATAAAATAAATTATTATTACAGTCATCTGAGAACTGAAATATTTGGATAGGTGCAGAAATGAGGTTTTATAGTTTTATAGAATTAAAACTAAAAGTTGTCAGAATTGAGTTTGGTCTACTTGGCACCTCCGGCCAGAGACCGGAGTTTAGCGAGACCTCCGGCCGGAGCAGGAGGTTTTCTAAAATGGCCGGAGCTCCGGTGCATCACTAGAAATCACCAACATGGTCATACATTTCTTTGAAGTGGAGTATTGCCTGTGAAGTACATTTTTTAAATCAATTCTACATCTTTTTTTTTTGTCTCCCAGTTGCACCTTTTAGGGCTGCTACTAACGTACTTATTTCGCTCGTATTTAATTTCCCTTCCTTTTTTCTGGTGTGCTTTAATAAGAATTTTAATAACTGGTCTCTGCCAATAGACTTATTTGTATTTTAGATACGACAAATATCTTGCATAATAGTAAAAAACATCGAAAACATGGGGTTACGATGCTATTCTAATTAAAAAATTAGATCATCAGTAATAGTGATGATAAAAAGGGATATAAAAAGCTCTTAATTATGTATCGTCAAAAGTAAGCTTAACTATCCTACCGGATGTCAGGTTCAGTCATTCTCAAGACTCGTCTGTGGGAGGAAATTCAATAGTATTGTTTAGTTGAATCTCAGGCTACCGATATTTGTGTGTATTAATTACAAATAGTCGTCCGCCAGACGTGAAAATCCCCA
Source organism: Bathynomus jamesi (assembly GCA_023014485.1). Taxonomy (NCBI): domain Eukaryota; kingdom Metazoa; phylum Arthropoda; class Malacostraca; order Isopoda; family Cirolanidae; genus Bathynomus; species Bathynomus jamesi. Next base: position 483,177 of record JAJOZX010002058.1, on the reverse strand, counting down.
AATTACAAATATAGGATGAGATATAGGCAGAGGTGTGCAATAGTGAAGTAACTGTATTATACTTAACCTACTTTTACAAAGAAATTTCCTTGACAATAAAAAGTAAATAAAACCTTTTTCGACACTCGTATCGTGAATATATTTGACAAAATTTGTCGTTTGTCCACCTTTCTTTCGAGAAACCCGAGTTGCAGCCCTAATTTTTACGCTTTAGATGCAGTCTAGTGTTGAAATTTATGATCATCATTGATTACTACCAGAAACATATACTGTACTTTAATTCTGTTCCTCGTTAATGGTGGTTGTTTTCAGGTATCTTGTCAGGTGTGACTTAGGGGCCCCAGCTCGAATTTCTTCAGCTTACATCTTGCTTAATTTGTCTTCACACGTTGTTCGCCTTCCGCAGGAAGAAAGACCCTGGCTCTCCCTTTCTCTCACTGACACTCTCACAGGGGTAAGAGAATCTTTATACATTACTGTCACCAAACTGAATAATTTGGGTGGAGTGAGTCGGTAAAGTTTCACTGGCATTACTTTCTTAGATCGAGGAAAAGTACTATTGTTCCTTCTTCTACAGGGAACTGCCGTCAGAGAGGATGCCTTGGTTGAAATTTTGAAACTGTTCAGGTTCTTTGGGCTTGTGAGGCAATTGCTCAGAGGCATCAGACCTTTCTCAGAAGAGGAAGGAAGGGCACAGAACGTAGTTTTGGAATTGGAGGAACTTAATGACTTCGGTTGGTTTATCCAATATTCTTTTTAGGATTCATTCTCGTAAGTTGTTTATAGTTTTAAGTAAAGAATCTTTGGAATCAGTTTCTTTTCAAAGTGTGAGGGAGCGACGTTTCACACGAGAAGTATGAGAATTTAATCCTGCATTTAATGAGAAACAATTAAAACTTGGTGTTCCCGCCATTGGCTTCCAAGACAGCCTGAATTCGCTTTGGGTAGCTTGCCAAAAGTGATACGAATAGATCTTGATCGTTACGCAAATTTGCTAAAACAGTTTCAATGTGTTGCGTCATTGTATCCTTCGAAAAATCGATTTGCTGCAGGTTCTTGAAACAAGACACATTCAACCTTGCCCTTTATAACTGATCCAATGTGTTCACAGACGTTCAGGTCAGAATTTCCTGGCCATTCTTTATTTCCAAAGAAATCGATCTCATGGTTCTGCAACAACTGTTGAGTGGCTAATGCCTTAAAGCAGGGGGCCTTATCGTGCAGAAGTGTGACCTAATCGACATCCATAACATTGTTTGGGTTTCTTAGAAAAGGAATGACATGCTGGGACAGAATAATATCACGAAAATACTGTCCATCCCAACTCTGACCATTTGGCTTCAGCACCCACATGAGCTTCTTTGCAGTGAACAAAACAACACAGTCTGGACTTTTTAATAATTCGCGATAATGTTCATTGTCATCGATTTCATCTGGTGTTGTGGCCCACACTCGATCATTTTGGTAGTTAGGCCGACGTGTTACGTAAACAAAAAATTCATCGGAGACAGCTAAATGCATGAAATCATCCACATCCCAATCTTCAAGATAATGGGCAAACCACATTCTGTCATCGGAGTTGAGTTGAGTTTAGTTTTTCTTGGCTTTGGAAGTTCATGCCAAGGCTTTAAACCTTGCCTATGACGGTACAGTCGAATGATCTCACCACTAACGATCTTTCCTCTCAACACTTCGATCTCTAGAAAGTTTAGCACAGCTGTTTTTCCGCTTACGCGTACCGCTTTCAATGATGTCCTTTGTTTCCTGAGAGAGTGGCAAATTTGGGCTCCCAGATTTGGTTGTATCCATTTCACATTCATCCAAAGTTTCATTCCAATTTCTTTTGACGAAGTCCTCACTTCTTCGCAACTTTTTGGTAACCCATGAACGTGTTATAAAGGTGGCTCCAGCATCACGAGCTTCGCGAAATGTTATTGCTCGTATGCGATCTATCACACGTTGCCTCTCCGAATCACCAATTAATTGAGAAGCCATTATATTATCACTTTATCAGCTAGAGTAATTTAATACCTGCAATAAATAATTTTATATATTTTTATAATCACTAAAAACTATTTCGATATAAGTAAACATGTAAGCTGCAAATGGGGGGACTAACGTTTTTTGGAAATATATATATATATATATATAGATATATATATATATATATATATATAATATATATATATATATATATATTATATATATATATAATATATATTATATATATATATATATATATATATATATTATGGTGTTTCTAAAGTAACCATCTATTTTGGTGAAATAGGGGATTTTAAACAATTGTTATATTGGCATAATGGTATGTGCATTGTTATACAAAATTCATGTATTTATAATATTTCAATTGCTTTACATGAATTTTTGTTAATTATTTTATTTTATTTTCAGACCCATATCATTGATGATGAATGTGCAAGAACGGGTTTATGTAGTAACATGCAGGATAAAAGGCGTGAAGTGCAATGAAATTAGAGAAAAGTTTGAGAGAAGGTTTCGTAAAACAGGCCCTAGAGACCAGGCTATTCGCGAATTAGTAAACAAATTTATGAGGACTGGATCTGTGCATGACGAGCGTAGATCTGGACGGCCAAGATGATCTCACGAAAGAATCGAATCTGTTCAAGAAGCATTCGAAGAGGATTCACAATTATCGATTCGGAGGGCATCCCACAGATTAGAAATTCCACAAAACGGTTTACAGAATTCTACGTTATGATTTAAAGAAAAAGCCATACCACATTCAAGTGTTCCACAACTTACAAGATGATGATTATCCACGAAGAGCAACAATGTGTGCCGAGCTTACAAATATATATATATAATTTTCATGTTTTAAAGGTGTTTTTTTTATAATTCATATTATTTCGCAAAATAGATGGTTACTTTAGAAACACCCTGTATAATGCGCCTCGGTGGTGTAGTGGTTAGCGTCGCTGACTACGAATCCATCGGCCCCGGGTTCGACACCCGACGGCAGCCGGCGCGCAGCAAAACCCAGCTGTTCATCCTTCCACACAATAAAGAAAGTGGATGGTAGATAAATGGGTACCCTAGGTGGCCTAGTGGTTAAGACGCTGGGCTGCTGCTGATGGGGCGTGGTTCGGATTCCACGTTAAACTGTAGGTCTAAGGTGGCGTGAAAAGCTTGACCTTCGTCAGAATGAACAATTCGGGCGGAAGCTAACCAAAGGTTATATGATGAATTTCACAGTTAAATACATGAGATTAAGTTTTGAAAGAGTTCCCAACTAGTTTTAGACTAGACAAACCACACCATAAATTGCAGTTTGTTGTGTACCCCAGTATGTATTTCGCACTAACTTTTACGTGTTCCAGTAAAAATATGTATGGTTTGAGTTGGCTTTGGTTCATGGTATAAAAAATAATTTAGTTATATCCTTATTTTTATCGATGTGGACGCCTTGTGTTAGTCAAATTGTTTTGCAGTATTTCTATTTGTTTTTATAGTTTCTTCTGAAGAAAGTGAGTGGGCCACTTCTGACCGCTTCGAGGAGGATGACGTTTCCATGGAAACCTATGTCGGAGAGTTTCCAGAATTTTTGGAAGCGAGTCTTCAACTGGTGATCAATTTGCTCCAAATTAATCATCGGAGAATGATGGAGATGATTTCATCGAATGGCGTTGGAAAGGTTTTAGTCAAGTAAGATGTTTCATATTCAGTCTACGGCTTTTGATTCTTGTCAGATTAAGGTTGCTCTGTATATGAACGTTGGAACAAATCTTTCGTTGATCCACATTCGTTCATCTCTTCCTTCTCGTTCGCTTGGCTTAACTCTTATTTTTTATTCGAGTACCTTTTATTGCCAGTCACGAATGAATCAGTTTTAACTCAGTGTATTAAACAGCAACTAAGACAAATTTATCTTATTACAGACAATTTGGGCTCTTAACCGAGGATGTGAAAGTGAGTGATAAGTGGAATCGATCCCTCGATTGCGGGTTTAGGCTGTTGAAAATAATGGGAAAACCGTTCAGCCACAACACTCACCTCTCTTCTCTCGCTCTTAATGTCTTCTTGGCAGGTAAAAGAAAATGATTTGTTTCAATTCATGCATTTTGTATGCTGAAGAGCAGTCAGTGTCGAATATAAAAAAGAAATAGCAGGCTGCGATACTCCATTTTAGTGACGATTATGTAATATTCTTCCTCATTCTTTGTGATTTGTGGTAATTGGAACGAATACTCGTATTTTGTTTGATGACTGATACCCACTTGAAACTTTGCTTAGAATGAATAATTCAAATTTGATATCGTTGTACCCACTTCAGATTACGCACAGAGTCCCTCTCTTAAGAGAGAGAGTTTGAACCTCTTGAGTTGTATGGTCGTTGAAGGAGGTTGGGGGGCTGTGCGCGTCATGGAGATCCTCCGTACGAACCCTTCCCCAGTTTGCTCCGCCGTGGTGGAGTTCCTACACGAGGGAAGCACTTGCAAAGCGTCTGGGGTGTCATTTGTAGGTTCTCTGTGCAAGGCAGCCACCGTGTCTCCCCAGACATACATGTCATCTCTGCAGTACCTGTTAGACACACCTTTGCAGATGCATTCCGGTGAAAAGGTGAGCTTTGATACGACCACTTATCTTTAAATATTGAGTTTCGTTGTGGAGGTAAATACTGACTGGAAAACGCGTGTAGTGATGATTAATATAATAATAATAATAAAAAATATTTATTATTATTAATGAAGTAGCTTGCACACAAATAATTGAAAAGCATTAATAATTAAATAGATTTATATCTGGAGGTCAAGATCTAACGACACCCATTAAAATGATAAAAATGCAGAGAACTCGGTAAAACGTAAAGCTTAAGGTCCAAATTAAATAAATAAATACTCCAATTTTACGATTATTTATTTTGGTAAAATTATTGTAACAACAAAAATTGTAAAATTAATATATTTATTTTGTAAATTATAAGTAAAGAATTATTCATTCATTCATAATCAAAAGTTTTTAACCAAAAGGTGTTCATAGATTGTCATTATTTCCCACAGACAGTTTGTCCTGGATGGGAAATTAGCAGACATCTTATTCAGCTTTTGCCTTCAAAGTTAGATTCTACGCTATCGAATTGTTACTCCGTTCAGGTAAATTTAGAGTAGATGGACCGTAATTGTTCGAACGTGAGACCTTTTTTCATTAATATGGAAGGAAGCATAGGCGTACGGGACGGGGGGGTCTGGGGGGCTGCAGCCCCCTCAGATTGCAAGTTTCCAAATATTTTCGGGCAAAGTCCCAAAACAATGGCGGAAAAATTGGAGTTTATTAAAATTAGACTCGGATATACTAATTAAACCAAACATAATAAAGTATGCAACAATTTTTCTTGCTTGGCTGCAATGTCGCATAAACATGTCGCATTTAAACTTATAAAAACAAACTTGTTGCTTTATATATTTCTTAAATTTTTTTTATGTAATTTCATTTTTGATGTACTCGACAGACTCGTGCAATCTTTTCAATTTGTTATCTGATGGCAAAAAAATTCAATGTTTTGTTAGTTAATTTTTTCTGGAATATGCATGAAAAATATGTATATTTTATAATGCTCTGTGAATATATGCGCATTATTGCAACAAAATCTTTCATTTCCTTCTCATGTTAAGTTCACTATGTCGGCATCGGAAAATTCGGGCAAATTGCGAGTCGCTCCCCCGAAAAAAATGAAGCCCGTACGTCTATGGAAGGAAGTAGTGTGTGTGTATATATACATATACACCTATTTAAAAGATAAATGAACAGAAAAGCTTTTCATATGATAATTCTAAGCAATGAAATTCCAAACTTGTTTTGAAAATTAACTAAACGCAATACGTGTCTTTACAAATATTTGAAAGACCAAGTTATTTCTTCATTCATTTCACTTATTCAATCCATTATTATTAAAGTACAGTTAAAAGTACAGTGTAAAAGTATTATGTTTGCGTATTTCGTAATTGTGGGTTGTTCTTTCTTCATCATGGACGGGTGTAGATTAATTTCCACTTATTGTTGTTCTCATTTTCATCCGTGGTCCGCAAGTGAGAATTCTAAATTTGAGAAAAAAAGAGCTCGTGTCGCATTTGCGGGAACGAGGGCTGTTTCCTTTGAAAAACCTGAAATAGAGAGAAATCGTTGACAGTTGTAATGGGAATGGATCGATTCGAGAGTTGCCTCTTTTTGGGATTCTCACTCGCCGATTTCTCACTTTCGAACGAGAAATGAAGTGAGAATAACATTAAGTGTGAAGAGACCCGGATGTAAATTGGTATCTACGCTTCTAACCGGTAGTTAAGGATTAGACTTGGAACGAAAAAGTTCTGGATTCGACTCCCTTCGTCATGGATTATGTCGGGTTGACCACCTACGCATGATGGGGCTCGGGTGATTCTTCGAGTTCATGCCTACTCTGTTCTTTGTCGGAAAAGTGTTTTTGATGTTAATTTTGCGCCTTAAGATTTGTAATAAGGCTTAAGTTACTAATTTTTCTTCAGGTCGACGAAGACGAAGGGAATGTAAAACTGTTTCTCGAGGCTTTAAAGTTGTTGTTGTTGGTGTCCAAGAGCGCGCGAGAATGTGCGTATTTCCAGGACGCTCCTTTGCTGAAGTTATTCTCTTTTGCTTTATCCAGTTTGAATGAATCTATTTTAAGCATAAATATCCACATCACTTCGAATATTATGAACAAAAAGGTAAATTTTAAGTTTCTCTATATAGACAGACGAAGTATTCGTGTCTTGTTGTGTAATATCTCTATTGGACGCTCAATTTCGCTGAAAGAACCCTCGTTTTGATCGTAAATTATTAATGAAATATTTACTCCAATTTCAGGAATTGAGGAATGATTTAATATTGGCCACACATTGCCTTCAAGTAGCCACAAATTGGATTACCGAGGTTCATACCGATGAACAGGAAGCGATAGATTCTGTTCCATGCAATCCTTTAGTGATTGGAGAGTGCCTTATTCCTCTACTGCACCCATTGTGGGTTCCAGCCCTTCGTGCCCCACCCTTTGCGGAGGCTGTGATCCAGTTCTTGATAACGAGTTCGTCGCGGGCCGAAGGTAACTATGGTTCAATTAAGTTTGTCCTAAACCCTGAGATAGAGTCAAAGAAAGAAACTTAATTTCGATGGTTTGTGGAGGCGGGGAGGGCGGAAAGTGCTTTGGTCTGACAGTGTATTGAATAAGAACATTGAAACAGTATGTTGCTACAAACAGCGCTGAAATCCATCCATTGCTAATTAGTAGGAGATGTTCTCAAATCCTTGATGGCTATCCACCTGTGGAGCTAGAATATAGCTTTAGTTACCCCCTTAACAACAGAAGGATATCACTGCTATTTGTAGCGGTAATATCCTTCTGTATACACTGTCATGTTTTCTCAAAAATAAAAGAGAGAGGAGCGAAGCTTAGTGAGGTGATGGTATTATTATAGCACCTAATGACTTTTATCTTTCGAAATTTTACATACACTATCCAAAAACCCATTTTTCCATTCACGACGCTTGAACCTGGGACACGCAGACTGATTGCACACTGTAGGAGTGTAGGATTATCATCCCCGGGAATAAAGTATCACCCCTAGTCTTAGAGATCCAGTGTTACTCTTCATGAAAACGTTGGGATAGTACATCTAGACCAGTGGTTCCAAACCTTTTTGAGGCAACGGCCCACTAGAGCTGATTCGAATAACTCGTGGCGCACTTCCCATTTTGCTAAGCTGGTATCATGTTTAAATAAGACTTAATAAGCACATTTTTTTATTAACTTTTATTAACATTGAGACAAGTAAGCAAGCAAGCCCACCGGTTGGGAACCAGTGATGTAGACCAATGTCTCCATTTATATACTGTATATCTCTCAAACTGCTTTCATTTCTTGTATTTAAAAATCTGATTTTTTAATTAAAAGTGTGCCCCATATTGACGCGGACGTCAGTGCTTCCCGGTTCCCTCCTGAGCGGGTCTCGAACCAGGAATTCCCTTTTGGTCTCCATATTGATGAACGTGAGCCTTCTCCTGGATAGGAGGAAAGGAGAGGGAGGCGGGAGGTGTACGAATGGGTGCGGGACGCTGCCAAAAGCTCTTCTCGAAGATGCTCTGGATCTGCTCGTAAACTGCGGAAGGGTTCACGAGACGGCCTACGTCATTGTAAAGGTAAAATGGTTCGAGCATTCAGTAGAGGGCGCTTATGTTGATCTATAAATCTCATTTATAGAATTTGACGGATACCGCACCGAAATTTATCTTGTATTGTGGACATTAGACCCAGATTTTTTTTAACCCATTCGATACCGTAATGATGTAGGCGTACGTCATATTTCGGGTGATGTAGTTACGCCGCAGTGAAAGTAGGACATTTTGCACTGAATATTTTTTATTTTTGAAGGTGAAAATTCTCTGATTTGGACGGAGATTTTGCAAATGAGCGATATCAACTGCTTTGAATTCCGTCTACATAACTTACACTTTTTGCCCTTTATGCTTTCGTTCAAAAATATGTTTGCACTGTTTAGCCTTATCGTTAAGTCTTCATTGTTTGTTGACAGTTTATATAAATTTTTTACCAATTAAATGGTCTCTTATTTCTTCGCTTCATCGTATAAAATTTTTTCTTTAAAGGAAGGCTTTCTGAAGACGGTAGTAAGCTTCTTGGAGCGTTTTAAGGACTTAAATTCTCCCCTGCCTCAAAAAATTATTCAGTGTTTGACCATTTTAACGCTTCACAAAGAAGTTCGTGCAGCTCTTATTAAGGTTTGAGTTGTAAGCTTGTTCTTTGCCCTTTATAACTGCTTTCGTATGAAGATTATTGGGTAATTTGTACGTATGTTCATTCTCTCTCTAGATACCATGCTGGATTAAATGTTTAAAGACGTGTCTACAAGAAAAGCTCTTGAGGAAAAATATTCTATTGGTGTTTGCAAACATGGTAACAAACGTGCAAGTTGTGAAAAACATGTTATCTTCAGGTAAAATATATTCAGGAGTTTTAAAACATTTATAGTGTTCAGGTGTTGAATGTTAATTTTTAAGATCTGAGCCAAATTACAGGGTGGACCATAAGTCGCTTTACCTTCGTATTGTAACGAAACTTCGGTAAAGCGACTTATGGCCCACCCTGTACTTTTGAATATATTGAATATACAAATAGGATTCCGACTCTAATAGACAGAGTTTATTTCCACAACAGTTTCGATGCCCACTGGAATCCTCTTCAGGTGTATCCACCCGAAGAGGATGCCACTGGGCATCGAAACTGTTGTGGAAATAAACTCCGTCTATTAGAGTGGGTTTTTATTATCATATTTTGACCTTCACGTAGAAAAAAAAGTTTTTTGCATTTAAATAGGATTCCTTAATCTTCTTCCTATTTCGATGGTTTACAGATTGAGAATCAAGAATATTATTATTTGTATGGATATATATGTAATGTTTGCCATGAAAGACAATTCATATTACCCTATATTTGGCAGATGTTAAGATAGAGTAGTATTACGTCTTTACTCGTAGTACAATAACTGTACTTGCTTGTTCTCTGTATCTTACGATCTTTTGAATGATACGATAAAAAATCCGATTTTTAATTAAGAAAAGACGTTCAGACTATTAATTAATATTTGCTCGGATAATTATTACCCATTTTCATATCAAGTACATTTTCACCCATTTTCACATTAAGTACCAACTACTGTATATTAATTCCTAATTTGTTTATCTGTCTGCAGAAGATTTTTTGGTACCCGTTGCTAAAATACTAACGGAAGTGAGCAATGAATTGACCAAAGGCATAGGTTACCAACCTGACGCGGAGGTACATATTTGCGTCGTTGTTCTTTGGTGTTTGGCAGCCAATAATCATCGGTGCAAAGCCACTCTTAAGAGACTGAACATTAGGCCATACCTTGAGAATTTAGTCGAACATCATCGCCATCCACAATTATGCCTTCAGCTTATGAACATAATTAATTCATGAATACTGAATGAAGTTTCCTACTTCAATATTGATATTCGTTGATTAAAAAAAAAAATTTGTATTTGCTATTTTTAACCTGCTTTGTTAACTGTTAACAAATAAAATTTATATATCAAAATGTTTGAAAATAACATATTTTTGTATTACAGATGTTTTTATATTATATTGCAGATATATATATTGTTCTATTTCTTATCCCAAAGGACTTAGTAAGTTTTTACAAAAATAAATGACTGACTGCTATCGCTGCGATATGACTTTATCCTGTTGAAGCGGCGGTTGAACCTTCAGTCAATCAATCATATAAATACAAACTCGGGAATGTGTTTATTTTAATTTTCAAAAGGAAGTTTTTGCACGCGCGCGCGCGCACACGTACGTTTGGTTTACCTACAGAACCGGGTCATTTTCACACACTATCGTACTGTGTATCACGAGACTCAATTTTTAAATAATCTAATGACTAACCAAACCTAATTTAACCGTACCTAACCTTATTATATTCCCGTTTCCATGAAAAAATTTAGCATTTATATAAAAATAATTCACCCCGACACCGTAAGTGTCGGGATACGCACGTTCGTGTTGCGACGGGCTCTGTGTATATCCTCAAGATCGTCGCGATTCCGTACGTAAAATACACACTGAAATTCAAAATAAAGAGCACTAAATTCGGCCAATGTCAAAATTTAAGTGAAAAGTCTGTTTCAAAACAAAGATCAAAGTTTATTTTGTGAAAATATCTGTCACATTTATTGTCATGCAGCTTTTTAAAATTTATCGGTGCATCTGTCTTGACAGATTTATATAAGGGGTACTAACAATCCTATCCCCGTCGTCTATCAACATGATGGTGCTCCTTGTCACTATGCCAAAATTGTTCAGGATTATCTAAATGGACGTTTTCCAAATCGCTGGATCGGACGCGGAAGCAACAGACCTTGGCCAGCGAGATGACCAGATTTAACCCCTTTAGATTTCTTTGCATTGCATGGGGCTTTATCGAGTCGCACGTCTATCAGACGAAGATTACGAGTCTTGAAAACTTACGTACACGTATACGAACTGTGCATGGATACTTGACACTGCTTTCAAATGTTAAATGTCCAACTTTGCTTCGCACCCGTAACTCGATACAGTCTTGCCGACATGCTAACTCTGCGAGGCTGCCAAAAGATTAATGGCTACATGGTGTAATTAATGGCTACATGGTCTAAATATAGAAAAGAGAGAGAAAGACGGTTAAACAATGAACCCGTCATAAACAGGATGTGGGTTAGAACAAAGAGCTGTGTGACGTCATCCACGCTTTATGACGTCACTGATTTCATATACCCAAATAAGGTGCGAGCACCACAAACACAAATGCGCTAGGTAATACTACAGCGCATTTGTGCTCGGATGGGATAAATAATTTTTTATTTTTTATTTTTAATCTTTAATACCATAACATTTTACATAGTAAAAATTTAAGTTGTTTATTTCTTTATTGTTTTATACCATACAGCTTAACATAAAATACAATTCGATTAACATATGTAAATGCATACTCATTTTTTTGAGATCCGTCAGGTGTATATTTACCAACATAAATACGACCTAATGGTTTAGCTAAATCATTGGTTGATATCTTAATTAAAGTATTAGGGAATTGGGCAGTTACTTGTTTACCTAAATCACACACCTGCTTCAGTCTACGATACATTCTAAACTCCTTAAAAGGTGAGAACCATTTTGTTCTGGGATGATTCATTACTTGCTCTGCACTATGTGAGGAATCAATATTGGGTTCAAACAAAACACAATGGGGAACAATTAAATATGGAGATGGAGATATCCCTACATTAGGTCCCTCTATCCTTTCCCTACCATCTTTCTTACGACTTAATGAATCTTCATAATTAATAACATATCCAGACATATTCATTTCGGGAATACTATGAAAAGATACACCCGTTACTTGATAATAATTAAATTTTAAAATAGTTGATTTAGCATCCTTAGTTAAAAGATCCAAACTCAATGTATAATATCCATCTGCATTAACATCAAAAGTATTTTTAGACAAATAAACAAATTTCATTGAAGCTGTAAATATCTTCTCCTTGACCGCCAATTTAACTTTCCTTCGAGGAACATACTTCCTTTTTCGAGGAACAAACTTCCTTCTTCGATACATCTTGACAAGTAAATAATACACGTCACTCCGATGCAATTCCAATGAAGAGAATGAAGTTTAAACAATTTGTGGATCTATTTATAGATTCTCATTACGTCATGTTATGACAAGAATCCTATCCCCTTAGAATCAACATGATGGTGCTCCTTGTCACTATGCCAAAATTGTTCAGGATTATCTAAATGGACGTTTTCCAAATCGCTGGATCGGACGCGGAAGCAACAGACCTTGTGTTGCGAGATGACCAGATTTAACCCCTTTAGATTTCTTTGCATGGGGCTTTATCAAATCGCACGTCTATCAGACGAAGATTACGAGTCTTGAAAACTTACGTATACGAACTGCTGCAGATAACATAACCCCGCAAATGCTCCAGAATGTGTTTAGAAATGCTGCGGAACGATTTGAGCTGTGCAGGGATACTGATGGGCGTCACGTCGAATCCTCCTCTTAATTATTTAATAAATGTGTGGTGCCGCGTTTGTTAGCGGGCTAAAGATAAAGTAAAGGCCAATTTGAGGCTTTATTCAACATAAACATAGCATAGATCTGAAACACAGAAAACAATAATTAGTAAAGACTTGTTACACAGAAAACAATAATTAGTAAAGACTCATTACATTCCTCTCTTCTTTTATAATACGTGATACATTGCACGGTAAGAAACAAAACGACGAGTTCAAGATATTTTGGAAGAAAGAAGAGTCTACAAGTTTAGGCGTTGAGCTGGGTATCTGATTCGAGTGCTTCTTCTCAGAGGGGGACTCGTCTCGGAGGTTACTGACACAGGTGGGCCTCTCTCGACTTCGACGGGAGCTGTTGGGACCGTGTGTCGGCGGATCTTAGCGGGTTCTGAGTCGTCCGTTAGCGGGGTGGAATTGATTGGCGGACTGGGTACGGGGGGTTCATAGTGATTCGTGTCATCCGTATTGCTACGTCCCGCCGGTGCCAGGTCCCTGATGGATACGGTATCTTCTCTCCCATTCGGATGCCGTATAAACGCGTAGTTGGGGTTTGCCTCAATTAACTCAACTTCCTCGACGAGGGGGTCGTTCTTGGATCGGCGAATGAATTGGCGAAGGAGTACAGTTCCCGGAGAAGACAGCCACGTCGGTAGTGCAGAACCGGTAGAAGTACGCCGCGGGTGCGTGAATAGACGCTCGTGAGTTTCGTTCGTGGCCGTACACAGCAGCGATCTAATCGAGTGCAGCGCGTCTGGTAGGACGGACTCCCATTGCGACATCGGCAACCCGCGATCTTCTATGGCTAGTTTGATGGTGTTCATGATGATTCCATTGTAACGTTCGCATTGCCCGTTTCCTTGGGGGTGATACGGCGTTGTGCGACTAGTCGCGATACCATGTTTAGTTAGGAACAGTTTTAGTTCCGAAGACATAAACGATGTCCCTCGATCTGTGTGGATGTAAGAGGGAGTTCCGAAGGTAGAAAATAACTCGGTGAGACGGGCGATAACGGTTGACGTGTTCGTATCACGGCACGGGAAGGCAAAAGGAAAGCGTGAATACTCGTCGATTACTGTTAGGATGTAAGGTCGCGAAGTTGCGCTCGGAAGCGGGCCTTTAAAGTCGATATTAAGTCGGTCAAACGGGGACATGGCCCGTTAGGGCGGGTCGTACTCAGGTGACATGAATCTGAAGGAAATCCTACCACGAGGGGTGTCTAAATTATGTGTTTTTACATGGGGAATTCAAATATGAGCTTATTTTTTGGATAGGATAACTCTAACCTACATCATTTTGTATTTCTAAATTGCCAATTTTACCCTTTTGAACCCCTTTATAATATATTAAAAGATATAAGGTAAATCATTTATATTGACAAGGCCAAATCAACTTTACATATATTTATTAATAGGTGAACTGCATGTATATCACTGGATATAATTACAAAAATCATTCTCCTGACATCCTGAACTTTGCCAGGTTGCACAAATCCTGCTTTGACTCAGACTTGGACATCAGCTTCCTGCTGGTCTCCTGAGCCCTGATCCCTCCATCCCTCTTTTCCTGTGAGAAGTACTTAGCAGAAGCCTCAGTCACCATTTTAACAACCCTCTCAATGCTTTATGTGTGGCAAGGCCAGTTGCGCACCTCCATGGGGGTGTTGATGAAGTTTTTCACCTCTGAGGTGCTTAGAGAGCAGGTGAGAGGTGGCTCTGACACACCTTCTGACCAGCTGATCAAGTCACCGATGCTGGAAGCATCACAATTGATGTCAGGTGTCCTTCTGCTCCTAACAGAGGAGTCCCCCAGCTGAGTGTCCGGGTCCCCCTCTCCCCTGATGGCCAGGATTCTCTCCACCCCTTCAATCCTCTCCTTCTGATCCTCAGAGCAGAGTAGTGTTTGGAGGATGACTTCACTGTGGGCATACCAAGCAGATCTTCTCACAGTTGGCATCACAATATCCAGCACCTCCTTTCTCTGGGACTTGAGGCAGTCCAGCTGAAAGAGGATGTGCCTAGGCCCTTCGATCCAGGAGTGCTTGACCTTCACGTTGAACCAACATGGTAATACACTCCAATGATGAATTCCACAATGAATTGCAGAATCTTCAGGTTCTTTCCTTTAAGTCCGTGCTTTGACACCCAGAGCCTGAGAAGTCTGTTCGCTGTGGTGAGCCAGCGGCTGTGGTTTACTGGTCCTATCTCTAACAGAGCCAGCCCTGCAGGAAGTACTCCATCCCTGACTGCACAGACAATTTTATAGCCATAGTATTGATCAGTTGAGAGATCTTGAATGACCTTGTCAGGAAGCTTGATCAGTGGAGGGCCAACAGAGATTCGGGTGAAGTTTGGATTGATATCAAAGTCTGTAGCAGAATCAAGGAGCTTTCCTATTGGTCCGGATAATTTTTTGTCTGACAGAGTAGGGCCATCAAGGTCAACAATGAGATGGCGCAGGGGAAGTTCAACAGTGTGCAGGTTGCACACCAACCAGACCAGCTTTCTCCTCAGGTGCAGCTCCAGCTTCCGCATTACTCCAGCTTTCACACCAGTGTTGACATTTGTTGAGTCTCCTCCAATGGCCAACAAGGTCTTATCATAACCCCTCTCTTTCAGCCAGGCAAACAGGACCTTAGCAATCTTCTCCGCATGTGACTCCTCTTTAGTTGCTTTCTCTGGGGTAAAGTGGAACAGATAGTAGCTGCCAGGCTCACTAACAACACTATAGTGTTCTTCCTTGATCTTTGCGGGAAAAGATTGGTCACTGCCCTCAGCTTCCATCATCACATTGATCAGGTCAATCCGCCCATCAAAGAGGATGCAAGAGATCCCCCCCTCCTCCCTGCACTTCTTCTCGAACTGTTCCCCCAGCTCTCTCATCAACTTCTCCTGTGCTCTCTTGACCTTGCTCTTATCAATCACTTTACTTGTATTGTCTTCTGTGATGATTCCTGCGTCAGAAAATGGCCTTATGCGCGCCAGAAAACCGTCAAAATATTTCATATACCAAACTGTATGATAATTACAATTAAGTGGAATGGCACACCTTTTTATTTGAGTATTTAAATATTATTATTATTATATGAATTACATTATATGTGTTTATATGAATTAGTTAGAACAATGCTCTATGAGAGATAACGTGAGCAGCCATGATAGAAAACGTGAGAAGACATATTCTGGGGTAACTACAATAGTAAAATAATCAACAATTTAATAATAATCAACTGCAAAATGATGTAGGTTAGGGTTATCAGAATTAAATATTTTCTTCAGAATTGTGTTCTATACACCAAAATATGTCATTTGAACACCCCTCTCCATTGATTTAAAAAAAATGCATAGTATGACCCGCCCTAAATTGGCCCGTATTAAGTGACTAACTTCTGGTTTATAGTACTGTGGCTTACATTTAGCGCATGTTTGGCATTCCGACGTAACTCGTTTGATGTCATCCACTGAGAATGGTAGGTTCCTAGCTCTCACAAAATGAATGATTCGGCGGACTCCTGGGTGTATCAGATTAACATGCAGCTGGGCGAGGATATTCTTGGAGTAGCAGCGCAAAAGGATCGCGACAATGCGTCTGCGGCTCGGTTCTCGGGGCCCGGTCTGTATTTTATTGTGAATGAGTAGCCGGCTAGTTCTACACGCCAACGGAGAATCTTATCGTTCTTAATCGATCAGTAGCTTTTCCATCGAACATGAAAGATACGCTCCGCTGGTCGGTGACGACAGTAAAGTGTCGATAAGCTAAGAAGTGCTTCCACTTGCGAATGGATTCGATTACAGCGTATGCCTCCTTTTCAACGATGTGATGGCGACGTTCTGTGTTATTCAGAGCGCGAGAAAAAAACGCCACCGGGCGGCCGTTCTGGGTGAGGGTGGCTCCGATTGCTGAAGAGGAAGCGTCCGTCTCCACAGTGAACGGCAGTTCTTCATCGATTGAACCGACGACAGCTTTCGAGATATCATCTTTGAGTGTTTGGATCGTTGATACTTCCTCGCGAGTTAATGGGAATGATGAAACGTTGAGCAGAGGTTTGATCTTGAGGGAATAGTTCTGAATCCATTTAGCATAGTATGCGAATAGTCCGATTACGCGTTGTAGAGACGACTTGTTGCGAGGAGTTTGAAGTTCTTGTAGTGGCCGGAGGCGTTCGGGATCGGGCCGCAATACGCCATGAGAGATAGAATATCCGAGCAGGTGCACTGATGTAATTGAAAGCTTGCATTTTTCCTTGTTTAGACTCAGATTTACTCGTTTAGCGGCTTCCCAGAAATGTCGAAGGTTCTCATCGTGCTCTTCCCAAGTGGTTCCGCAGATGGTGAGATCGTCGAGGTAGGCGTATGTTGATGATAAGTTGTTCGAGGATATGAATTCGTTCATGACGCGCTGGAAGGCCGCGGCTCCGTTAGTTACTCCCATAGGGATCCTTCTGAATTGGTATAGATTTCCGTCAGCCTCGAATGCTGTGAAAGGTCGTTCAGACGGATCGATTTCTACCTGGTAGTATGCGCTTGACAGATCAATTACGCTGTAGTATTTGTGTTGTGAGACTTTGTTGGCTATATCATCGATTCGCGGAAGAGGATATGCATCTAGCATGGTAAATCGGTTGACGGTTTGAGAGAAATCGATTACCATGCGTTTTTTTTTTGTTTCGGTAGATGTGATGACTACTTGAGCACGCCAGGGTGAGTTACTGGGTTCAATTATCTCATCCCTGAGTAGCTTTTCGATTTCTTTCCCAATGAAAATTTTGTCCTCAGAGCAAAATCGTCTGGACTTCGTGGCGATGGGACGACAATCGGCAGTTAAGTTGCCGAATAGTGGTGGGGCTGAAATTCTTGATCGAGTAAGGCCGCATATATGGAGTGCTGGCTCCGGACCTCCGAAATTGATGTTCAATTCCTTGTGTCTGATTAAGAATGGGGTACCGAGTATTATGTCAGCGCACAGATCCGACAAGACGGATAGTTCGAGCTTTTCGTAGTCGCGGTCTCCCATCGTAATCTTCACTGTACATCGACCTGAGATGGCTGCGGATAGATTAGGCGAAGCCATTGATACGACGCCTGAGTGCGGAAGAATGGGCAGCTCTAAGTGTTTGGCTAGATCCTCACGAATGAAGTTGTCCGAGCTGCCAGTATCCAACAAGGCGAGACACGAACGGCCGTTGACGAGGATATCGACTGTTGAGTTGGTAGGCATGGAGGAGCTACACGATAGAGTGGTACTAATGGTCGCTAATGCTGCGGCTGAATGAGACGCTGTGGTTTTATCCTGTTTTTGACGTGCCGAGGAAGTACTTGAGCGGCAGACTTTGGCCCAGTGACCGGTCTTTTCACATTTCGCACAGATAGAATCCTTTGCTGGACACCTGCTTCGTGGGTGGCGTCGAGACCCGCAAAGAAGCACAGAGCGGCTTTGTTGTCGAAATTCGTAGCGGCTGAAGAGTTTGGGAGATCGTCTTCTTGGACGCAGGCAGGCCGGGCAGAGTCAGTAGTCGGCGACGGTTCGTGGCGAGAGCCAGTGGCTGCAACAGCACCGTAATGAGTGAGGTACGATTCTGAGTTTTTCTGGGCCTGATCTACGTAATGTTCGAGCCTGGACGATAGCCTTTTCCAGTGAGAGTGTGTCATTTTCGAGTAAGCGGGTACGGATGGCGCTATCTCTAATTCCTCGGATGAAAGCGTCTCTTACAGATGAACTCCTGTTTTCGTCGGCGGAAACCGATTTGAAGTTGCAGTCATTGGCTAGTTGTTGAAGAATTTGCAAGTACTCATCGAGGGTTTCCTTGGGCTTTTGGTGACGGGTGGACAACAGGTGGCGAGCGCATACCTCGTTCGGCTTCTTGACGTAGGTGGCCTCTAAGGCTGCTATGGCATCCTCATAAGTAGAGCAGTCTTGAATGATATCAGCGACATCGGGGCCGATATGTATGAATAGAACCTCCAGTTTATTGGGGTTGTGTTCGGCGATAGTACTCAAGAAATATTTGAATTCGCGCGACCATAATTTCCATAGTTTCCCAGCTTGGGGAGAATTCGGAGAAGTAATAAATTTATCCGGGCGAATCACCTTCTCCATGATATAGTAAGATTACTGGATGAATATTTGCTTGCTGTATCTGAAAGGCCGACTGAATGGCTGATTGAAATGTTGAATAAATTGTGGTGCCGCGTTTGTTAGCGGGCTAAAGATAAAGTAAAGGCCAATTTGAGGCTTTATT
Organism: Bathynomus jamesi; assembly: GCA_023014485.1. Lineage (NCBI taxonomy): Eukaryota > Metazoa > Arthropoda > Malacostraca > Isopoda > Cirolanidae > Bathynomus > Bathynomus jamesi. The sequence goes on along the minus strand of JAJOZX010002058.1, from coordinate 464,299 downwards.
CAACATAAACATAGCATAGATCTGAAACACAGAAAACAATAATTAGTAAAGACTTGTTACACAGAAAACAATAATTAGTAAAGACTCATTACAAAATGTTACCACTTTATCATTTTATGATTGAATTCCATATAATTTCCAAGTGCTTCACAAAAATAGATCCTGACTTTATGTACACCCTGTATGTGGTCTGTAAGTAAGTTCATTGCGCCTGGAAAACATGGAATAATCAAGGACTTAAAATTACTTGAAATTTTGAACTTTAAATTTGAAACCAGTAGCTCAAAATTTGTGAAGTGGCCTCGTGTGTTTATAGTAAGTATTAAGCTCTCGCTGGTTAAAAAAACTCTTAACTCAAAATCTTATAATTACATGTTATTAGGCGAACGTGGATTGACTAGATAGAAGTATAATAAAATACTGCACAACGAAAGTTCTATCCTTTGCACAAATTCTGCTGATTTATGTGTGTTTTGATACCCTGATTACGAATGTTACTATTTTTCTCTGACACCCACCATTTTTCCAGAAAACTATGTTAATGTTTCACAAAATTTATCCAAATTATATCAAACGGGATTCCAGGGAAGGTGGAATTCCAGTATGTTGGCTGAATATTGCTGGTTTCTCATTAGGGAAGTCCCGAGAGTATGTACAAACGAAAAACATCAGCACAAAGATTTTAATTATTGTTCTGATCTTGTAATAATTATGTTGAGGTATTCAATATATTCTAATCTGTATATAAGACTTTTATTACACGTCCTTTCAAAACGGTGGGTAATATGGGTATTCTGACACCAGATTTGAACTCTGCGCATCCACATTTATAAAAATCACTTCGTTTCGTTTAAAGGACAGAAAAAGTTTGTAATTTTGTTGTGCAGTGTAATCGCTCAGGCCAGACGAATACGACCTACTGACCTTACTTTTGGATTATTATTATTATTATTGCCAGCTATCGTGAGTCGAAACCATGACCTAGGTGTCTTCACTGCTTATCTAGATCAGTGTTTCTCAAATGGTGGGTCGCGAACCCCCGGGTCGTAGTTTGTTTACCCCTGTAGTAGTGATTTGTGGGCAGAAAAAAAAACCGCTTCGTGAAATTGTTTACCCCTGTAAGATGATAAGGGGTCACGCCGACCTAAGACCCTGAAACGGGGTTCGTGGGAAAAATCTGACTGACAAACACTGATCGAGATAGAAGTAGGCTTGATATTCTCATGACAAATAAAGTTTCAACTAACTCTACAGTGATGGAAGATGTTTTGGAGCTATTGAAGAATAGGGACCCCAACCTTCTTTAGTTAGCTTTATAAGGCTAACTAACGAAAATATCATGACCTAACCTAACCAATCATCAAGGGCGTACAGTTAACCTAACGATTGGTTAGGCTAGGTCGTGATATTTTCGTTAGTTAGCCTTATAAGCCTAACTAAAGAAGGCTGGGGTCCCTATTCTTCAATAGTTCCGATGTTTTAATATCAGTGATGAAGTAGAGGTAAATGAAGTTAGTTTGTGCAGTGAAAAATGACTTTAAGTTAATTAAAACTAATACACGAGACTCAAACTGAAAACTATTGTGAGGCTGTTTTGACTAAGCAATTTATAGAGTTCAAGGTACGTTTACAAAATTCATTTAGTGCTTTGCAAATATCAGATAACGCAAATGAAACTGTTTTTCAATAGAAATATACGTTGAAATATAACTATATTTAATATGGCAACTCTCAACAAATCATCTTAAATGTATTGTAGGCTACTTTTAAGCCTATTTCTAATTATAATTTCATTGCCTAATATAAAATTAATTATGAGTGCAACTTGTTACATTATGAGCTTTTAAACTATTTCCCACCCCCACCCCAGCTTCAGAGAAGGGGGGCATAGTTTAAAAGGTCAATATTAGGGGGGAGATAATTTAACAGGTTTTACTTATCTTATTTACATAATAGAATTTTTAAGATATGTATATAAGATGCATATCTTGAAAATTCTATTATATTCTATCATATTTCCGGTTTATAGAGAACCATTATTTACATACGATAAAATTTGAATGCCCGGTTAGGTCAACTGTCCGCCCTTGACGATTGGTTAGGTTTAATCGTGATACTAACGAAAATATCACGACTAAACCTAACCAATCGTCAAGGGCGTACAGGTGACCTACCGGGCATCAATGAACCTAACCCTATTCAGTTGACCTAACCGGGCATTCAATTAACCTAACCGGGCATTGTTATTTTTGCTACCCTTCGTGCGGGTAGCAAAAATATCCTGCGTTTTAACGAAAATATCACGACCCTAACCAATCGTCAAGGGCGTACAGTTGACCTAACCGGGCATTCAATTAACCTAACCGGGCATTCAATAATTTTACCGTAGGTTTTGAGATATATATATATAATGCCCAGTTAGGCTAATTGAATGCCCGGTTAGGTCAACTGAATACCCGGTTAGGTTCATTGAATGCCCGGTTAGGTCAACTGTTCGCCCTTGACGATTGGTTAGGTTTAGTCGTGATATTTTCGTTAAAACTAACGAAAATATCACGACTAAACCTAACCAATCGTCAAGGGCGTACAGTTGACCTAACCGGGTATTCAAATTTTATCTTATTTAAATAATGGTTCTCTATTTATTATATGTTTGCAATAAATAATAAATTTGTTGTTACCGTTTTCTTATCTTATTTTGGTTACCTTAATTTTCAGAGTTTAAACTTTGGGGTGGATATAGTTGAAAAGATCAACATTGGGGTGGTGATTGTTGAAAAGAGTATGTTGGTGGGGGAATAGTTTAAAAGATCCCATTATGATGAATGGATCATTAAAATTAATGAACTGATGATTATTATGCATTGTGTAGTAATGCCTAGTTAAGAATATTAATTTTTGTTTAATTAAGATTATGTTTAATATAAATTATTTACTAATAATTGTGAAATTACCTTATAAATTGTAATTGTTTAAAATTGGAAGAGTTGACAATCCTGAACAGAGGCCCAGAGAGCGGACTACCCCCAAAAAGAGTGAGTTATTCAGGCGGCGCTGGGCCCGTAAGGTGTTTTGGTGGGGCCATGTAACCTTAAAATTAAATTGTTTTGTGCCCCTCTCCGACCTAAAATTATTATAATTGAATCTCCCGCTCGCGTTCCCCGTTTAACTAAACCATTTTCGGAATTAAATAAAGTGTTAACAAGCGTTAAAAAGAGTGTTAATGAACCCCCCCCTCCCCCTTGCACTAGGCTAACGGTTTTCTGCTAGCTCGGCTACCTACCAGCGTTATAAAGTATTGTGGAAATGTGTAAAGAGAAATGCAATAGAGAGCAGAAAGTAGAGTAAATAATGAAGTATAATAAATAACACTGGGGAACAAATTTCAAATTTTTGTCTATTGAATTAGATTTGACAGTTACTTCTAGGTAATTTGGGTGCGCTGAGCACGAATTTTTACTCGGTTTTGCTCTATCAGGTCCTGATTTTGCTCAACACCTCCTCTTTCGTCGTATTCATAAAAAGGTTTTTTTCTCAATACTCGCTGTCTTTTTGCAGTTACACATTATGCAACTAGGTTTTTATCTAGGTATTTGTACCTATTGTTATGGTATTGTTGTATTATGTATATTTTTATATGTAACACCCTAAAAATATTTTTAATTTTGTCATTTTTAACCCATTTTAATATTAGTAAATTAAGCTAAAAATATCATAGAATTCTAAAATTTTCTCGAGCGTTCCTGTTCTCTGTAGAGTATTCTAGAGGGACAACTAAAATATATAAAAGCGACTCGTTTCCAGAGTTAATCAGTCAATTCAATCAGTCAGTCAGTCAGTCAGTCAGTTGAGTTAGTTAATTAAGTTTGGGCATTAACATAATTTTGAATTGGCATATGATTTAGTGAGTAATTTTGTCATCGTGATTTAATATAGTTGATTTAATTAGACGTAATTTATATTGTACCTACTCATCCGTGTTTCTAGTTTAATTTCATAGATTGTAAGTACCTATTTCATAATAAGTACCTATTTAAACTAATTTTTGTGTTTATATTTCAGATTTTCTTAAATTTATATGAATTAAGGGCTTTAAATACCTTTACAAATTGACAGAACAATCAAGCAATATGTCATCAAGCACTAGAAAGTTCAAATGCAAAAACAACCCTGATTCCTTCTGTTATATATGTGGAAATTTTACACTTCCACATCAACGAGCAAATATAACTGACTTCGTAAAAAAGAGCTTACTTAGCTTATTTTGGCATAAAACTGGGGGACCAAGATAAATCGTGGGCTCCACATAAAGCCTGCACTATATGCATTGAAAGACTGCGACATTGGACGAAGGGTTCGGATTCAAAAATACCTTTTGGAGTTCCGATGGTAAGTTTATGATTTCATAAAACTACGTAATTTAATCACTAGTATACTGTAACTTACCTAAATGTAATTGTAACTTAGGTACATAAACAAAAATTTACAGAAAATGTTTATAAGAATCTCAAATATTGCATAAGGTTGAAACACATAGAAATGTTAAATGTTTGGGTGATAACTTTTGATAAAATTCATAAAAACAAGTCTCTCGTCGCTTTTGTTAACGCTTTACAATTTTTTTTCCATATCAGGTGTGGCGAGAGCCTACTAACCACGAGACCGATTGCTACCTTTGCTTTGTCAAGACTTCGGGCTTCACTAAGAAAAATAAACATTGTATCGAGTACCCAAATTTCGACACCGCGATACGACCTGTGCTACATTCAAATGAGATCCCCATTCCAAAATTTAAGGGTCTGCCAACTCAAGAATTAGTTGATGTTCCTGAAAATATTGTTATGCACTTTGAGGAGTCAGACACCGATTTTGACCCCAGCGTATTTGAAAGTCAAAACGATCCGCAAAAGTTTAACCAGGCCGAGTTGAATGATCTTGTTAGGGATCTAAATTTGCCAAAAAAGGCTGCGGAAATTTTAGCTTCAAGACTTAAAGAGAAAAACTTGCTTACTTCAAACACATACATTTCATTTTACAGAAAAAGAAGAAGAACTTGTTAAATATTTTAGAACAGAGGATAGTTTAGTATATTGCTGCGACATAGTTGGTTTGTTAAAGAAGATGGGGGTTGAGTCTTACGATGCAAATGATTGGCGCTTTTTTAGACAGTTCGAAAAGAAGTCTTAAGTGTGTGTTGTTGCATAATGGCAATCTATACGGCTCGATACCGATTGGGCACTCAACAAAATTAAAAGAAAAGTATGAACATATAGAAAAGGTTTTAAATCTTATCAAATATAGGGAGCACGAGTGGATCATATGTGTTGACTTAAAAATGGTTAATTTTCTGCTAGGACAACAAGGAGGGTATACTAAATATCCCTGCTTCCTTTGCTTATGGGACAGCAGAGCCAAGGAAGAACATTATTTCAAACAAATCTGGCCAGCACGAACATCACTTACTGTCGGAGAAAAAAACGTAATTAATCCACCTTTAGTGAGCAGAGATAAAATCATATTTCCTCCTCTGCATATAAAACTAGGCCTCATTAAACAATATGTAAAAGCTTTAGATACGAATGGCGAGTGTTTCAAATACATAACTTCAAAATTTCCAAGTTTAAGTTATGAAAAAATCAAGGCGGGAATTTTCGACGGTCCACAAATAAGAACAATGATTAAAGACAGCAATTTTCCTAATGTCATGAATGAACGCGAAAAAAATGGCTGGTTCTCATTCGTGGACTTGATAGAAAACTTTTTAGGCAATTATAGGGCAGATAACTACGAAGAAATCGTAAAAAAACTTTTAAGGGACTACAAAGAGTTAGGTTGCAATATGAGCATAAAAATGCATTTTTGAATAGCCATCTTGACCAATTTCCAAGTAATTTAGGTGATGTAAGTGACGAACAAGGGGAGAGATTCCACCAAGATATCAAAATTATGGAGGAACGGTACCAAGGCCGCTGGGATTCCCACATGATGGCTGATTACTGCTGGTGCTTGAAAAGAGACCTGCCATCAACAAGCAAATACGCTAGAAAGTCTTACAAAAGAAAATTTTTGCCACAGTGAAAGCTTCATATCTGTTTGTTTTTTATTTTAAGTCATTTCTATCGTTATAATGTAATTTTACTGTAGTTTGAACTGCTTGTATTCATGAAACTTGAAAAAAAAATTTAACACATGACTTAATTTTTTAGTCCTAATTTGAAAAATCTGGAAAATGGCACATAGGCTGTCGACAAGAATCAGGACCTGATAGAGCCAAACCGAGTTGAAATTCGTATTCAGTGCACCAAAATTACCTAGAATCAAGTGTCAGATATCATTCAATAAAATACGTGTTGCCCAGTGTAATAGAACGTATTCACGACAATTGATTTTTCATTGTTTATCATAGGATATTTATTTGTTATCATCATCATCATCATCATCATCATCATCATCATGGTATAATGGTAGATTAGGTTCCATTACATGCCAACATGTTGAAAGCAAAAGCGGGAGGATTTGTAATCAATGCCATGGGGGTCCAGGAGCATGCCCCCATCCCTCAGGAAATTTTTAAAAATTTAGCCTTAAATGATGCACTCTAGTGCATTCTGAGCATAAAAGGTTTGATATTATTTGCATGTTGTTCATGTTGATAATGTGAAAATCGATAGCCTACCGCCTGAAGCGGTAGGGTTGGCAAGTTTGCCATTAGAATTTAGGTCTCTAAGAAACCGGTAGTTTAAAGACTATCTTTAAATGCATGTAGTATATACAAAATAAGTTTACAGATTTACGGCGTTTTATACCAAAAAATTTCATATTATAGCGCTGAGCGAATTGTGGGTTAAAAGTACGGAGGTGGCCGCTAAACCGAATGTTAAAAAACGTGAAAGTTTGTGGTTAAGTGTTGTACAGGGTGTTCGAAAAGTCCCGTCACCCACCCCCTACAAAATGTACGTATTGTAATACCAATTTTATTTTTGCGTGATTAATTGAATTTATATATGATTTATTAACCTTTTTTTTTCTTTTCCAGGTATTAAAGTTGTGTGAACAATGGCAGACCAGTTCACTTACACTGGAGGAAAGGATAGTGATGAGCACATGGGTTCATGAAAGGTCACATACTAGCAAAGCGATGCATAATATCCAGAATGATTTCAACACGAGATTCAATAAGGCTGCACCACCAAACAAGACGGTATTACGCTGGGAGAAAAAGCTGTTTGAAACTGGCTCCATCAAGGACAGACCACGGTCAGGAAAACCAACAACGCGAGCAGAACAGTGTGAAGATGTGATTGCATTGGTGGTTCGTTCACCGAAAAAAATCACTTCGGAAACGATCACAAGAACTTGCAGTCCCCATGTCCACAATAAGAGATCATGACAAAAGATCTCGGCATGAAACCATACCGCCCGTCATTTGTTAATGAATTAAGCGATACAGACATGTAATTAGTAACTGTATTTACTGTAATTAAAGTAATTGTTGTTAGTGACTTGTTTCTTAAATTACACCTACCACATATAAATACAATTAATCACGTAAAATTAAAATTGGTATTACAATATGTACATTTTGTAGGGGGTGCCGGGACTTTTCGAACACCCTGTAGAAAGACGTGTTTATTTAAACTAACCTTATTAAAAGATACATGATTTGATAAGTATTTTAATACTCGTGCATTCGTTCATAATATGACCATTCCTGAATGTGCGTTTTAATTTCAGGTGTTATTGACATCTATCGATCAGTATATTTTTTGCTAAGTTACTTTAGTTACTGTACTAAGTTACCTTAGTACATTAGGATGAATCTTACTAAGGCTATGTCCCACGTACCAACGACTAGCGCGCGCGCGCGTAGAACTAGAAGTGCATCAACGTGCTACTGTTTGCAAAGCGACCAGTGTTCCACCTGCTAGCGTCAACATGGTGTCCACACTACGAGGGAGCCTGCTCTCGCTGCTGGAAAACATCATACTGAAATGTGTTGTGGCTACTAGTGGACTTAGCGAACACATCCCACATACAAACGTAGGGGTGATTTCGGGGAATTACCCCATTTACACGAAGAGCTGCGTGCAGACACAAAGAAATTCTATGAATATCACAGAATGTGTCCATCAACATTTGATTAAACACTGGAAAGTATTCGTCCGCACATAGTATACTGCACAATAAATTCCTAAAGACGTATATCTGCAGAAGAAAGGCTGTTCAGGACAATAGGTGAGTGACTGAATATATAGTATCCAATATATATATACAGGGCTATTTAAATTGATTCACCTGGTTTCAAATGAGAATATTTTTTAATGTTACAAATACAGTGTGATTTGTGATACATCAACCAAAAGAAAAACTGTCCAAATTTTGTCTCTCACCTCATAAATGCTCTATGTGACTTCCCCTAGTTACACGAGCAACGTCGACACGATAGTCGAATTCCTCCCATACTCGCTCCAGCATGTCCGTTGTCACTGACTCTACGGCAGTAACAATCCTCGAACTGCCGATACCACCGACGGATGCTCTGAGCACTCGGTGGATCTGTTCTGTAACGTCGACGAAACTCACGCTGCACTGTGACTACCGATTTACAGCTCAAAAACTGCAACACACCAAACGCCTTATGCTGTGCGGACGCCATTTTCACACTGACTGTTTGTTGCTAGGCTAGGCCACGGCGTGACTTTGGAGCCCTCTCACGGTGATCTTGTAAAACTCGGAGATTTCCTCTTTCATGTGGTGTATGCCCAGTTGATGCACGGTTGATAGGTACGTTAGTATTCTCAGTTGAAATCGGATGAATCAGTTTGAATAGCCCTGTAGTTTAAATACAATAAACTAACTATGTTAGCATAATTATTAGAGTTTAAGCATGGATCCACATACAAACAGAACATTTTATTTCATTTTGGTTCAAGTTTACCAGTATGTGTAACCCCAAAGCCTCGCAACTCTCGGAGTGATTAGTGGCACATTTTCCACCACAATATTTATGCCCACTTTAAGAGTTCCGAAAAAAGACACCTTTCGATAATAGGCGCAACTGATAAATTGTAAAGTGTATTTAAATGAATGAACATTTTGCTGATGAAGGGTTGTATGAATTTTACTTCAGTTAATAAACTTACTGGTGACATTTTCCATAATCGAAACTCTACAGAATTTCGGTTATGGTACTCCTTCATGTGGTCCCATAACACGGATCTGTGAAAAATTTCAGTAGTCAAAGATTCGTTGAAATCCATGTGCACGGAGATGTCTGCTCTCCACGCAAGAATTCAAGCGACCGATGAAGCAGCGATCAAATGTGAGAGTCGCGCCTCCTGGCAGCGCGCTGACGGTGCACGCACGTACACGGGACACGGCAATTGAATCGCATTAATTTGTCCGCTTAAGGTAGTGCGTCGACACACTTACACGGTACGCTAGTCACTGGCACGTGGGACATAGCCTAATGCCCGGGTTAATCGTACGCTGGGTTAGATTAAGTTAGGTTAGTAGAGTGGGGGTACTATTTTGCTCGGGTTCAGTGTACGCTAGGTTAGGTTAGGTTAGTAGAGCTATATGTCGTATTTCAAAATGTTTTACCATTTTATATATCCAAGTTTCAGGAACACCAGATTTTGGTTATCTGCTCATTTCATACTTTTGGCCATTCAGGGTAACTCTTATACCCGTGTTAGGTTGTCATTCTAGGTTGGTTAAATACAGTGGTGGGCACCGTTAACCAAAAAGTTAACTTCGTTAACCGCTAATCCGTTAACCAAAATACTTTGCTTTCTTGATATCAGCCATTATTTTCTCTTTGACGTAATTCCCCAAAGGGCAAATGAACTCATTCTGAATCTTTGGAGATAAATACGAAGCCACTCTCCTCCCAGATGGAATAGAATGCTTAATCCTTACAAAATGTTCTTTCAAAACTGGATCATAATTTGACAGCAACTCTACCAATTCCATGAAGTTTCCTTTGTTTGCTGATGACATGTCCTCTTTGTGACCACGAAAAGGAAGATTCTGGTGAGCTAGAAACAAGGTTACGTCCAAGAGGCGATGCAAAATATCCCTCCATTTCTTTCTCTCCTTGTCCATTGTTGCTTGATGAACTTTTGATGGGGAGTAAACCATCCATGTTCTCAAAACTTTCTCGCCATTTGGCAGAGCCTTATAGAACCATGCAGTGGTCAGCTGTCGACTCTTCCTTTTGGAACAAATTGGAACTGAACAAATGTCTGTAATTATTATTTGGGGGGGGGGGGGGGGGGTTAAGTGCAAACACGACTCCTAAAAAAAGCAGAAAACTATGAGCATTACTCAAATAACTAGACCACTGACGAAATAAAAATTAACAGTATATCCAGTAAATAAAGAAGTAAAAAAAATCGCATTACGACGATGCATTTACTGGGTATTATAACATCACGACGATGCATTTATAAACACTTAAACATCACTATGATACCACATTGTCAAAAATTACTGGACACTGGTATAAGTACCATGATATTGTTATAAACACCAGCACTTTATGCTTTATCATAATTATTTAATGAAACATACCTCATGTATGTGGAGTTACAGTGTCAAGTGAACAAGACTTGGAATGTCAGTTGCAGCCAGCTGGCTATGCTCAACAAACTGATGATTAAAACGTCAAAAAACGTTCGCCTTTCGATGTAATTTTTTATCAAATATTTAATTTTTCGTTTGTAAATTTTGTATTGTCAATAAAATAAAAATTATTGTAATAGTTTGAACATTTTTAATTTTTTTTCTTACTTTGGCGAATTTTTCATTTGGTTTGAAAACTTGTACTGGTATTTCAACTCTCCCGATGGCACCCCCCTCCTGGCTGTCACCCGGGTCGGACCGCCCCCTCGCACCCCCCTTAGTACGCCACTGAGTCTCGCATAAATATGAGTATCATTACGTCTATTTCTACAGTTTGACTTTCTCCACCAATTACGGCTGGGCTCTCAAGACTGAATCGGCACACACCTGTAATTAAATTGATTAGGTTAGGTCAGGTCAGGTCATATGTTTATGGTGGGTTAGCTTACCTCTCTTAAATAATTGTTGAAATCTACTGCAGTTGTGTGGCTTATGCATAATTCTTTTTCGCAATATTTCATTGACGTATATTCTTGTGACCACGAATAAATCAATAATATGATTTTTTTTCAAAGCAATGGTCGAGCCTTCTAGCCATGTATTTTTTCGAACAGATGCATCCTCTTTACAGCTGTTTTTTCTGCAGCGCCATACAGTGGTGTTATCTTTTGGTTTTAAATTCATTTGATGCTTCTTTCTACATATTTTATTTGCTGGAATTATACCATAATCCTGCAAGAATTTAGCGGCATCATATTCGGTTTTGATGTTTTCAAATAACCACTGCAAACTACAGTTATCCGACATGGTTTCCGATTGTCAATGAAGTTTCCTTCTTAAGGAAATGAAATTGATTAGAATTCAACCGCGCGGCAAACTAGTTCTCTTTATATCTTCATTTTACTTTACCTTCTGCGCATTTCTCCATGAAAAAAATATTATTTTTGTTGTCAGGACATTAAGATATACTGTATGTATAATAAAAATTTCAGCTAAATCCCGTGGGGTCGTCCATTTGGAAAAAATCTGTTAATCGACCCAACCCTGCTATCTAGATCATAAAAAGTTGCTTATGTATATAAAAAAATCGTTTTCTTAAAAGGGGGAAGAAGCAAATTTTGAAACTTCAAAAAATATGTCATGAGTCAATCTGTCGATGAGGAGATGAGTGCAGAGGCGAGGGATTGGTTTGCACAGTCGGTCGTCCAGACGAGGAAGGGAGTATAAACACGTATGCATGTTCGTATAAAATAAAATGGTAGAATCAAGACGCAGAAATTCTCAATACAATAAATATATATATATGCGCCTCGGTGGTGTAGTGGTTAGCGCCGCTGACTACGAATCCATCGGCCCCGGGTTCGAGACCCGACGGCAGCCGGCGCGCAGCAAATCCCAGCTGTTCATCCTTCCACACAATAAAGAAAGTGGTTGGTAGATAAATGGGTACCCAAGGTGGCCTAGTGGTTAAGACGCTGGGCTGCTGATGGGGCGTGGTTCGGATTCCACGTTAAACTGTAGGTCTAAGGTGGAGTGAAAAGCTTGACCTTCGTCAGAATGAACAATTCGGGCGGAAGCTAACCAAAGGTTATATATATATATATATACGCACGTGCGTATAATACGCCTCTCTCTCTCTATATATATATATATATATATATATATGCTGTTTAATGTGTATATTGACGGATTAATTGTTTCACTTAATGAGGCAACAGTGGGATGTATAGATAACACAAAGATAAATAACTTAGTTTATGCCGATGATATGGTGTTAATAAGTCCCTCTGTTAAAGGTCTGGATCGGCTACTAAAAGTCTGCGAAGTGTATTCGCAGAAACATGATATTGTTTTTAATGTTACAAAAACTAAGGTTATGCAATTTCATCCAAAAGCTGTAATCAGCCAGCTGATATTAGGTTTAAAATGAAAGGTGAAGTAATTGAGGAAGTACAAGAGTTTAAGTATTTGGGTCAAACTATTACCAGCTCCTTGAGTGATGACTCGGATATAAGAAAACAACCTCGAAGCCTTTGTGCTAAAGCGAATATGACTATAAGCAACTTTCGGTTCTGTACAAGTGAAGCTAAAGACACTCTTTTCCGTACTTTTTGCAGTAATATATACGGCCAGCAACTGTGGATGAATTATAAAAAAGGTTCTGGCAGAACCCTAAATTTGCTGTACAACAAGTCTTTTAGATTCTTGCATAAATTATCCCCGAGATGCTCAGCTTCGCAAATGTTTGCTACCTGCAAGGTCCCGAGCTTCCCGGAGGTAATAAGACGTGCTCAATACAGTCTAATGCAAAGAATTAAAAAATCAACCAATCCGATTATCCAAGCTAGCCATGAGTCCTGCCGTTTATCCTCTAAGCTATGGAATTCTTGGTACGAAAACGTCTGTCTGTAGCTCCATTTAACTTCGACATTACTGTATTATTTCTAATCAATTGTATATATTTCTATCCTTAGTATGTGAACTGTCATTGTATTAATAATATTTATCATGTGGACTATAGTCTGCCAATAAACCTTTTCATTTTAATTTCATTTTTATTCATATTAATTACTATCTGTTGAACTTAGTCAACGGATTAACGTATATTACGAACTTAAAGGAACATCACTAACGTGACACCATTAACATACATTGATGACCCTTTCGCATGATTTCTCAATCACTTGTCTCACTGCGAACATTTGATCCACACAGCCTTAGCCACCTCGGAACTTTCCTTGCTCATCGCTCACCAGGTCTTCTGTAATACCACGATTCCGTTCTATCACTATCCTACCATATACCTTACCCACTAAACTCAGCAGACCTCTGTAATTATTACAGTCACCTTTCATTTTATTCAATGGAACAATTATTATCGAAGAAATATTGAAGTAGGTGAGAAGTTCCACGGAGAATTATTAATTTGACACAAAATGTAAAGTTGATTGAAGTTTGACGACAAGGTCGCAGACGAAGAAAGAATGGGTTTTAGTTGTAGAATAACGAAGAATCGAAGACGAAGAATTTTAAAGTTGACTGGAGAAGCATAATGCAATTCGACGACGAAGATTTGCGATAGAGTGAAGTGAAGACCATTCAGTTCCGAAGTTTATGTCGGAAAAAAAGTGGAGTGAATCGTTTCGGAATCAGGACCTCCAAATGTCGTGCCGGCCACTTCCCGCAATGTGATTTTAGATATTTGTAGCACCTTGGACGTTTAACGAAGGGGTGGTCCTGGAAGTTCAACAAGACCTTACCCTGGAAATTATTACCAAGTAGTATGAATCAATTAAATTAATGATCTGACACAATTCAATCGAAGCTGGGACTGAAGAAAAAATCAGTGGTTTCTAAACGGACTCTTACTTCACTCGAGTAATTTTACTAACGAATTGACTACAGCAGGAGGCTCAGCCGAAGTGGTTTAAAAATAAGAGAGGGTTTTGAGATGTCTCGGGCGACCAGATAATGGGGAGGAACTCCTCCTCTTCAGGAATGACGTAAATTTTCATTAGAAAGAATTAAATGGTTACTAATTTTCAGGGGATAGATGTTTTTTTTTTTTAACTCCCTGATGAAATATTTGAAATCATTTGATTTTTTTTTTTTTTTCAGTAAAATTATCTAATTCTGTTAGACATTTTAACTGGCGACATTGGACTACTTTTCACAGTATAATTATCAGTTATAATTACAGATAAAAATTTAACTAATATTTTTAATTAGGAATAGACACCAATTTTTTTTAATGTTTAATTAGAGAGTGCATGATGAAGTGCGTGTAAAAAGATGGAGATCAAATGGATACGAGTAAGATGTAAAATATGTATAAGGAATGTCTGATTAGGAATGCAAGGAGTGTGTGTGTGTGTGTGGAGATGCTAAGACATGCGAAGAAGAAGGCAACAACGTGGTAGGATGTTGAGGTTGTCATAGCGGTTGAGGATAAAAAAGGAGGAAATGGTCGTTGTGTGCGTGGGATAATTGTGATAAGAGAAGAAAGTCGAAGAAGAAAGAGGGTGTATGAAGAGAGCAAGAGAAGTGTAAAGAGAGTAGTGAGGTAGAAGAAACAAGGAGTAAGTAATGAGTTTGGAAGGAGGATGAATGAGAATTATGTAGAGAATAAAAGTTTGTTTTGGAAGGGAGTGCAGAAGTGCAGAAATGAAACTAAGAAACTTTGAGAATAAGGGCTGAAAATGGAAGAATGCTCACATCGGATGTAGATCTACGGAAGAGATGGAAGGAATATTTTGAGAGTTTGATGGTTAGAAGAGATGAGAGGAGTGCAAATATAAATATGATGGGATTTGGTGGTGTGAGGAGGATATGTGACAGAATGCCTGAGAACATAGCCAGGGATGAAACGAAAGCGGCGGTTTGCTATTAGTCCAGGCAATTTGTAGTTAGACCTGGGTAAAATTGCTTCAGAAGCTTTCTAAACTGTTTCCAGCTCAGGAACCATTGCCGAATAACATATCCAAAATCCGACAAATTGGATCCCGGGAACACCCCCAAAAATGAAATTCAAAATGGCGGACTGGATGTTTCCTACGAAAAAAAAAATATATAATTTACGCTTTTATTTATAGAGATACATTTGATGCTTTTTCTTTCAGTTGTAATGTTTTAAATAATTCAACAATATACAACACAACCAGTTATTACGCAAATATAATGTTATATCTTTTTACAGATTTTTATAATCAATAATACAACAATTATTTTTTTCCCAGTTTCAAGTTATGTTCATTACAGAAGAAGTGATACCTGGTCACAAACATACAGAAATTAATCCTCTTCATCACTATCATCGGATAGATTACCGGTACTTGGGTTGTTATCGCAACCACTGATTTGGCACTCACCACAAGCGGCTGAACAGGGCATTCCATTACGCTTGCATCCACATCTTGAAGTAGCACATTTCGTCTTGCAGGAGCAGCGGATCATGTTGAGTAGATAATTTGGAGCTGGTGGCTTGTCGCAGGCTGTAGGGTAGTAGGAATTATTCTTTACATACCAACCCCACTGTTCTGCATCGATCTTCTCTTCTGTAGACTTCCAGATTAGTATTTGAAAGTATGTGCGAAAGCTGTGGTACTTTGTGGACGCATCGGTAGGTGGCAAACGTTCGGGTGTAACAAAAGATTTAGCTGTAGCTACCTTTTCAACTAACATTCGATGACGTAGTGCGTTAGTGGATTCAAGTGTTTTGCAGCCATACAACAGAAGCATTGCCTTTCTTCCAGCGGCTTCAATGTCAGAGTGTTGGCAACAATCAGAACAGAATGTATTTGCAACTGAACGGAGTTCAGCCACCTTCATCAGTGTGTCGAATGCTTTGGCTTTACCGATCGAAAAAATTCTGGATGTGCTATCACAGCCCGTGAAAGCATGCACAAACAGGAGATACTTGCAGATGTCATTGCCTAACAATGATTGAATGCTGAGAATATCATACACAGGATTAGGAGATGGTCCCCGTCTTATATCGCTGCGATAGTACAACTTGAAACCACTGTCCTTGGCATGGTACAGAAGGAGAATCAGCAATCGGTGTCTTCCCCTATTACTGTTGTAGTTGCATTTTCTGATGAGGAAACTGCTGCACGAACGATGTCCACATCAGCATCCCCATCTGCGTTGTGAACAGTACACCCGTGCTTCTTCAACATCTCACCTACGAGGGAAATAAATGCTTGCTTGTTGTTTTCATTAGCCAAGAAGTGTTCCTTCTGGCCAACAAACTTCATGCTTGGACTGAGATTCACATTTCTGCTTGTCTTGGTGCTGCGTCTTCTGTGGGTCATGTCCTTGATCGTAGGAGAGCTGCTGTAGCCATCAAAAACAATGATTGCTTTTCCATATGTTTTCAGAGTGAAATCGGCATATGAGTTGGCGATGCTGTCATATGTTTCATCTTGACGCCAGGAAACACGATGTAGTAGAGATCCACCATCCAATACGTACTGGTCTGTGCACTGAATTTCTTGAACTTCTTCCATGCGTAAAGTGTCAGTGTATTTGATTATTGCATGAGCTAGCTGAGACTTATCGGGTTTCCTCAAGATACTTCGTGATTCGAACAATGCAGGAGGATATGCACACAGTTCGTAACACATGACATCTTCAAGATTCATGTCTCCGCCAGTGGCAACAGTCATCATTCTCTGAAACAGTAGTGCAGGATCTACTTCTATATCTGAAGCATCAGTGATCACAACGGCAGAAGCAGATCCTAGTGTTTTCACTTTGTCAGATCTTTTGGCAGAATATGTAAAGGCTTGTTTCCCAATCATTTTTACGACAATGTTCGTACCGATTGAATGCAATTGATGAACGTTAACTCCAGGATCAGCAGTTAGCCCTGTTACAATGTTGCAGAGACCCGAGGTAGAATGGAATGGGGATAAGGATTCCAGACGTTCAAGTACTTTCTTCATGTCATTACTGTCCCTGATTTGTCTACTTCCCCTCATTTCCTTGTGCTGTTCACTACTTTCCAACAAAACTCTGGTGTATTCCTGCATTGCTAAGTTATAAGTGGAACACAGAGGCATAGAAAAGAGCCACGTTGTCCTTTGGATGTCTGTAAATCCACTTCCGCGTGTCAGTCCGCCTCTGCTTTTCAGGGAACGCATTAGTACTTGTTCTATCACCAGGTCTGTGCCGAGTCCGGCCCATAATCTGTCGCTTCTTCTTACCACAAACTTACCTTCCTGGAACATTTTGTTAACGGCTGAATTTTCAGAAGGCAAACTTAACATTTTCTGCAGGTACAGGTATATCGATTTTAGGTAATTGTGATGTCCGGCTGCTGCAATTATGGGGATGGTCTCCAGCATAGCTTGCAAGTGCAAATCCCACGAGCCGGTTCTGTCTGCTGTTATCAAGGAACGTGCAATGTTGATCATTCGCTGATATTCCAACCAGAGTTGACTTGTTTGCGAAGTAGATTGTAGGTCAGTTTTCTTCGCATCCAAAGTGGTAGCAATCTGAGACAATGCATTCGAAGATTCCACATCCTCAACTGATTGTTTGGCGGTCATAACATCGTCGAGCAGGTCACAAGCTTCCTTATGGAGGTCATGAGGAGTTCCATCTTCATTACGAGGGAAAACGTCTGCGACTACTAAGGTACTAAGAGCTGCATCTACTATCATATGACCACGTATCGCTCTTGAAACAGCTTTTCCAGACATCATGTGTTGCACGGCATTTGGTCCGTATATTTCTTGAAGTACTTCAGACAATCCTGAACCATTCATAAGAGTACCGACTGCTCCCAAAAGATTCATCAGAGTGTGAAATGATCCCAGCATTAAAACAATGTCCTGCAGGTCTCTCTGTTCATTGATGATTTGGGAAGCTTTCCAGAACAAAGGCTGATCAAAGGTAATAATGCATGGGACTTTTTGATCGCGTGCTATCTTGCTCAAATATAGTAATGTCGAAAATACGCAGGTCATGTCAGTTGGCGACATATCTATGATGGGAAGGAACGTGATCGACGCCACACCTGGATGTGAGACACTTGATCCACCGTGAATTGCCTGCATTGTTCCGGACCAACTTGGACCTGATCTTTCTGCTGAAGATATCTGCCAGAGAAGACTAAGTCGACTTGTGGTGGCAGTGGGTACTGGAAGTTCGCGGAATGAGATGTCCCTCAACATGCTTCTCGCGTGTCTATATTCCCTAATGTCAACGGTTGCAATCTTCTTAATGTCATTGTCACCAACATTACGCGTGTGAATAGAAGGGTGGATCTTGATCTTCGGAGTTATTGCGGCAATCATACCCATTCCATGAAAGGTATTCTTCCCATCCAAAGTGCAGACATCATGATCGACGTTATCTGCTGCTAGAAGGACTGCAGTGTTTTCATCAACAGTAAAAGAGCCAGACCCACTTGCCAGCGCCGCGTTTCTTTCGAATCTTGTTACTTCTGCATACGACGAACAGTAACCCAGCTGATGGAGAACGTCAATAAGGTACCTTGACCTAAAGTTGTGGTGTAGCTGAACCGACAAACCGATCTGTAGTGGACATAGTAATCCTCTAGGACGGGTTGCTTGCATAATGCTCTGCCCAATTGCACCTATTTTTCTTGAAGCATCCTGTCCCGCAAATGCTTTTGATAATAGCAATTTCAGACTGTTGGGAATGTAATCAAGAGCACTTTCTGCAGTGATGTCATTTGGAGATGGATACACATCTTTTCTAGGCGAGTCGACAGACTTGATATCACTTCTGATTATTTTTGCAGCAGCTTCTACTAGGTAAATCTTCTGTAGCTCTATATCTATATCACATTCTTTCGACTTTTTGTGATAATCTATAAGAATTTCATTAGCTGTCTCTCGTAGTGTTACTACATCTGCCTTCCCACTTTCACCTGATATTATGATCTTGTCTCCGTAACGTTCTAAAAGCTTTCTCTTCATGTGCCTGCGTTCGTAGACAGAGCTCTGACTTCCTTGAAGATATTCCTCCATTTTGGAAATTAGGTCTCCAATCAACAGTTGTTCATCATCATTCTCTTCCAGGTAAGCACAGGTCTGAAGGAATGCTTGGTGTTGCTCTTCATTAGTTGGTCTCCCTTTCTTCGAATCATGATCGTCGGAGGAGTATGCGCGAGGAATGTTTTTTCCACTTCGAAAATTTACGCTGCAGGTGTGATGGTAGACACAATCTGCAGCAGGAAGATCACGAAGATAATACTCCAGACGGCCTTTTACATTAAACGACCATTCATCGCAGCGGCTTTCACAGCACCTTTTTATGGTTTCGGAGAACTCTGTAGTTCTTATTTTGACATGCTCTGATTTTGGTTTGTGTTTGGAAAAAAAGTCCACAAAGGTATCACAAAACAAACAGTGAGTAGCACTGGAAAATGCGTATTCATGAAAACGAGCACTCTTCCTTGGTATTGCCTCGGCTGCGGTCTGTCGCTTCTTTATTTCAATGGTCTTTTTATCCGTAAACCTTTTCCTACATACAACGTGAACACTTATTCCAGCTGTTGCAACAACATCGCTTCCACGGCTGCGGCTGGATGCATTTATACCATCTGCTCCTTTTTGCGAGATGTGAACCACTTCCTGTCCACTGTCCAATTTCTCCTTACAAATCACGCACAATTCTTCAGGGGTCTGCATTCTTGAAGGCGGACGCACACCGAGTCAGCCGTACACCGGTCAGTCTGAAACAGAAAACACAAATTAATAAACTGTGTTGCAGTATTTAAAAGGAGTACATAATAACAGTTTTAAAGAAAATGACAAGCACAAATACGCAGATTTGATAGTGGGTAGTAGGAATTAAAGAGTTGTATATAATATAAGTTTATAAAGATGTAGCAATGTCCATTCTCACATACACTCCATACAGTATTTTATTTACATTACGTGACGTCATAGTTTAATACTAGCCGCCTAATACAATTTTTAGTGTCATATAGGTTAATTTAGAAACGAAAATGTGTTTTAAAACATTTTACTGATTAAGAAAAACGTCATAACTCTCTCTACAAAGCGAAATTAAAATTTATTGTATTTCGTAAGAAACTGCCAGTCCGCCATTTTGAATTTCATTTTTGGGGGTGTTCCCGGGGTCCAATTTTGTCGGATTTTGGATATGTTATTCTGCAATGGTTCCTGAGCTGGAAACAGTTTAGAAAGCTTCTGAAGCAATTTTGCCCAGGTTGAAGCTATTTTTGCTCTAGATTGCCTGGACTATATCTAAAAACTGGAAAAACGAAAACGGGAGGTATGGATAAATAATTGTTTGGAATCAATAATAATTTATTCTCTTCAATCAAATTCGAATTCATTGTGTCAGTCTTTGAGTTGTATCGTGAACTTTTCTTCAGTCAACCCACGAAACTTCGTCTTCTACCAAGTGTAAGACGTTCACCGTAATCCTACACCGAATTCTTCGTCGAATTAATTTCCTCATCGAACAAGTTTCATCCGTCGACCATCTTCCACGTAGAAGATTTTCCCTCACCTCTCCGACTTGGACATTTTATAAACCTTCCTGGCTGCTCCCCGGGTTTAAGGAAAAGACAAACTCCAACTTCATTTTCATCGCTCCCAGTGAACTCGTCACAGCTGTGCTCGATTGTCCTCGACCGTGTATGATTACTTGCTCTGCCTCTGATATCGTATCTGACAGTCACAGATTGGACCGGACACACGCACGCACGCACGCACGCACACACACACACACACACACACACACACACACAACATAATCATTCTATATTCCTTAATTCGGTAACATATTTTTCACTTTCATTCATGAAGTGTGTTAAATATATTTTCATATTTTTTTGCTTTGAACGTAAAATTGTTATAACTTTGTTCATTCAAAATTTTAATTTTGCTTATTTTAATTCTTTTATATATAACTTCAATTCATTCTTTTAAATTACCTTACTAAATATCTTTTATATATATACACACACACACACAGATTATGTAGCGTCCTGTGGTTCCAATCCCACGTAAATCTCCAGGTCTTCTCCGTCATGTGACCTTAGATGCTCCAAAGAAGATTAAGCAACCCATTAGTGTGTGTTGTTATCCTTCTTTGCTCCTTATATTCCTTTTCCTTACTCCAAAGTCTCCACACTCGTGCGGACCTCTGCATTCTTACTGACGAAGTAAATAATTTATAATTCACAGATATTTAGAATGTTGACAAACTCCGGTTCACGATTCCACTTTGAAATAATCCACTTGTCCTTAAATGTGGACAGATCAGAATCATCGACTCAATAGCCAAACTGACCCTGACCTAAATTAAGCCTAGTGGTTGGGCAGACCTGTGTCACATACAAAATACTGTTTTAGAAATACTAAATGCTTGTAAACTATCTCGCTGAAACATTATTCTTCATTAATGTAACCAATATTCGATCAACCAATATTGGGTTTAAACATATTTTGGTTAGAAAAGCTTAACAATTGATAATATAAACTGCTCGAATTTTCATGACAGTTAACTCTGAAACTATATTAAACAGATGTAATATGTGTAAAAATTATACGATATGACAGAAATATGTTCTGAGCCTCCGTTATCATGAAATTGCGTGATATTACGCAGTAATACATTTTGGCTGAGCAACATTCCTTATCAAGTCAGTTTAAATATTTCAGTATTCAGTGTTTAGTGAAGAAACATGTCGTATGAATACAAGAATTTGTGAACATCTTTGAAATTTAGTGTAAAATTAAATGACTACTTAAAAAAAAGCTTGTTTTTAATGGAAATAATATTACATTTAAAGAAAAATTACACGCCTTTATAATTCTTGCTCTCTATTTCATGTTAAATATATAGGCCTATACCAGTGTAACTAGGCATACGCATTATACGCACGTCCGTATAGACTTTTTTCGCCACCGGTTACCGGATAACACTATTTCATTTATATTATTTTATTGAGAATTTCTGCGTCTCCATTCTACCATTTTATAAGATCATGCGTACGTGTTTATAAGCACAACTTTAGTAAGCAAAAGAATTCTCACAATAACGGTTGGTGCGAGCCTTATCCCTTCAATTCACAGCTGCGCATTACTAGTAATATGTAAGAATGTAAATTATTGCAATTAAATTTGATCTGCGTACTAATATTAATTATTGCATATTGCTTTTTATGTAACTGATAATTGCAAAACACCTAAACTGTAATCGAATATTTTAATATATTTATTTCAGATTATTAAAATTTCAAATTAAGCCGACTTATTTTCCATTTGCCATTTTTTATTAGGATCGTAGAATTTGCTGTTAATACTATTGCAATTACGTCATACTTGAACAAGAAATGTCGAATTTTTAATTATGTTGTGGGTTTTACAAGATAAGTAATCTTACGAACAAGCGAGACGATCATGAGGGAGATGAGATACCAGTTAAAGATATTATGTAGTTAAGCTTTATTTTTTATGTGAGGATTTTAGTTAAATTTCAGAGTTATATACGCGTCTTAGGATTTTATTTCTGTCATTAGTCCGGTATTTCATCGCCAACTGGGAGGTCTTTAGGCAGTACTACCAGTGGCGGTCCTAGCTTACATGACGCCCTGGGCGAACCTCACCTTCAGCGACCCCCCCCCCCCCTGTTCGCCAACACACACACATTCGAATCCCCCCAAAATAAAGGACAGACATAACTCTTTCACAAAATAACTTTTTATTGGACTAATTGTTGGAACTTCAGAACCAAAACAAAGACTCAAATTTCTGAATTTTACAAATCCTTCATCACGTAAATAGAATAACTCACTTAAGAGAATGTAATTATGATACTATGAACAGGAAAAATACAAATTAAATTGCACAACTGCCATAAATAAACTAGAGAATCAAATTTCTAAATTGTACAAATGCTCTATCACATAAATAGAATAAGACACTTAAGAGAGGGTAATTATTATGCTACACTTTGAACAAGAAACAAAATAAATTGCACCACAGCACAACTGCCATCTAAAGCCTGACTCTTCTTACCTTCCTTGATGCAAAGTCATGAATTAAATCATCATATGAAATCTGCTCAGCAATTGTATGATTTATACTGATGATGGCCAGACCGGTAAGGCGTTCCTGTGACATAGTTGACCTCAGGTAGGATTTGATGAGCTTCAGCTTTGAAAAGCTCCTCTCTGCTTCAGCAACAGTGACTGGAAGAGTAAGACCAATTCTGAGAGCAGTCCACAAATTTGGATATATTTCAGAGAGCTCCCTTTCATGGATAAATGTCAGCAGTTCAAGCAAGGATATGGTCTTTGATGGCAAGTCAGGCAAGTTCTTCAGCTCCTGTGCAAGCTCTCTGCCATCCAAGTCAGATTGTCCCTTAAAGTGTAGTGTAGTACTAAGGTTCACACATTGTTCTGTCAGCTCCTCAAATGTGAGATTTTGGAAATGTGTCAGCACTCCAAACTTCTCTCCCACAATTTCCAACGTGGAAAATCTTTCCTGAATGGCTGATGTTGCAGCATCAACCACTGCATTGAAAAATGTCACCTCCAGTTTCTTCAAAGCATCAATCAAGGGCTCATCAGATGCTTCATAGTATGGGCCTTTATTCCCAATAATATTAATCTGGAAGCATTTTGCATTGTTTAGGTCTTTTATGGGAAGGTTTATGGAAAATGCAATAGATGGTTTTTTATTAATAAAAATATATTTATTGATCTTTTATTATTTATTTTATTTTTTTTTTATTTTTATTTATTTCTTTATTTATTTATTCTTATTTTTATTTTTATTTTTTTTGCAGGTGCTCATGCCGCCCCTCCACAAATGCCGCCCTGTGCGGCTGCCCATATTGCCCATATGAGGAACCGCCACTGAGTACTACTATGATTTCCCATATAAATAATTATTGCTTCCGTTGCTGTGGCGCCTTCGAGTGCTCAGAGTGCATCACGGAAGTGATTCTCTCGGGCATGAGGGCATGCAGTCCATATTCACAATGGTTTTTGCTCGTTCTAATGTTATCCGCAATACAGAGGACGCTCTCAGAAGGTACCGTCGTCATCCAACTCCTGACTCTCACTCAGATTATATTTCTGTCCAAAATCGTGCAAAATCTATTCTTCTTTTCTCCAAAAATTCCTTCATCAGACGAAAATGTGAAAGCCTATCTAATTCTACTTATTCTTGCTCTTTCTGGCACCTAGCCAAGAACCTCTCCAATAATGTCTTCTTCTTTTCCTCCTCTTTTCCATTCTGACGGTTCAGTTACCGTCTCTTCTTTTCTGATAAAGTGAACTCTTCGCTCAAACTTTCGCTTCCAACTCAACCCTGGACGATTCCGGTACCGTTCATTATCTCCTCATTCCCCTGACTTAATTATGTCAGAAATTAGAATCTCTTCCGAAGATGTTTTTCTGCCTTCTCTGGGCTCGACTTTAGGAAGGCATACGGTCCTAATAGTGTTCCCACCTGTTGTTCTCAAGAACTGTGTTTCTGTGATCATGACACCCTGTTCAGGCAAACTCTTTCGCCTTTGTCTATCATCTGGTAATTTTCGTTCTTGCTAAAAGTTCGCTTTCATTCAGCCTGTCCCAGAGAAGAGTGACCGTTTTCACCCTCCAACTATCGTCCAATTGCTCTCTACTTACAATCTTCTTTCAAATCGTCAGATGGGTTCAGCAAAGTTCGCTCTACTGGCGGTCTTCTTGAATATCTCTTTGACTCTTGGTTATCTTCCTTTCGGGAGTTCGGTGAAACCTTTGCTCTTGTGATAGACATATCAAAAGCCTTTGATAGACTCTGGCACAAATCTTCAATTTCCAAACTGCCCCCCATTTTCTGTCCTTTTATCTGTGCTTTCATCTGATTTCCTTTCTGGCCGATCTATAGTTGCGGTTATAGATGGCCACTGTTCTTCTCCTAAAACTATTAATAGTGATGTTCCTCAGGCTCTGTCCTGTCACCACTCTTTTCCTTTTATTTATCAATGATCTGTTAAGTCGCACTTACTGTCACGCCTATGTTGGTGATTCCACCCTTCACTTCTCCACCCACTTCACAAAGCTTCCCCTTCAACAGTCACTCCATGCTTCGCGTGATACGGCTATGGTGCACCTGACCTCTGGTCTTTCTACTATTTCTGATCGAGGCAGAGAAAACCTTGTGACTTTCAATGCCTCAAAATCCTGGTTCCTTCATCATTCTACTGGTCACAATACACAACTCAATCCTTCCTCTTCTCTAAGCATTCTTGGTGTTTCCTTTTCTCATGATTTTTCCTGGAAAGATCACATTATATTCTCTTTCCAAAACTTCTAAGAGGTTAGGTGTGCTGTACCGGCTCCGCAATTTCTTCATCCCCTTTTAGTTGCTGTCTCTGTATAGGGATCTCGTCCGCCCCTGTATGGAGTACGCTTCTCATGTGTGGGGTGATCAACCCACACAGCTCTACTTGACTGGATGGAATCAAAAGCTTTTCGTCTCATCATTTCCCCGCCTCTTACTGTCTTCAATCTTTCAATCTCTCTCTCTTCTAAATTCTCTAACTGCATGCCTTCTCCTTTAAGGAGAACTTGCACTACCAGACTTTCGACACTTTCTCATCCCTTTTTTGTCCAGTTCTCTAACGCCAAGGGTTAATGGGTATTCTCAATCTTTCATCTACTCAACCGATCAACTCTGGAACAATCTTCCTTCATCTATCTTTCCCCCTGTCTGTGACCTCCAATCTTTCAAACGCAGGATGTCCAAGCATTTCGAAAACTCGGTACCTTAATTTTGGTTCTCTCCTTCTTCTATTGGGAGGGGGTGTGCATTTTTGTGGGCATTCGCCCTTGCTCCCTCCTTCCTAATTAAAAATAAATTTCGGTTTCATTCATTTGTGTATTTAGTTCTCTATTTATTTGGCAAAACTTTACTATCCAGACAGTGTTCAGAGACAGAGTCCATAACAGTTTACTGCTAACATATATAATACTGTATGTTAAATTAGATTATATTAATGCTAGATTAATTTAGGCTGATTAGGGTTGGTTAAGTTAAGTTAAACTAGCTTAGGTTTTATGTTAGGTTAGTAATTAGGATCATATGGTCTCTCTAAACCACTTGTCCTGATAGTAAAGTTTAACTATTTATTTACTTATTCATACCCTTATAAGTAAATTATAAGTAAATGGTCTTTATACACTTTCTAGTTGCGTATGATTTATTTTCGATTTTCACAACCTCTTATAGTTTACGAGTGCCTGGCTACACCATGTGTACACATACATATATATACACATACATATGTGTACACATACATATGTATACACAGACGTACATGTGTATCTAAAAATTGTAAGATTACAGCTTATCACTGAGTTGCTTTTAAGATAACACTAAAAGTGCTGAGTGATTACATAATGCGTTGCCAAGATTACCAACATGGCAGTTAAAGCATGATAGAAAGGAATTTCAGTGTGATTATTACACTTCAAATTGCATTTACAGTTTTAAGTGAGACCTAAGTGTTAGAGTTACAGGCTAACAAAAATCAAGAGATCCACTCCAGGCTAACCCAAGAAAGAGATAGAAAAGAAAAGAAGCAAATGAGAATAGAAAATACTAAAAACTCCTACACCATGCAAAGTACAGGACAGACAAGGCTACTTACTCTTCCTCCGCCAGCAACTATTGACAGAAATTTTTGTGCAAGAACATTTATGGGAAAGTGGAAAAAAGTATAATGACGAGAATAGTTTTGGAGTTTATTCATATCATGCGTGGTTGTATACTTCTCTCGTGTACCCAATTACGCATTAGAGGACAATGGAAAACAAAAGATAGCGTGAAACACTAGACCAGGGGTGCTCAAACTTTTCTAATGGCGCCTCCCCTTATTGGGGGCCCTCCTAGGAAGAAGTGGCCAAGCGACAGAAGTAAAAAACGCCAAAAAACGCAGTTAAAAGTTGTACCAATAAAATATTTCTACGAAATATCTTCAAAAGTTCAAAAGTTGTGTCCCTTTCAAATTTGGCACAACTTTAATTGAGTTTTCTGGCGTTTTTTTACTTTTGTCGTTTAGCCACTTCTTCCTAGAAGGGCCTCATTGAACCTATCTATTTTCCCACCCCTTCTTTCTCTCCATGCGTTTATAAGAAAAATTTAATATCAATATCTAATTATGAACATATATAATGTACTGAATTAGCGAAGAAGATTTTTGAAACTCGTATCAGAATTTTTGTTTATTATACTGATATTCAACATGCATTTATTTGACTGTAATTACAATTCCTAAAAGTCCATTCTGAAATTATTAAGATGCTAATTGGCAGGGTTCTTTTTAAGGAATTTTTAAAACTACACATTTTATAGGCCACAGATAGGTGAAAAAATAACAGCTACTCTAGCCAATATCCTCCTACTCGCTCATCAATGCTATTTACTCATCAATGTTATTTACTCAGCAATCCTACTCGCTTACATACGTGTTTTCACTAAAAAAAATTGTGAACATAAATTTTAAATTGTTATTCTTTCGCTACGAAGTATTTTATAGGCTATTATATTTTAAATTAAACTTTACAACAGGTGGCAATATGTCTGTGAAATTCTTTTCATGTGCACTGCGACGACTATATGATACGTTATTGCTGGAACAATATTGTACATATCAATTATTGTATATTGTATATAATATGTACATAGTGTACATATCAATTATTGTATATTGTATATAATATGTATAATATTGTATATAATTAATTAAATATTATACAAAATATTAACATCACACATGCTATAAGAGTAGCAATACACACGACGTAATAAGACAAATATCACATGTGGTCAGAGTTACGAGATAATAAAATAAATGGACAGCTTTTTACTAGTAAAAAAATTGAATAATAATGACAAAAATTGAATAATAATGACAAAACTTTTCCCCGAGACAAAATCATTGTTGAACAGTGTTATCCAACTCCAAATGTACTGACTGGCACGGGTATAGGTAATAAATTCACTCAAAATAAAACCTTCTGAATTTAGAACTTATAACTTCTTTTTGAAGGTGCACTCTAGGCGAATTTTTTTCCTTCTTTTGAGTATTAATACTTCTTGTCAGATAACATAATATCTTCTTTTGTTATAATAATGTTATAATGTTTCAGACCAACAAAGACCCTAGGATCCACTCATGGCTGGTCTACCTAATTGTGTTCATAATTGTGTATTGTGTATGTGCTCCGTGGTGGCGGAGGGGACCTACAATTTTACGTGGGTTCCGAACCACAAGAACATAAGAAATGATAGGTAACTTCTTTAGAGAGACGAAATGGTCTCCAAAACTTCTTTTTTGAGTGATATGAGACAATTGAAGATAAGATTTCATGTAGAGAAGGATGAGAAAAATCTTTGTTTTCTATGGAGCATTTTGTGAATCCTTTTTGCATAACGGAGCTCATCACAGTAGTTTTAGTGTAATGGTATGAGCAACGGTTTAAAATACTGGAAGAATTGACCTCGCATTCTCTGAGGGACTTCTTTATAATGTTTCAATGCATATCCCTTTAAGAGCACCACCTCCCATCGTACGAACAGTATATGTTGCAGCTGAGCAACGATATGCTTTAAGAGGATCGTGCTTCGTGCCATGTCACACCGCCAAAGCCACCAATTACCTACCTCATGGGACAGCCAAAGGGGCTGTAGATTTATCCTTGGGTCCCTAACATCCCTACTTGAACCCTAATGAACGCTTTTGGTAATACTTTGATCATCAAGAGCGAAAACGAAGACTACTTTCCATTTCTGTGACAGTCCTGAATGGAAACTGTGACCATGTCATAGTATAAAGTTTGTTCTTACACCAAGACTTGACTTAACCCTTTATGAAGATGAGGTCTGTGGAGGAGGTATTCTGCATGTATATTCACTGGTAATTGTTGTTGTTGTTGTTGGTGGTGGTGGTGTTCTTGTTGTTTGCATTTTAAATGCAGGTTTTGAGGTTGTCTCATTGAAAACGTACATCTTAGTAACAAAGGTATTAAGCTTATTATGTTGAAGAGAGAAATGGTGTGCGAGAAGATGTAAGGTGTATATATATATATACACCTTCAACTGCAAAGAACACGCAGTATAAATAACGTAAAGAAACGACGCTTGTATAGGAGATATTCCGCGCAAGACGAGAGAGAGAGAGAACGGAACAAATGAAAAAATGAGGTAACCACCTGGGAATCGAACCCGGGATCTTCCGATTGCCGGTCAGACGCGATACCATTACACCATGGACCTCACTCTTCCAAATGCCGTAATTCTTCTACATACTCGCAGAAACCAATGCCCCCAAGGGGGCACCTCCCGCATGCCGTAACATTATATACCTTCAACTGCAAAGAACACGCAGTATAAATAACGTAAAGAAACGACGCTTGTATAGGAGATATTCCGGTCCATGGTGTAATGGTATCGCGTCTGACCGGCAATCGGAAGATCCCGGGTTCGATTCCCAGGTGGTTACCTCATTTTTTCATTTGTTCCGTTCTCTCTCTCTCGTCTTGCGCGGAATATCTCCTATACAAGCGTCGTTTCTTTACGTTATTTATACTGCGTGTTCTTTGCAGTTGAAGGTATATAATGTTACGGCATGCGGGAGGTGCCCCCTTGGGGGCATTGGTTTCTGCGAGTATGTAGAAGAATTACGGCATTTGGAAGAGTGAGGTCCATGGTGTAATGGTATCGCGTCTGACCGGCAATCGGAAGATCCCGGGTTCGATTCCCAGGTGGTTACCTCATTTTTTCATTTGTTCCGTTCTCTCTCTCTCGTCTTGCGCGGAATATCTCCTATACAAGCGTCGTTTCTTTACGATATATATATATATATATATTTGAGACCAGCGCTAATAATTTTCTCATTTTTAATGGGATCAAAACGTGTAATTTGCTAAACTCTGTCTATTAGAGTGGGTTTTTATTATCATAGTTTGACCTCCACGTAAAAAAGTGAAGTTGTTTTTAACATTTATTATGAAGATAAAAAATTAAAATTCAATGTCAAAATTGAAAGAATAAAGGTAAAAAATAAAAAATTAAAATTTCAACCAGTCTAAAGTTAAAAAGAAAGTTGAAAGTACCCCCCCCCCCTCCCAAAGAATATTTCAAGGTCCAATAAAAATTAAACTAAATATTCAGGTCGGCTTAGACGTCTAAGATGCACATCTAGTAATATATCAGTTCTGCAACATAGGCACACCTACTTCAAATTCATATCGTTCAGTTTTATCAGTTCCCTTATCAGTCTATCTTCGTAGTTTACATTTAAGACTATAAATGAAAGATATCACCGTAAATTCCTCAGTGCATTATAAGGTTTGTATCACGAAGGAGGGCCGATAATTAGTTAGTAAATTTTATTATTTCATTATTTTTTATAATGACTGAAAGAATATTTCGTATACCGTGTAATAAAAATTAGTATTAGTTAAAAAATTAGTATTGGTTAAAAAATTAGTATTGGTTAAAAAATTAGTATTGGTTAAAAATTAGTATTGGCAACAGACTTGCTTGGCTTGACGTGAATTTTGATGCTACAAATAATGCATTATGCAGCGTCAGGAAATTTTCAAGCAAGAGTCATTTTGAAAGTTTTACATAAACATCCAATGTCACCAATACTTCATATAAGAAGATTTTTTTTTTTCTGAGCGTGGGGCAAGGGGGGGGGGAGCATTAAATTTTACGTCAGCCGGTTAGAATTACTTACGAATCATATAATTTTTTCAGTTTGTTCGTATTCTTTCGCTAATATTCACAAACATCTCTCTCAGATATGTTAAAAGTTGTAATATTGGGAGGGGACGATAGCAAAGATGATTTCATTATTTCGCCATTTCTCGTATCTTGTATTTGTATGTGACAACACCTATAAAAATTATTTTAAAATCAAAGGAATTGTTACGCAGATATTAAAGAATTAATAACCTTTAATACAGGTTATTAATTCAAATAACTTTCGTAATATAGTTAATTACATCGAGTAGGAATAACGGATATAAACAAGTAGATTCTATAGTACTTTTTGGTGCACAGGACTACAGATAGATATGAGTATAATTATAGACCTGCTATTCAGTTCTAAATTGTGGAATTTTAGATCACTGTTTCAGGCTTTACTCAAACCTTTATAATTATATTAATAATATAATAATTATAACTTCTAATTTGAAGCTTATTATCAGTGGCGGTCCTAGCTTACATGACGCCCTGGGCGAACCTCACCTTCAGCGCCCCCCCCCCCCCTGTTCGCCAACACACACACATTCGAATCCCCCCAAAATAAAGGACAGACATAACTCTTTCACAAAATAACTTTTTATTGGACTAATTGTTGGAACTTCAGAACCAAAACAAAGACTCAAATTTCTGAATTTTACAAATCCTTCATCACGTAAATAGAATAACTCACTTAAGAGAATGTAATTATGATACTATGAACAGGAAAAATACAAATTAAATTGCACAACTGCCATAAATAAACTATTTTTATTTATTTCTTTATTTATTTATTCTTATTTTTATTTTTATTTTTTTTGCAGGCGCTCATGCCGCCCCTCCACAAATGCCGCCCTGTGCGGCTGCCCATATTGCCCATATGAGGAACCGCCACTGCTTATTATTATTATTACTGAAAGGTTATATCAGCTTCTACTTTAATATGCTTTTAGAAGCTTTCTCTAAAGTTTGAAAACTATTATTTCTTTCAACTAAAGAAATCTTATTGAGGACTATTGCTGAATAAAACACAGTTACTGCTTTGTTGATTTCAGGCGCTCCGAACCACAACCTGCCAAGCGCCAGTGGAACCAGAATTGAGTTATTTATACCACTATATTCCCCCCACCCATCCTCTATCCCGTGGGTGAGTCAGGAAGCAGATTGTGGACCTGTACCTATGGTCGAAATAAATCAAATATCTTTACTGGTTCAAAAGTTATGGCATTTTGAAAATTGACAAACTTTAACTGTATTTTTCTTTTTTAATTTTGGCGCTTGGCAGCTTGTGGTCCGGAGCGTCTCATTTTCAATCTAACGTTTCGTCAATACACTTCAGACATTTTCAAGGAAATGGTACATTTTTAAAATTTAAAATAAAATAACATTGAAATATAACTAAATAAAAAAACTTACGTGAAGCTAAATTACATTTACATAAGAATATATAATTTAAACTTACATTTTCTTGTACAGGGTGAACGAAAGTCCCTGTGCACCTGTCCACTTCTAACACAGTGCAGGTACAGGTTCACTACACTTCTTGCAGGTGCACAGGGACTTTTCGCTCACCCTGTAGTATGATTTTGAATAGTGAACTCGTATTTTAATAGATGATGTTTGAAAAGTTTATCATTTCATTATATTTACTCGTAATATTAATTTCTGGTTTGAATTTCTTCATTAATAAAAATGATTTAGATATTCTTGGGTCACAGAATCAACCAATTCGTTGTAGAAGAATTTTGAAATGTTTTAAGACTTCATTGGTTGGTAATTTTCCGTGTTCAGTTATTGTGTTTATATACTCGTAAATCTTGTTTGGTTCGTATCTGTTGTTGTTGCATTCTTAAACAAAGGTTATTCGTCGTATAACCAATATACGAGGAGTTACATCCTTCTTAAGAACAATAAAATTGGTGTATGTACGCTACCCACTTCATTATCAGAAAAGCTTTTCCCTAGTAGAGAGAATTGGGGAGATATTTTTCTTGGTTTTGTTATATTTTCTGATTTTTATATCTTTATTTTTAAAAATTTTAATATGGCTTTTGTGTTGCAGCTATTGCTGTGGGTATAAAGGTTTCATATCTGATGAGGAATAGCTTGATCTCATTATTATGTGTCGCAGCGGTGTTATCAGTGCTGTTCATCACCTCTCTAATTTCAGCGCGTGTAAAACCATAACCTGCTTCTAGAAGTGGGTAAAAGATATCTTTGCTTGCTAAAACAATATGAACTCAGGCGATTGATAACCATCCTGGGGCTGCTTGTCTCTCAATAATTCACGTTGGTACTTCACAAGGTGCCCATTCATACAATTTCCATGTTCGTACAAATCAGCAGCAAAAAGGCTCAGCAGCTCATCATCAAGGTCCGCAACGCTGCCGAACGCAGCATCTTGGAAAAATCTTGCTGTTGTTAAGAATTTGTTGGCACGCTTTTCTTCACAAATCTGAATTTTGTTTTTACTTTTTACGCCACGTACAGTTACTCGGACACTGTCACATATAACACATGGGAGATTTTCTGGTTCTTGTTCTGCACTCGGAGGAGGGCGTGGATGTGGCACGGACCTGCGTGCAGAAATAACATTCTGATGACTAGTTACGGCTTCAACCTCTTCATGTTTCATGGTCGGCTGCTGTGGCATTTTCTTTGCGTATTGCATCTAATGTTTTTTTCAATGTATAGCTTTTGTAACAATCATTGTCCACATGGTAATATCTTGTCATTTTCAGTCATAAGCTTTAGTCGCTTGCTAATCTCATCTTGACTCACCTCGGCTGCATCTCGTAATCGTTTTTGGCCGGTATCGGTACATGACAATTTTGTTTTCTTTGTTTGTTGACATATTACACACTGCAACTTGTTGAACATCTCCGGAGAATTCGACGACAATAACACTGTATTAACACACCCCTTTGATGAAATGACAGGTTGGCTACTAGGCGCATTAGTCGTTGGATCTTCACAATCCAGGGGAGAAGGCGCATGTCATTTTCAGTTCATAGCAATCTGAAAAAGAAAAAAGAAGATATAACATAAACGGCTCGCTCATGACTATACACATTTCAATGTAAAATTAGCAATGTACTGCAATATGGATAGTTATTGTCATCTCAAAGAATCAGAAATGTCAATTTATAGGATATAACACGAATATATGTACCAAGGTATCTGAATTTTTGCGAGGTCAGTAGCAATTTTGAAAACAGATAAACTACCGGTCAAATGAAAAAGGTTAGGTCATATATGAGTTTCTGGACTCCATAAACATATATTTTGATACCACAATGACCTCTCTACGAACAATAGATCCAGAGATATGACATATACACCTCAAAATATCCGCCATCTTGGAAAATGGCGGCTGCCAAATTAAAGCCCCAGCGGTGAAATGTCTCACCAAGCTTTTTTTGTTGTGAATTAGTCATGCAATCAGCACAAGCAAGAAACTTCCACGTACATAAAAATTTTTTGCGGGGTTATAGGTCAGATCCTGGACTATCAGGGATAAAACTGCTCCCTACCTAGTTTTCAGTTAGTGATGCCGCATTTTCTGCTTCTCTGTTTTCCACTGTTTTCTGGATTGTTATGAGATTTGGACTAATGTTTTGCTCTTAGTTTTATTGCGTAAATTGGGACGTATCTTCTTTGCAAGATGTACAGATTTAATTTACGTAACCCTCGCTAGCAATAATTTTCCTTTAGTAGCCTTACATTGGCTGCAAAATTTGGGGTCTTTCTCTGACTGACTGATTTCTTTTTTTCACATTAGTAGGCTTTGGTACGGTCAAGGTTTTCAACAAAAGCTTCATTTACTGATATCTTTTTAATTAGAAGTTCTCAATATATGCCCTGTTATTCTTTTGGCTTAATTATCATATCTTATTTGGCAGTGGTGGGCACCGTTAACCAAAAAGTTAACTTCGTTAACCGCTAATCCGTTAACCAAAAA
This sequence comes from Bathynomus jamesi, assembly GCA_023014485.1. Lineage (NCBI taxonomy): Eukaryota > Metazoa > Arthropoda > Malacostraca > Isopoda > Cirolanidae > Bathynomus > Bathynomus jamesi. The sequence goes on along the minus strand of JAJOZX010002058.1, from coordinate 429,454 downwards.
GTTAACTTCGTTAACCGTTAATCCGTTAATTCGTTAAACATGTAACGGAAGTTACCGATAAACCGTTAACGTTAACTTTTATTATAAAAAAAATGAAAAACACAATATATATATAATTTAATTTTCCCTCTTCTTCTCGTTCTCCATTTTGTCCATGAGATGCATGTTGCCCTTCATGAAAATTAGCATATCAAAGTTTTCACCAGACAGGGATGATCTCTTGGCCCTCAGGATGTCCTTGCCCATAGAGAACAAACGCTCCACTGCAGCACTGGAGGGGATGGCTGTGTTGAACTTGATGAACAAGTCCACCAACACTTGCTCACCCAAGAAGGCAGCATCTGTCAGCAAGTCCTTGGAGTTGGTCTCCAGCCAGGTCTTGACCAAGTTCTGGGCCTTGCCCTTGAGTGACCTGTGGCTTCTGCTGCTCTCTTTTGTCTGGATGACAGCACTGAAGAAGTCATCCTCCTCCTCCTCCTCGTTGTTGCTGCCTCCTGTTGCTGCCCACTTCGTTGGACTGCTGCTTCATGGCCTCCTCGACTGTACCCTCCATGCTTTTCCTCACCCTGGCGACCTTGGTGTTGTCATACTTGTCCAACCAGATGAGGCGAAACCTGGGATGGAAGGCAGCAGCCAGCTGGCATTCGTCATCCTCCAGGAGGGGCCCAAACCTTTTGTCGATGCCTGCCAAAGTGCGTCGACCAAGGCGCTGCAGTAGACGAGGCCCTTGGACTTCAAGTCCTTAAGCCTGAAGATTGTCGCAGCAACTGTTGGCAGCAGAGTCCCAAGGTAGGCTTGTTCCTCCCCCTGGATCTTGTTTATTTATGAATTTTTTGGGTTAACGGACTTGAGTTAACGGAAGTTAAATGTAACGGAAGTTAATTAGTCCGATAATGATTTTCAAAGTTAACTTAAAAGTTAAATCGTTAACGAAAAAGTTAACTTCGTTAATTAACGATTAACGGATTAACGGTTTGTGCCCAGCTTTGTTATTTGGCATCATCCTTCATACTGCATATCAAAATCCTTTGTTTTGAGTCTCAGAATTGCTTGTTCATTTCGTGTGAATGTAGTAGCACAAAGTACTACCATATTTTCAGAGGAGTTTAGAATTTTTCATTCTATCTCTTGAATATATCTGTGTGTATATATATATATATATATATATATATATATATATATGTGTGTTGTGTGTGTGTGTTGGTGTCACAGGTAAATCCCTCACTGAGAAATAACCTTTCGAACAAGCATCATCCCTTTCCAGTTTCATATCTTGTTTAAAAGCCATCTTAGTAATCTTGATAACGTTTGTAAAGACTTATGCAATCTTATCTTCAATACAGGCAGCGTTGTATAATCGTTTATCGTGTCATTTTCAGTGATATTTTAATTTTATAGCGCATATATATATATAAAGGGTGTCAGGAAATGATCCCCCCCCCCCCCCCTGTACAGAAGAAACTGAAAGGAATAGAAAAAAACAGACAAAACCACGCGAAAGAGCGTTTAATTTTGAATAAAAAACACTTGTTTTAATATCGGGTGTTGCCCCCATTTGCAGCTCTGACGGCCATTAATCGACGGGGGTATGATCCCAGAAGTGTCTCAAAGAGATCGGTATCATGACTCATTTCTTCAAGGACTTCGTTGATCTTTGCAGTCATAATTTCTGTTGAATACCGATTCTGAATGGGTTGTTCCAGCATTAAGGACTCCACCCGATCCTTCATGATGGATCCGACATGTTCACAGACATTAAGATCGGGAGAATTGCCAGGCCATTCATTATTTCCGAAAAAATCAATGTTATTGTCCTTAAGCAGTTGTTGAGTCGCAAGTGTTTTCATACAGGGGGCTTTGTCGTGAAGAAAGGTTGCCTGTTCAACATCCAAAACACACACGGGGTCTTTCAAAAACGGAATTACATGTTGGACTAAAATTACATTTCGAAAATAAGGCCCATCCCAACTGGTTCCTCTTGGTTTGATAACCCAGATGAGCTTCCGAATAGAGAACATAATGAAAACACCCACACATGCTGGATTTTTTACTATTTCTCGATACTTCTGGTCGTCTGGGACTTCATCAGGAGTTGTTGCCCAAACCCGATCATTCTGAAAATTTGGTTTTCTGGAGACATATACGAAGAATTCATCGCTGACAACCAAGTGAAGGAAATCGTCTTCCGTCCATTCCTCAAGATAATCACAAAACCATAGCCGATCTTCAATATTAAGATCACTCTTCCGTGGCTTAGCTATTTCATGCCAAGCACTCAAGCCTTGGCGAACTCGAAATTGATGCACAAGTTGCCGATTGACTATCTTACCACGACGGATAAGTATCTCTTTCGCTACCTCAGAGCAGCTCTTCTTTCGGCGCCGTGATGCAGCAAGCACAATGTCTTTCGATTCTTGGGATAATTTCTCCGGTCTTCCTCCTCGAAATTCTGTTTCACAATCTTCAGGATTCTTATTCCAATTCCTTTTGACAAAGTCTTCTGATCTTTTTAATCTCTCAGCCACCCAGTGTCGAGTTATGAAAGTTGCACCAGCTTCCTTTGCTTCACGAAATGTGACAGCTCGAATGCGGTCAAGAACTCGCTTTTTCTCTGAATCGTTCAAAATAGATGATGCCATGGTTTCTGGGGAAAAAAATGGTACGAATTAAAATCACAGGAATAGAATATAATGGTTTTTATTCAGATTTTAACGCTCTTTCAAGTGGTCTCGCCGGTTTTTATCTATATCTTCTAGTTTTTGCTCTACAGGGGGGGGGGGGCAATCATTTCCTGACACCCCGTATATGTCTTAGCTTAATTTCACAGATTGGCTTACAAAGTTTTTTCACGCCTTTGTAAGCGAACCTGTGAAATTGATCTAAGAATTATGGAGTCAATTTACAGTTTTAAAAATAAACATACTTTTAATGAGTATCTCTCGTCTGTTGAAATGACTATTGAAAGTTACTGTGTTATATATATATGCGCCTCGGTGGTGTAGTGGTTAACGTCGCTGACTACGAATCCATCGGTCCCAGGATCGAGACCCGGCGCGCAGCAAAACCCAGCTGTTCATCCTTCCACACAATAAAGAAAGTGGTTGGTAGATAAATGGGTACCCTAGGTGGCCTAGTGGTTAAGACGCTAGGCTGCTGGTGGGGCGTGGTTCGGATTCCACGTTAAACTGTGGGTCTAAGACGGAGTGAAAAGCTTGACCTTCGTCAGAATGAACACTTTGGGCGGAAGCTAACCAAAGGTGTGTGTGTGTGTGTGTGTATATATATATATATATATATTCCCATTTAATGCGGTATCACTCCATGGTCACAATCTCAAATATCAGATGCCCTAATTAAATTTTTATATACTGTATTATATGTATAGTATACAACATCATAGTTGCCAACAGTGACTCAACAGTATTATCATACCAGTCTACTCGTTTTCATAGGCATGATCTTCCTAACCTTTTTTATCCATGCAAGTTCTGACTAATTATTTCGCATCTCCAAAAACTCGTAGGTATTTTACTACTCTTTCGAATGTTAATGATTTAGATCAGTAACATGACGGTCCTTCCTTTATATATGAGAGTGATTCCCGCACCTCCCGTGGTGTATGGTATTTCTTGTGTCCGCAGATCATTGCTATTTTCTAACACTTTTCAATGTAACATTCTATAGTACAGAACTGCCGCTCAATATACAGTTACGGGAAATAAATTTGTCGAGTAAAAATTAAAATTACTGTTAGTGACTAATTATTTTTTTTTTCTTTTTACATTTCTTGTCCAAAATAATAAAATTTTAGGATCTGTTGAATTTCATATTTTGGAAAATTTATTTTGGAGAGTGCCATTTTCTTTTGTTGAAAAATGCTTACTAGATGTCATGTGAAGTAAACAAATTGTCGTGATTCTCTTCCAAAGGAATTATATCACGTATCATTTTATTTGGTAAATATGCAGTTTCACGGCTCCACGAATACCGATATTTTAGTCATAAAAGCCATAAATATGTATATTTAGAGACTGTCTGAAGACCATGGCATCGGTAAAGTTTTCGTAAAACCCGTAAAGTATTTTTTATTAATATTTTTAATAAGAACTACTTTGTGCCATTCCGCCGCATGATTGCCTATAAAATGTAGCAATGAGGTGGAAAATGCGTCAGTTTGGAGTGTAACGTACTAACGTTGATGATGGTGTTTGTGTGCACTGGATGTTCCGTCAGTGAGCTTAAACTAGTTATAGAGGATTGTGTTAAATTTAGCCAAAGTAGCAGATCTGTAAAAGTAGCAGAAAAAAATCAAGAATTATCACCAAATAATGCAGAAAAAAAACAATAATTATCACCAATTAAATAACTAAGGTCAATTGAATGCCCAGTTAGGTCAATTGAAGGCCCGGTTAGGTCAGCTGTACGCCCTTGACGATTGGTTAGGTTAAGTCGTGATATGTTCGTTAGTTAATGAAAATATCACGACTTAATCTAACCAATCATCAAGGGCGTACAGTTGACCTAACCGGCCATTCAATTGCCCTAACTGGGCATTCAGTTAACCTTAGTTCTTTAATTGGTGATAATTATTGTTTTTTCTGCATTATTTGGTGAAATTCTTGATTTTTTTCTGCTACTTTTACAGATCTGCAAAGTCGCGGAAGAATACAAAACACTTGTCTGCAACGTAAACAATGGGGTTAATATGTTTTAAATGACATGGGCTGGACCTGTAAGTCAAAATAACTTTTTATGAGGTAGTTTTAGTCGCTTTATTCAAATTTGTCATTCATTTTTTGTGCAAACTGTTGTAGAAAATAATAATAATAATATATATATATATATATATATATATATATATACCGTATATATATATATATTTAGTGTATTTGTAGTCGGGAGTGGGTTGACGTCATGTTACTCTGCGACTTAATTAGTTTGTTGGTTTCTGTTCTGGCTATTTTTTTTTCTAATTGGATTCAGTTTGGTGGTGTTTGTGATAGAAAGATGACGTGCGTTCGTGTGGTTTCGACTTTGAGAGCTTGATTCGTCATGTGCCCTAGATGATAATACAAAAAGATCAGAAGATATTTAGGTGAAATAACCAATATTAACCTGTTAGGTTAATTGAATGCCCGGTTAGGTCAACTGAATGCCTGGTTAGGTTAATTAAATGCCCGGTTAGGTCAACTGTACGCCCTTGATGATTGGTTAGGTTAAGTCGTGATATTTTCATTAGTTTAAACGAAAATGACGAGAGCAAACTTTTCTGGTTAATTTTGAGGTGTTTTGCACGTTTCCTGTGGTAATGCGTCGTTTACGAAATCTCGTAACATGAACATGTTAGGTTATGCTTTATTGTATAAAATGTAGTCAAAAATACATTTTCAAGTGTATTTTGGTGTGTTTTGTTCAAATATGACCTTCATTTCTTGTGCAAATGAACGGAAATACAGTTGTCATTGCATGGCCCAAACACGTATTTCTGTTCATTTGCACAAGAAATGAAGGTCGTATTTGAACAGAGCACACCAAAATACACTTGAAAAATGTATTTTTTATTTCAACTTCAGGCCATGTCATTTGCGTCATAATTACCAACAATAAATAGTGTTTTGTATTCCTCCGCGACTGCGGGGGATAACAAATTTAGATGGAGATACTAAAAACAAATTCACATTTGTATTTTTAATAATAATAATAGTAATAACAGTAAACTTCACTATCGTACGAATCAAGTTTCGTCTTTCTGGTACTGTCGTGAGGGGAAGAAATTACTATATTTATTTGTTTATTTATTTGAGAGGTGAACCTAAGCAAACCGTTTTTTAATTCTTAACTAAATTTTGGTGCGATTTTTTTTTTTTTAAATTCTGAATTCTGATAGTATTGCGCGTAGGGCATAGTTAATTAATCATTTTTAGGAAAAAGTGATGAATGATGAAATTTTCTAATTAATCAATGATTAACTGATTAAAAATAATTAAAAATTAAATACTTCTGAAAAGAGTAAGAAAAAGCTTTATTGTTTCTGTTGCGTGAGATAAGACCGAAGAAAATATTTTGCTCAAACATTTAGTTTGCTTTAGTTCAAGAAATTGTGCATGGGTGGATTAGACAGTTTATACATACAAAAAGGTGCCAAATTCAAATGATACTTTACAAAATTTAAGGTAGAATGATGCTGAAATTATAAGGACAATTAATAATTTCCTATCATTTTCTAAAAAATATTTTTTGATTAATTAATGATTAAATTCGAAACAATGATTAACTGATTAATCAGAACAATGCCCTAAAATCTAAATTATTTGCGCGGTGATCCAGGCACATGTGTTTGAGAAACGATTGGCCTACTTTGAAAATCAATAGTAAAAAAAAAACATTTGCATGAATGAAGTGGTCTTACCAAATTATGCATGTTTTGGAGTTAATTTATTCCTGCAATGCATTCAACATGTGTTTATTTTATTGAATTACGCAATCTAAGCTCTCATACGACAATTAATTATATTATCAGTTTCGAACGATATTTCTGTCATTGGTGTAATAATTGGCTAACTTTAAACTATAGTTTAAAAGCCATATGAGCAAAAATAAATACATGAGGAATATGAAGCCTGTCATCGAAATTCTTAGCATCTTTATTTAACCCAAATGTTTCGTTTCATCCTAAGAACATCTTCAGTGGAATTAAGCTACATAGAATAAATTAAAAATTAAAAGTTATAATTATAATTAAAAGAACCAAGTAAAACAAAAGAAATTATACTGTAATCATCATGGGGAAATACAATACATAACCAGTGCTGTGCTCGTTACTTTATAAATGTAATGCCGTTACCGTTACCGTTACTACAGTCTAAATGTAACGCCGTTATCGTTAGTTACCATTTTTAAAAAGTAACGAGTAACGGCACCGTTACCCAAAACCCATAAGATTAATATACCACTCCGTCCCATTATTTCACACAGGGGTTCCTTTAGTTACAGGTTATCTAAATTTCTTGCAGATAAATTGTCCCCATTAGTTGGTAAATTTTCAGGCTCGCACATCGCTAATTCCTGTGACTTTATTAACAAAGTTATGTCCTTAGATTTAAAGCGGGGAAGAATGATCAGTTTTGACGTTGAGTCCTTGTTTACGAAAGTACCCATTGATGATGTACTTAATTTTTTAGATAGAAAATTGCCAACATGTAACGTAGAACTAGGCATGCACACACCTGTATTTTTAGAACTGATAAAACTCTGTGTCACCAATAATGCCTTCTCCTTCGGTGAAGAATTTTATTTGCAACGTTTTGGTATGGGAATGGGGTCCCCTTTATCCCCAATACTGAGTACATTATAATGGAATATTATGAGTCGGAATTGTTGCAAACAATATGTCCCGGGAATCTAATTTGGTTTCGTTATGTAGATGATATTTTCTCATTTTGGCCTGACCACTGGAACAACTTTGACACTTTCTTTCAGTCATTAAATAACACTGGGTAACAAAATTTGAAAAATTTTCTGTTTATTGTGATTTTTCTGTCGTTTCTTAATGATTTCGGGGCGCTGATTCCAAAAATGATATTGGTTTTGCTCTATCATCAACCGTTTCAAAAATATAGGTTATCACACTTTTCATATGGCAAAGTATATAAAGAAGGCTAACATAAATATTTTCTGAAAATATAAACACTTGGAAATTAATGTTTATTGAGCCAAAATTGTTTGACAAACCCAAAATGGTGCAAAGGATATAATATATATCATGAGGAGAACCGATAAGAGAATAACAAGCCTCGTTATGCAGTGTGCGTTCCTTAAAAATGCACTGAAGAACGCGACTTCCGCGTATGAACATTCTTATCCTTTCTGATCAGCGACCATACGTAGTCTCCCATCATGGAAGCATCCCAATGGCCCTGGTACCTTTTCTCCATCGTTTGAATATCTTGATGGAATCTTTCGCCATGTTCTTCACTCACATCGCCCAGGTTATCACGAAAAAATCTAGATGTGAATGTGTGAATGCAGATAGTGTAATTTTAAAGACATACGGCACCCCATTTTGCCATAGCACTTAATCAAGTTTGACACTAACTCCTTATAGTTTGGTGCTTTATGGTTGCCTAAAAACCCACGAACCACATCACGGAAAGCACACCAAGCCTCTTTTTCGGTCGGAGTCATGTTGGCTTCAAGGTTTTTTGAATTCAACAGCGCCTTGACTTGTGGTCCTACAAAGATGCTAGCCTTGACTTTGGCCTCAGAGAGTTTAGGGAACATGACCCGAATTTGTTGGAAAACTTCCCCTCCAAAATCTAACGCAGTTACAAACTGCTTAATTAGACCCAACTTAATATGGAGAGGTGGTAGCAGAACTATGTCAGGATTCACAAGAGGTTCCCTGAGTACATTGTACTTTCCTGGTTGCAGTCTTTCACGTGGAGGCCACTGAACTGTTTTATAGTGCTCAGTTGAAGCCCTGCTATCCCACAGGCAAAGAAAACATGAATATTTAGTAAACCCTCCTTCTAAACCTAACAGGAAACCAATCATTTTGAAATCATCACACACGTCCCAGTTATATTGTTCATACCTGATTTGAGTGAGCAGTTGTTTGACATTTTCATAGTCCTCTTTCATTTGAACAGAATGTGCAACTGGTATAGATGGATATTTGTTCCCATTGTGGAGTAGAACAGCTTTCAAACTCCGAGTTGAACTGTCAATAAACAGGCGCCACTCTGAGGGTATATGTGTTAACCCAATAGTGTGAATAGACCATTAACCTCGCTGCAATAACAGAGAGAGCCATTGACATCGTAGAACCTTGCAAACTCTTCATACCGCTTTCGGTATACGGTGCTCTTGCAGTCTTCTCCAAGCAAATTCCACTCTTTGAGTCTGGAGGTCAGAAGCTCAGACCCTGATTTCGTGAAACCCAAATCTCTAATTAAGTCGTCCAATTCCCTCTGATTGGAAAGTGAGGGTTTGTACTGAAAGTTACTGGATATTCTTCATCATGACTGTCCTCACCAGCCGACATCTCAGATGAACTAGCTGCATCCTCATTTTCAACCTGCAAAGCAAAGAAACAAAATATAGGCATAGCTATATACAGTATGTAGAAGAGCATCAGCACTAAGAAAAATCGACACATAATGACCCACAGTCTGTAAATACAGAAGGTAAAGTAATGGATAGATACCTGTTCTGGTGGACGTGGTATTGGAAGACCTTCGCCATGTGGTACAGGAGCTATGGACGACGCTATGCTTGGATACTAAAGAGTCTGCCTTCCTTTAACTTTCCTGTACTTAGAAACATCTACCATGCAGTAGTAGCAATCGTCGTGGTGGCTCTTTGGTTCTCTCCATATTCTGGGTACTGCGTACTCCCCGCAGCCACCCTTCAAGTGTGGAGCGGCAGCTTCCACAGATCACATGGGGTGCCCAGGGCTTATCTTGGTCACCATAGGCATACCAAAATAGAGCCGATACGCGATCCAGAACTTGGTGCCTTTCACAATCTTGTGCGATACTTGCTTGGGGCCTATGTAATACCCACAAACGTAGCAGAATATACCCGGCGAGTGTTTACAAGCTCTAGTTGCCATTCTCTTTACCAAACTGTACTACATTAATCATAACCTGCAGATATAGAGAGAAGAGTTATTAAATCTGCAACAGATTACAGATTCCAGAAAAAAGATGTATTCACAACACTGAAATAATGTTCGCAACAAAAAAGGATCGATAACACTCAAATCGTCAGCACAGAGAAGCACAGAAACACAGTACCTCAGTGCTGGTAACCATCAGACAAACAACCTGCTTTCTTTGTGTGCTCACACTTACTGACTTCTCAGACTCTGCGCTCTTCTTTATATAGCACAGTGGAAGTTTCGGGCAATTTCTAGAGCAAGAAACTGTCAACGAACATCCGGATTGTTCTCAACAATTCTTGATTATTCTGATATTGCTGCGCCCATAATAACATTATACTGGTAAAACATGAAAAATGGATTATCTCTGAAACCATTGATGATACACACAAACCAAGGCCAGATTTGGACTCAGCGCCCACAAATGCATATAAAAACATAAAAAATTATATATAAACAGAATCAGTGTTACACAGTGTAATCTTGTTCCCTCTATTAAATTTAAATATGAATGGGAGAACGACAAACAATTATCTTTTCTAGATGTTTTGGTTATTAACGAAAGCGGAAAGCCCAATTTCACGGTCTATAGAAAACCTACTCATTGTAATTCGTACATTCATTATTCTTCATATCATGATGAAGGGGTTAAAAGCTCAATTATTTCTTCCATGTTTCTAAGAGCACTCAGGATTTGTAGCCCACATTTGCTGAACCTGGAATATTCAAAGATTTGGAAAATTTTAAGGATTTAAAATATCCTGAATGGTTTATCAGAAAGGCATATTTTAAAGCCAGACAATCTTTTTATGCCCCTCGGGAACCTTCAGTTAACCAAAAACAATATGTGAGTTTGCCTTACATTGCCGGCTTAGAAAGAGTAAAACTGTTGACAAAAGATTTTAAGTTTGCTTTGGCGTTCAAATATTCGTCTATCGTGAAAAGTAAATTGGTTAGGAATAACGTAGCAAAACAGGAACAAGCCTGTGTCTACAGCATTCCCTGTAAAAGTTGTGATTTAGTATACGTAGGAGAAACTGGAAGAAATATTGAAACCCGTATTAAAGAACACAAATATGCCTTCAGAAGTTGTAATACTAATAATGCCATTTTTTTTATCACGCCAGCCAAAATAATCATGCTATAGATTGGGAATCAAGTAAGGTACTTTATAAATGTAATAACTATGTCAAAAGAAAAATAATAGAATCTGTATGTATAGAACAAGAGGATAATTTTAATTTGTGCGAAGGTACTTATAAGTTGGACCCTTTAATGAGATTCTTGGTCAAAAAATCCCTTACAGCGTCGGGTGAACGGGTTCTAACCTAAGTGTGAATTTCTTAACCCCCGCGCCGTACACCACGGTCATCGTGACCCTGTCAATTTTTGTACTTCCTCGCGCATGTGCACTGATTATTTTGGAGCCTCCATGTGAGCATGTAAATTTAGTGTGTTGGTAGCTCTGTTGCCAGACGGAAGTACGAAGATAGGCGTTGTCATCAATTTCTTACAGACATAAAAAGTCTTTGCTTAGGGTCAATGTGACCCTGGTGTACAGTGTATGTGACTTTGTTCCTCATGGCCAATCCGGAGGCAAAGAATTCGAGGTGACAGTTTTTGAAAGATATTTCACGATCTCTTTGCAAACCATTCATGGAGAAGAGAATAACTAAGCCTGGTATGCAGCTCCATGTAAAACGACGCATTAGCGACGTCCTAGGACAAGAGTTCCCGACTTCACAACGAAGTACGTCTTCAATACCTGTTGGGGCTTACAAGAGGAAAAGGTGCACCATCTGTCCTTATTCTAAGGACAGGAAGACATCAAACAATGATGTTTCCAATTTTTCATTAAAAATAAATGTTTCATTTTGCTTTTTAATCCCTTAAAATGCAAAGGGGTCATATTGACCATGGTGTACAGAAGGCGAAACATATTTTGGGTGTACGGATGGGGGGTCTCTGGATTGTTTCCTTACTCGCTTTTGGTTCATTCGTTTTTTTTTTCCGGTAAAATGTAAATGGAATAATAAATGCAAATGTAAATGTAATAATGGAAGTAATAAATGTGGAAATAAATATAAATGCAATAAATGTAATAATAAAGGTAATAAAATAAATATAATAATTAGTGTAAAGGTAATAATAATAATAAATATTAAAAAACGTAAATGCAATAATAAATGCAGTAATTATGTCAAAATAATAGAATCTGTATGTATAGAACAAGTAGATAGTTTTAATTTGTGCGAATGTACTTATAAGCGGGACCCTTTGATAATAATAATTAAAAAAATGCCCTTCTGGGGTCGTGGGAACGGGATCTAGCCTAGGTGCGAATTCCTTAATGGTCTCTGGATTAATAAATGCAAAAAACTTCACTTTTTTCTACGTGAAGGTCAAAATATGATAAAACCCACTCTAATAGACAGAGTTTATTTCCACAACAGTTTCGATGCCCACTGACATCCTCTTCGGGTGGATACAGAAAAATGAAAGTATCCACCCGAAGAGGATGCTAGTGGGCATCGAAACTGTTGTGGAAATAAACTGTCTATTAGAGTGGGTTTTTATCATATGGTTTCTGGATTGTTTCCTTCTCGCCTTTTTCATTCGTTTTTCGGTTTACAATTTCTGTAGAATAAACAACAGTGTAATAATCAATGTAATAATAAATTTTTAATTTCTGTAATAAATAATAATGCAATATTAATATGTAATAAATTTAATAATAAATGTAATAATTATGTAAAAAAAATAATAGAATCTGTATGTATAGAAGAAGAAGATAGTTTTAAATTTGCGCGAATGTACTTATAAGGGGGTCCCTTTAATAAAAATGCCCTTCCAGTGTCGGGAGAACAGGATCTAACCTAGGTGCAAATTTCTTAATGGTCCCTGGACTGTTTTCCTTCTTGTTTTTGGTTCATTCGTTTTTCTGTATCCACCCGAAGAGGATGCCAGTGGGCATCGAAACTGTTATGGAAATAAACTCTGTCTATTAGAGTGGGTTTTAATTATCCTATCCTGCATTATTTTTTGAGAAATCGCGAAACTTTATCCACCGCCACAATAAAAGGTTAGTTATTTTTCTGTCGATTTAGTGAAGGTTAGATTAGGTTCGTTTTAGTGAAGGTTAGGTTAGATTATGTTCGTTTTAGTGAAGGCTAGGTTAATCTAACCTAACCTTCACTAAACTGACGGAAAAATAACTAACCTTTGCGGTGGATAAAGGTTCGCGACTCGGAAAATGTCAAAAAATCGTTAAAGTGAAAAAATCGATATTTCCCTTATTTTTTAAAAGCACAAGGTCTAGTTTTTTTAAATTCATCAAATCGTATGTACTAACGACTGGTATGAATAAAAAATCTGAATTCGGAGGCCGTGCATCTCCCGAATATTGACCCAATATTTATATACATATGGACGACGGGGAAAAAACGTCTTAACAGCCCCAAAAGACCAGTTTCAGTATAGGTCTATTATTATTAAGCTCTTCCTTTCACTTAACTAAAATAAAAGACTTAATTGGTAGCCGCAGGCAAAATCAATCCGAACTGAATCCATTCTATATTACATTACATTACATTTGGAAAACATGGAGCCATTCAGGCCTATCAAAGTTATCGAAACTTAGGAGTCTACAGTTTTCCAAAGCCAAACAAATTAAGTGGATTTCGTCGTCAGCCCTGCCATACGCTATCGGCTGGCCTATAAATAAAAAATAAAATCCTATGCCTTAGAATTACACTTGGCCTAATTGATATGCGAAATGGCAAGTGGCCCACAGAAGAAGTAGGCCTAATAACTATAAAGGATTAGGCCTACAGTATAACTACTAAAATTGCATGCAACGAAGTACGCCCAAGACCTACGTGACCTACGTGACGTGAAAGCCGTAGTTCTGGGGATGTAAGAAATGGCAACACTGTCCGTGTCTTTCATATAAATAATTGGGCTATAAAAAGTGATAAGTAAAACTAGGCCTAGATCCATTCTGCAAATTTACTTAAAAGTTAGTGAAACTATTAGGCCTAATACAAATTATTCAAGGAATAATCATCGTGTTGTAGGCGTCACTTTTTAGCCAAGAGTATGCAATGGACTAGGTCTACAGTGTTTTAATATTATATACCCAATAAAAACAAAACACGATAAACTAACATACGAATTATTGAGACTATTTTGTGCTCGAGACCTGACTAAAAAAAAATGTAATTCGATAACTCGATAACAACAGTACGATAGTTCGATAACAACGGTATGTAAAAATTTTTTGATGTGGCAAAAGTTGAACATTCAGCAGTGCAACATGAACACTTGGTGGTGAATTATGACGGTATGCACGTATAGACGTGGTAGGTGGTAGGCCTAAATTATATATTATTGTAGAAAATAGTGTACAGGAACTGTTAAATTTATAAATATGCATTTATAATTGTAATTTTTTTAAATATGTACCTTATTTAAAGTTTATATTAAACCCAATCATATTTAGGGGCGCTTAATAAGATACGAAGCACGGGAAAGGCAATGAAAATACCAATTGATTTTCCATTCTCAGTGGCTGTTGGTTAGGCCAAGGTGTTTTAACATTAATTTAAGAGTTACTGGTACTTTAATAAATAATTAGGAAATGCATTTATTAAACTATATAGAATAGGAAATTCATGTATTAGTGTATGTACAATTTTAATATTATAATGATAATTTCACATGTGTTAACTGTTTAGATAGCCTACCATATATTAAGAAATTAAATCAGTAGGCCTGTAACTTCTTAATTTTTTTTCTAAAGGCTGTATTTCGAGTCTGAGGGAGTTTTGCAAGCCAAAATATTAAATTTGATATATAAATTCTGAGGTTAATTTTACTCTCCTAGCCTTCAAAATAGGCTAAAGGAGACTACTTCAATCCATAAAAAGTGGTCACATATATTTACAATTTCATAATTGTGATTTTTCAAATTGAAGATTAATAATTTTATAAATTTAGAGCATGCGCAAACTTCTATGAAGGGAAAAAAATCCTCAGAAGCAAGAAATTGAGACTCGTTACCAAATCCATATCCATTTGGTTCTAAAAAGATCAATTTTTAAATGAGATTAGTCCTCATTTTTAAGTCGAAGATTAGGAATAAAATTGCAACTGGTTGGATTTAGTCTATGGCCATTATTTAAATTTCAACAGCCCTGATTACAGGGAACCTTGATAAAGAAAGATACCAGTTGATAATGACTTACGGTACCATACGAGTCCTTATTGTCCTTATCCCTATTTTTTCTCCTTTCAGAGCACTTGAGTAATCTTAATTCAGAAACTAGTCACTTGCAGTGTCAAAAGTTTAGTAAACTTACCAGGATGACTGATAACAGGGTATATCGGACTAGAACACTCGGCATACCTGCTGAGGGTATGAAAGATCAGTATGCTGATGGAACTGCAGCCAAGTTGTGGGAACTTTACATCGGAGACAAGAATCAGAGAACAAAAACATATAAAGATTTTATAACATCTTTATTGAGTAATAAAAAATGTAAAAATATACTGGATGTTGCCTGCGGTACTGGGTATGTCTGTATAATTAAAAATAACCTTAGCAATTAGCTTAATAACCTATAGATGCGAGTACTAAGAGCAGTGGTCCCAACCTCCCATAGTTCAAGGCACACCAATGCTGTCCTTTTTTTTTCTTTTGTGGCACCCTGTAGAATTTTTGTCTTCCCATTCAACATCTAGTAACCTACCCCATGCCCCAACACCACAACTTGAAACTGAACCTATACATTTTCATATAGACAAAATAAATTGCAAATGTTTTTCTTTTTAAATTGGAAAGTTCTATAGGCCTATGTTCAGTAGTAAACTTTAGGATTTTCAATTACTTAATTTTATAATTGTCATGAAATTTTACAACACCCCAAAGTGTTACAGGGTTGGGAAAAATCTGATTAGAGGCTAAGCCTAATTAGATTAAGAAAATTACAGGATTTAGGGGCCTACTTAATTTTGTAGGTATTCCACAAATCTATTAATTAAAGGCCAAGTCAAAAACACCAACAAATCACTCCTATTAAGGTTGGAAACTTTTTAAGATTTTATAAAATATAAGCCTAGTGTAATAGGTATAGTTAGGCCTACTTAAATAAGACAATACCAATGGTCTTTGGAATGTTATGTATAAAGGCCCATAAATAGGTCCAAACTCCTGGAAAAATAAATTGTACATTATCAAAATGTGCACAATCTGATTCTGCCAATTGCAATTAAATTACATTTGAGAAGCCAATTTGGTCTATTAGGCCATCCAAGCCAGACAAATGAACTTAAAGCTACATTCCATGATCTAACCCTGCAAAATATTAATTTCATCAGGGAATTCCATAATGAGGTGTACTGCTGAATACAGGAAAAGCCTTGGAATAATTTTTTCTTTTTCCTTGTTAGTTTGAATAATTCATTCATTTCACGTGTTTAAGTGAAATTTATCATTATATATATATACAGTAATACCTTGAACAGCGCGGTTTTGATGTAGCACGGTTTGTATTTTCGTCAATTTTTTAAAATTTAGCGCGCAATTTTCCTATTGTTTTCTAATTTCTTTTCGGTACTATTTCATTCAACGAACTTTCAACTTTTATTAGAAAAATTCCAGAACCAATTAACTGCACTGTGCAAGGTATTGCTGTACACACACACACAGTATATACCGTATATTGGGGCGAATAAGTCTATGGTCCAGATTAGTTGATCCCCTAACTTTCAATTTCAGATTTAGATTTTAGCCTATTCTGGGTGTTTAAGTCAACCACCAACTTGCCAACATAAAAAAGTAAAACTTTGTAAAAACCTTGTAAAAATTAGTTATCAAATCATTCATAGTCATCATCATACTCATCAACTGACGTCATAAGTTCATTACAGTATATAAATCCTGAGATACATTTGCAAGTGCTTCGTCATATGGATCCAATTCAGATGTTGACCAAAAGCAAGCTAATGCGGGATTGAGGACCTATGACAGGTAGACCTGTCTTTAAGTACAAGCTAAAATGGAAAGTGGAAGGTTAATTTTTTAGACTGGGTCTATAAGTTGACTCCCTACTTAAGGGGCATAATTTTAAGTTTAAAATACCGACTTATATGCCCCAATATATGGTATGTATGGTAAATCCAAAAATTTTGTCATTCCCCCTTCAGTTCTGTGAAAAAAAATGGTAGATTGCTAATGATTGCACTTTGTCAACATATTCTCCCTCATTCTCAACACATTTTGTCTGGTTGTCTACTACACTACTTTTTTGATTCCAATACAAAAGCCTTTTTCTCTGAAGTTTTTTCAACTGCTTGGCTACTGCCATGTTGACCTCTTCTGTGGAACAAAGACAAAACTTCCTGAAGGTTGTTCTTCCATTTTAGGAACTGATAAAAGTTATACATAGTGTAACACAGTGGCTTTGCAGAAGAGGCCAAGACTGCAGTAACCCTGCAGCTGAAAGAAAGAGCTACAGAAAAAAATTTTCTGCACCAGAATCGAGAAACTGGTGAATCAACTTTGTAGGGTTCTATGGGAGGCAGGTGTTAGGAATCTGTCATTTACTTTCACAGAACTGACTGGAAGGAAGATGAAAAGACTTTTAAGATGGCCCTTTTATACATACATACATACATACATACATACATACATACATTCATTCATTAGGGGGTGCACTGGATAAGGTACTGTATCCAGCCAGATATTGGCAATTATCAGGTATTAACTAAATGAATTGAATCGCATTTTACATGAAACTGATCCATTTATTTTAACCCTTTAACGCTGAATGTTTTTGTAGGGTTAAGTCTAAATGTGTGTATTTGAAATGGTACGTATTCAACCCAGTTGGTGTTAGAGGGTTAAGTTGACATAGAAAATGGGTGAGAACATCCTAGTCCTGGAATCTATATTTAAACAAACTTTCAACCATTATTATGATTAATAAAAAGCAGCATTTCACCAAGATGAAGCAACAATTGAGATTTTTTCTTCATATATATTCTCATATTCAGAATACATTCTCTTGGAGAATGGGGACGGGGGACACTTTTGAAGGGGGCCAAAATTTGTCTATTGTGACTTTCTTTTTTTATTAATATATTATTGTTTATATATTTCTATAGGTTTTCTTAATTGTTGAAAGTTTTTTGTGAAAATATCTTATTCTGTTTTCCATCAAAGTTTCTGTTGAAACTCAGAATTTTCTGTAGATGTGGCAATGCTGGATGGGAAAAATGATGGTCCTTAACTTGTATCACCATTCCCTTAGCATTATGGCTAGCTGTGAAATACAGTAGTATAGAAAGAATATTGGAACAAAACAAATAACCCAGTTCCACTTGTGAAAACAGACTAACTTGTGATTCTGGTACTTTCATAGAAGCATGAAGAAATGCTGCCTTAAGTATTGAAGATTCAGTGTTGGTGAATTTGAGTCTTTTAATTATCTGGTATCTGGCTGGATATTTTTCTTAATATCCAGCCTATCTGCTATCCAGCCAGACAGTAAAATCTGCTATCTGGTGCAGCCCTTATATATATAGCTATATATATAGATGCGAACCCACAAGATAAAGAAAAAATGATTCCAAGGCCTTTCATGTATTTAGTAGTACACCTTATCAGGGAATGACATATCCTGATGAGGTGTACTATTGAATAGCTACATGAAAGACCTTGAAATTGCTTTTCATTTTTCCATGTGGGTTTGCATCATATATAATTATTATTGAGAAAATGATCTAATCTTATCTAATCTTAGGGTGTAGCATATTAAAAATGTTTGGCATTCATGAGAAGATCTATACCTTAACTGTTTCATCATTGAGATAAGAGACTTGATATAAGCAGAAATAACCAGTGATAGATTGATTATTGAAATTCAGTGAAATCCAATATGAGGTCAGTTAACAATGCATGTGCCAAATAAAACCAAGGACACTGTAGTATGGTATTGTGCTTTTCAAAAAAATAGATGTAGGTGTATGTATGTGGTACATTATTGAAATAGGGGTGTGATGCTGGTAGGTGGTTTGTAATAACTAGTTACACTAGTTTAGCACACCTTCTAGATAATGTTAGTAAAGTCACAGTGGCTGCTAGTTGAGAAGGGAGATTGAGGTGCCATTGAGAACCACTTGAAGGCTCTCATTCATTTTCATAAAAATTAAAAAATCTTTAATTCCAGCACCAACTACTGCTAAAAAAAAAAAAAAAAAAAATAATAATAAATAAATAAATATATATATATCAGAGTGAACAAGTTCACAATTTTGTTTGGTTGGGATTTGGCTATGTTAGCTGGTTTGCTCCTGATACCACACAAAAATATCAACATAAAAAACTTCACATAGCTAATTATTGACCATCACCAGCGCATTACCAGACAAATGAAACAAGATTTATGAAGTAATAAAAAGGATTTACATAAACAAATGTGAAACAAAGAATATTAGTTATAAGGGCAATGTCAATGAGTGGTCACCCAAATTATACAAATTATATAAAACTGTTAAGTCCCAAGATGTCATTTTATACTCCAAATACCACATCATTTGTATCATAATCATTAAAGGTATTCTTGGCTGAATCTGTGTGAAAACAATGTTTACCCCCCCCCCCCCCCCCCCCCCCCCCCCAAGTAACACACTTCAGCATTTGTACAAGTGTTGGGGGAGAAAAAGCTTTGTCCAAATTAAGGTTTTAAAATTTTGGATATATTTTGTATTAACATTTTTGCTTATATGGCAGTTAAAAATACAATTTAGTTCATAGCCTGAAAATGTTCAGAGTCCTTTGTGATAGATATTGATAACTAAAGTAAAGTTTTCTAGTAATGTCTTTATAAAGGAAATTGGGCATTTAAGGGATTATTGTGATATTTAATGATAATTTTAAGTGATTCAAAACAAGTTAGATGTGGCCCTAATAAGGGTTAAGCAATACAAAACACTAATAGTAAGAATAAAACTATAGGATCACCTGTCACACTGTCAAGGAGAAGCGAGATGCTTTCTTTTCTCTCAGTTTGGATGTGTAATGTACAGGTATACATAATTGCTTCAGAGTTCAGATTATTCTCTATATTGAGAGAATTTCATATCTGTTAAAATTGATTAAAAAAAGAAGTAAAACATTTTTAGTAATTCCAAAGGCCTGGTGATCCAAGAAGGTTCAGGCCCAATGAGATCACTGAAACCTCCCAGGCCTCACTGAGGGATTTGGGAGCTCTCAGGAATTCTTCGTAACTATGCAAACTCTTACAAAACTTGTGGTTTTAATCACACCATCTCAGTATCATGGTTCCCTGCATCAAGTATTTTTTTCCTTTTATATACTATACTTCTTACTGCAATTGGAAGTTGGGTTATAAACAGTAATTTTCCCAAGGCTTGTGAGCCTATATGAAACTTTTTAAACATTAGATTTTGTTATGGAGGCTTACTTCAAAAGTTAATGTCTGTTAATGATCATAATTTCTTGTTTTTCAACATCATTCCTTTGTCTAATTCTTTTGTCCAAGCTATTAATCAGTCCTGTTTTATGTCTTCTAGACTTATTGTGACTTATTGTTATTAGACTTATTATTGTTGTTAAAATGTCTGTCTATAGCTCCACTTATCTCGGATTATTTTCAGTACCATACCTACTCATAATTTTTTTTAGTTCATTATTATTATTTTTATCATTTTTATCATATTTTTTTATTTTTATTTTTATTTTTATTTTATTTTTATTTTATTTTTATTTTATTTTTGAGGGGACAACAATAAAATGAGGAGTCATCATACACAGAACATCTGAAAGGTTGAAAAGTGTTAGACATTTTTATTTCTTTATTCTTGCGTGTTTTTAGATTTTTATAATTAATAGCTGTTAATCCATTTTTGCCCAGTGTTTCAAAATTGGAACTAAAAGTAGTGCGCATCTTGGTTTGAGAGAAATAATTTGGGCAAAATAAGTTAATAAATTTATTGTTTTCTTCTGCCAATAAACTTTTTCATTTTCACTTATAATGTATAAAGTTCTTGTTTAGGGTATAAAGTTTGAAATAAAAAAGCACGTAATCAAAAGGATCCATAAGTATTTGCTTAGTTGCTACCAATTTCTAATCAGTAGAACTACACTTCCATTTCCTAAATAAAAAGAGAAGAATATTCTTAACAGAAGGCAATATGTTTAATACATTGTTTCTAGTGATGGGACGATTAATCGGAATCGAGAATCGGAAGAATCGAGCATTTTTCAGGAATCGGAATCGGAATCGAGAGAATTGTACCATGATTTTCGATTCTTAAAACGATTCTTTAACTTTTAATTGAACCAGTTTTGCAATGTAAACTTTAAAATTTAAATGAAAGAGGATAACAAATTTTATTTTTATTGTATTGTAGCTATACAGGGTGTACATAAAGTCAGGATCTATTTTTGTGAAATAATTATTTTTTCTATTTTTCTTTTCAGAAGCCCTTAGAATGAATACAGAAGAGCGTGTGGCAATAGTAATTTGGCGAATCGAGGGAAAGAAATACAATGACATCAGAGAGAAGTTTAGAAGGAGATTTCATAAGCCGGGGCCAATAGACAAGACAATACGAAAATTGGTGAACAAATTTAAACGAACGGGATCTGTAAATGATGAAGCAAGATCAGGACGACCGTGTATGTCAGATCTTACCGTGAATGCAGTACGCGGAATTATCACTGAGGAGCCACGTACGTCCGTTCGTGCTGCATCACACAGACTCGGCCTCCCGACGTCATCTGTGCACAAAATTCTGAAAGTTAATTTGCAGAAGAAAAGCTATCATTTGCAGGTTTTACATGATTTACATGAGGAAGATTTCCCTCGGCGAAGTGGTGTGTGTGCTGATCTCGTAGAACAAATCTGGTGATATAATTTAATGGACAACATTCTCTTTAGTGATGAAGCCACTTTCCATATGTGTGGAAAAGTAAATCGCCATAACTCGAATTTGGGCAGATGAAAGACCGTATGATTTCGTCCAAAATTGGGAAAGAGACTCGCCTAAAGTTAATGTCTGGATGGGTTTAACAAAATCTAAGGTTTATGGTCCTTTTTTCTTTGCTGAAGCTACAGTTACGGGGCTTATTTATCTGGACATGTTGTAGCCATTCCTTGAACCTCAGCTGATTGGGGATAGGATTGTTAGTACCGTCGTCTATCAACATGATGGTGCTCCTTGTCACTATGCCAAAATTGTTCAGGATTATCTAAATAGACGTTTTCCAAATCGCTGGATCGGACGTGGAAGCAACAGACCTTGGCCAGCGAGATCACCAGATTTAACCCCTTTAGATTTCTTTGCATGGGGCTTTATCAAATCGCACGTCTATCAGACGAAGATTACGAGTCTTGAAAACTTACGTACACGTATACGAACTGCTGCAGATAACATAACCCCGCAAATGCTCCAGAATGTGTTTAGAAATGCTGCGGAACGATTTGAGCTGTGCAGGGATACTGATGGGCGTCACGTCGAATCCTACTCTTAATTATTTAATGTTACCACTTTGTCATTTTATGATTGAATTCCATATAATTTCCAAGTGCTTCACAAAAATAGATCCTGACTTTATGTACACCCTGTACATTAAAACATGTATATCCATGATGTGTAATCAATAAGATTAAAATGAATTGTTACAACTTAGTTGATTTTTATTTTTAAACCAATCTTTTATAATTTATATTACCATACTCATAATGTAAATAGTTAATCTTACCAGAGTAAAATATGACAATTTCCAGAAAAACAAGTATAGAATTATATTTAAAAATATTGAGAATCGGAATCGAGAATCGTATCGGAATCGTTAAAAATTTTGGTATCGTCCCATCACTAATTGTTTCATTTATTATAAATTATGAATTGATTCTTATTCCCTTCCTGAAGGTAACCGATAAATATTTTGAATTATGAGAATACTTCCTTGAACAGAATAAAACTACGTATTATGTTGCATGAAAAATTAGTTTAATTTTTAGGCATAGTTCTAGTCAGTGTAGTTAATCTTCATGAAATCAGAAGTAGGTCTAAGTATTCCGTGTAAGTGGTAGAAACTTCTCAAAATATGATGGCTATTTCTGAAAATAGCCAACTTATTTTTTTATTGTTATGGTGATATATATATTATATTATCTATATATATATATATATATATATATATATATATATATATATATACAGGGTGGGCCGTAAGTTTCCATACATAGGAAAAATAAACATTTTTTTATGGACAACCATTTTTATTTATATATATGCTCTACATGGTTGCCATTGTTTGAAAACACATTTCAATACGTGTTCCCCACTGTTGATGACACGCATTAGCACAGTTGACGTTATGCTTGTAATGGCGTTGGTGATACGTTCCTTTAGATGATTTATGTCTCGTATCTTTTCCTGATACACCATGGCCTTCAAGTACCCCCAAAGATAGAAATCAAGGGGGGTGAGATCTGGGGATCTGGGAGGCCACTCCACAGGACCACGCCGACCAATCCAAGCATCCGGAAACTGCTGCTGATCCAAATACCGACGCAGCGAAGACCATAATGAGGTGGAGCTCCATCTTGCTGGAAGTAAACTGGGAATTACCTTCCTCGTTTAGCAGGGATGGAAAATCTCTTCTTGCAACATGTTAAGATACCTTTCGGCATTAAGATTTCCACTGACAAAATTGGTCCAATAATTCTGTCACCCCATATCCCGGCCCACACCATCACTTTACTGGCACCTTGCATCTTCGTCGGACTCAGCCAGTTAGGGTTAGCATTACTCCAGTAACGTATGTTTGCCGATTAACCTCTCCATTGACGTAAAAATTTGCTTCATCAGTAAACAGATCTTAGTTGAAAAGTTTGCATCCTCGTTCACTTTGGTTAATGCCCATTCACAGAATTCCATCCGTCTATCCGGGTCGTCTTCACTCAAATGCTGTGCCATATGCAATTTGTATGGATGCCATTTGTTTGCTTTCAAAATGCGCCTGATACTCGATCTGCTGACACCACTTTTGCAGACAACCGTCGTGTACTTTTTTCTGGGACTCCGTGTAAGCGCTGTAAGTATCGTAGCTGTTGTGTCTTCATCGGTGGCTGTACGTCTTGGACCACTTCGCGGTTGATCTGCAACATTTCCAGTTTTCTGAACTTGTTAATAAGTTTTTGCCACAGTGTCGTGTGTGATGTTCGTTCCATGTTGTCTGTTAAAGTTCATTGCAACCATGCGACTGCTTCCCGACCCAGCCATCAGTATGATTTCAATTCGTTGCTCTTTCGTCAAACGCATATTCTTAGGGTATCTGAAACATAAAAACAAACGTTTAATTTTTCCTATGTATGGAAATTACGGCCCACCCTGTATATATATATATATATATATATAATTATATGTATATATATATATATTATAATATATATATATATATCCCCCTCCCCGAGGGCGGTCTTTCTGGGGTGGATCGCCCGCGGGCTCCTGCCTCCATGTGGCGAGGGGGGTCAGTCGCAGCGGGGGGCCCTGCCGGGTCCCCCGCCCGGTTGCGAAGTGGACTTTTAGCATACCCTGCTATCCTACAGCCCCCTCTTTCCTGTCTTCCCCTCTTCCTTGCCACCTCTGTTTTTTCTGCTTTCTCTGTTCACTTCGCGAGCCCCGTGTGCTGCCGGGGCTGGTCGCTGGGGGTCTCGCTCCCATGGCCGGGGCCGGACTAAATTGGCTGGTAGGGTGCCCAGGCCTGGGACCCTGGGGGCCTTGGTCTTTGCTGCCGGCGGGGGAAAACTTTCGACGCTGCAAGGGCCCCTTTTGAAACGGGGGTACCTACATGGGACGAGGCACCCATCCCCCGCCGGCATGAGCTTGGTCCCCTTGGGCCCCGGGTAATCGGTTCCCCGCGGCCCCGGGCGCGAAACAAGAATAAAAATTTTCTTTATGGAAACACTTACAAATCTAATGGACCTTGGGTCTGGTAAGGGCAGTCGGCAGCCCTCGCCCACCCCGTCTGCTCTTCTTGCCGACACCACCTCCTCTCCCTCTCATCCCCAGGCTCGTGGCGCCGCTGCCCGACCCCCGCCAGTGGCGCCGCTGCCCGACCCCCTGCAGTGGGCCCCCCGACCCCTGGATCCCCCCCATATTCCACGTCCCGATAGGGACCCACCTGCTTTTTCGCCCTCAGGTGGGAAGCCCGCGGCCCCGGTCGCCTCCCACTCCGGTCGGGCCTCATCGCCCCCGGCCCCCTCGGGGGACGTGGGACCCGACGTCGCCGTCCGCCTTTCTCGTCTCCCCGTCCCCTCGAAGTACCGGTGGTGTTTGGCCCGACGTCTTCGCTCGGCCTTAGGACGGTGGACAAGTTCCTCGTCCTCCGCCCCTCCTCCTCCAAGCCCCTCCCCACTAACCATGAACGCCTCTTTCGAGCGATCCATGGGGTGACGGGGACGGCTCGTTTTGACCTTCGGCCTCAGAGGGATGGCTCCATTCTGATAAGGTCGCGTTCCTCTGTCGAAACCTCCTCTCTGCTCGCTATCCCCAATGTCCTGGGCTGCGGGATTACGGTGTCCCCCACCCCCGCCTCAATCAGTGCCAGGGCACAATTTACGCTGCTCGTCTTCTACCCATCCCGGTGGAAGACCTCCAGATTGACCTCGCCTCCCAGGGTGTTGTGAGGGTGTACCGCTTTCCCGACAGATCGCGATCCCCAACCGCCCCTTCTCCTCGCCTGCTCCTCACTTTCGACTCACTGGTGCCCCCCGTTTCGGTATTCTGGGGCTTTGGTGAGAGACGAGCGTGCGAATTCTCAGTACGACCATACGTGCCAGATCCTACGCGCTGTTTTCAGTGCAATAGGTTTGGCCACGTGAGCAGCTCCTGCCGTCAGCCGGCCCCGTTGTGTGTCCGCTGCGGCGGCCCTCCCCACCCCTTGCCCTGTACTGCTCCGCCTTCCTGCACCAACTGCCATGGACCACACCCTGCTTCATCCCGCTCTTGCCCGTCCTTCCTCTTTGAAAGGGAGGTTCGGGCCCTCTGTTCATCAGAGTTTCTCAGCGCTCGGGAGGCGCGGGACCGGTTGCGTGGCTGCGAGGCCCGGCGTGGTGCCTCGTACGCCGAGGCTCTCCGTTCCCGGACCCCGTCCTCACCGGCGGTTCCCAACGCGCCTCCACCCACCGTGTCCGCTACTCCCAGTCCATCCTCTGCCGCCCAGCGGACTCCTACCGCGGCTCCCCGTACTACCAGCGCGTCCCCACGTGCTCCCTCCGCGAACGCCGATGCTTCGTCGGCAACCCCCCTGCCCCTTCTACGCCCTCTCCACCGGCGCCTTCGGCCACCCCCATTCCGGATCGTGACCCGCCGTCACCCATGCGGGCCGCACGACGGAGGGGTAGGGGCCGCAAGCGCCGCGCCAGTGGTGACCCCGAAAGGTTCGAAGCCATAAGCCTCGCATCACCTTCCTCTCCCAAACACAAACGCCCCCTTCGCCCTACCGCCCCGGTGTCCTCACCGTCCCCACTGCGCAACCGTTATGCACGCTCCCCCCTGGGGTCCCCGACGGCCCTCGTGGTGGGGGCTGAGATACACCCCTCTCCGGCCCGGTCGATGGACCCACTGGAGGGGGAACTCGCCCGCCTGGTCGGCGTGGGTGGGACGTGCACGCCCCCGCGCTTGACCCGCCCCATCTCTCTCCTCGACCTGCCAATGCCTCTGGGTGAGGTATTATTTTCCACTCCCCCTCGTAGTCCTGCCTCCCCCGCACCTCCGGTGAAGGGAGGGGCATTCTGGATACCTCTCACATCCCCTTCTCTGCATCGCTCTCCCCCGGACGTCCGGGAGACTCCTCTTCTGGAGGACTTGCCGGCGTCTGGTTCCACATCGCCCCCTCGTCGGGGTGACCCTCGCCTTCGCCCTCGTTCGGCGTCCCTCGCTGAACTCCGGGGCTTTCCGATTCCCTCTTTAATCTCGGGCCGCCCGATCGGCCCACCCACCCCATAACCATCCTTTACGCTGACTTTCCTACCCCTCCCTATACCTCGCTCCTGCAGTGGAACATCCGCGGGCTCCTGGTAGGCCTCGAGAGTCTCTCCTCTCTCCTGGCCTCCAGGTGTCCGGCGTGTTTCTGCCTTCAGGAGACGATTCTGGGATCCCGTTCCCTCCCTCGAGTGTCCGGTTACTGCGGGCTCCCTTCCCCGCCTCTCGATGGGGCGGGGAGGGGGGGGCCCGGTCTTCGTGCACCGCTCCGTCCCTTTCCGCCCCCTCCCGCTCCGTACAGTCCTGCAAGCTGTGGCCGTGCGCCTTTCCTTGGGGCGCCAGCTCACGGTCTGCTCTCTTTACCTCTCCCCTAACGTACGCCCTCCACCCGATTCTCTCCGTGACCTAATTCTTCAGCTTCCCCGCCCTTTCCTGATTCTCGGGGACTTCAACAGTCGGGACCCGGCCTGGGGGGACGTTTGCTCCACCTTTCTCTCCGGGACCCTTCTCTCCCTTATGGACGAGCTCGAGTTCACCTTTCTGAACGATGGCTCCCCAACCTGCCTTCACTCGGCCCACGACAGTTTCACCTGTATCGACCTTTCCCTGGTTTCCCTCGAAATCGTGACGGAGTTCACCTGGGAGGTCCTGCCGGATTCTTCCGGCAGTGACCATTTCCCAGTGTGTCTTACCCCGACCCGTCTCCTCCCCCCCCCTCTGTCCGCCCGCGCTGGCTGTTCGCCCGAGCAGACTGGGCCTCATACGCGAGGGGCACGGCGATCTCGCCATCAATTCCTGCCTTTCCCTCCGTCAGTGAGGCCCTCGCCTTCCTCGAGAGTAAGATCCTCTCGGCTGCCGCCAGTTGCATCCCCCGTACCTCTGGCTCCCCCAGGCCGCGAAGCGTCCCATGGTGGACCCCAGAGTGCTCCCATGCCGTTCAGGAGCGGCGCCGTGCCGGCCGCCGCTTCTACCGGACCCGCCAGCTGGAGCACAAGATAGAGTTTCAGCGCCTGAAGGCAGTGGCCCGTCGGGTCCTGAAACTGGCCCGGCGTACCTCCTGGCGGAGTTACGTGTCCGGGATCTCCTCCTCGACTGCCCCCTCGACTGTTTGGCGCAAGGTGCGTAGCTTTGAGGGGACCCGTGTCCCCCCTCGACCCCCGGTGCTTCGGGTCGGGGACGACGAGTTCGTCTCCGATCCGGAGGCCGTCGCGAACGCACTCGCGGCGCACTTCGCAGCCATCTCCAGTTCCGATTCCCCCCATTCCCGCCGCGACCCACCGGATTTTCCACCTCATAGGGATGACCCCTATAATCACCTCTTCCGCATGACGGAGCTTCGGGAGGCCCTCCGCCCCCGACGCTCCTCCGCCCCGGCCCCGATAATATCCCCTATGACTTGTTACGGCACCTCCACCCCTCTGCTCTCAGCTTTGTACTGGACCTCTATAACCGGATTTGGTTGGAGGGTTCATTCCCGGACCGGTGGCGTGAGTCCATCGTCGTCCCCATCCCGAAGCCCGATAAAGACCCCTCACTCCCGTCGAACTATCGCCCCATTTCCCTGACATGCTGCGCCTGCAAGGTTATGGAGGCGATGGTCGCCTCGCGGCTGTCCCTTACTCTGGAGGCGAGTGACCAATACCCTGCTACCCAGGCTGGTTTCCGGCGCTTCCGGTCTACCACCGACCCCCTCCTCCTCCTTAGCCACGACGTGCAGGAGGCTTTCTCCCGGCGTCACTTTGTACTCGCCGTCTTTTTCGACCTCCAGAAGGCCTACGATACTACTCGGCGGAGCGCGGTCTTTGACTGCTTACGCTCCCTGGGTTTCGTAGGCTTTCTCCCCTCCTTTATTTATAACTTCTTGTCCGCCCGTTCTTTCCGCGTCCGCATCGGTTCTACCCTCTCTGACCGCTTTCCGTTGGAGGAGGGTGTCCCTCAGGGTAGTGTCCTTAGCGTCCTGTGTTTCTCACTAGTGATGAACACAGTCGCTACGGTCCTGCCTACTTCCGTTCGTAGCTCCCTCTATGCCGATGACCTGGCTATCTATTGCTCTGGCCGCCTCCCGTCTTTGGCTGAACGTCGACTCCAGCTAGCCATCAACGCGGTGGTTCGCTGGGCGTCCTCGGTTGGCTATGCTTTCTCACCCTCTAAGTCTTCCAGTATGCTTTTCCGTCCTCGGCGCCTCCGTCTGTCGCATACCTTCGCCCTTACCCTTGCCGGCACTCCTCTTCCCCTCGTCCCATCCGTTCGATTCCTGGGTATGACCCTCGACGAATTTTTCGGTTGGGTTCCACACCTTAGGCGGTTGCGGCAATCATCTCGCCGCACCCTCTCCCTTTTGAGTCACCTGTCCCACATGACCTGGGGGGCGGACAGGCGTACTCTGCTGCGCCTGTACACCTCCCTGGTGCAATCCCGCATCGACTACGTCTGTGTGGTCTACAGCTCCCGCCTCTCTCTCCGGCACTCCGTATGCTGGATCCTCTTCTCCACCGTGGCCTTCGCCTGGCGTCGGGTGCCTTCCGCTCGTCCCATGTCGCTAGTCTTCAGGTGGACTGCGGACACCCCCCCTGCCCCTTCGCCGGGGCCTTCTCATGGCGAAGTGTTACCTTCGCATCTGCCGCCTCCCGAGGTCCCTACTCTTCTCCGCGATCTCCCAGGCGCTACCCGGCCTGACACGTGGCATTTCGCTGCCTCCCTGGCCGACATCTTTTCGTCCCTGGGATCCCCCCACCCTCTATTCTGCCGTTCTCCTTCGACCTGTCGCCCCCCTGGCTGACCACCCCTATCTGCCGCTGCCAGGCGCTCCGTGGCCTGCGTAAGGAGTCTCCTCCTACCGTCCTCCGGTCTTCTTTTCTGGCCCATCTTCCCGTACACACGGACGATGTTCCCGTCTACACCGACGGCTCGCGCTCCCCTGCAGGTGTCGCGCCGCCGTCTTCTCTCCGTCGCTGTCACCTACCTCCCGGGGTATCCCCCTGCCGGTTCAGGCCTCCATCTTTTCCGCGGAGCTCTTTGCCCTTCTGGAAGCCCTCCGTCTGGTATCGGGTTTTTCGCGGTCTTCCTGTACCATCTTTTTGGACTCGCTGAGCGCCCTTCAAGCGCTCGAGCGCTATGATTCCCCGGACCCCCTCGTACGCCTTATTCAACAGGAGTACCATGTCCTACACACCGTTCACCGGATCCGGGTCACCTTCTGCTGGGTTCCTGCCCATGTCGGTGTTTCCGGTAATGAGGCGGCTGACCGCTCAGCCCAGTCCTCCGCCTCGATGCCTCCCCTCCCCCGCCCGCTCCCCTTCTCTGACTATGTGCAGGTCTTTCGGTCCCTCTACGACCGCATATGGCAGCAGTCCTGGGACGATGCCACCGGAAATAAACTCTGGTCCATCCGACCCCGCCTGTCATATTGGGCGTCCTCTTTCCACCGCTCTCGACACAAAGCGGTCGTCCTTGCGTGGCTTCGCATCGGCCATACGCGCCTCACGCACGGCTATCTTATGTCCCGGCAGGAGGCTCCTCGTTGCGCCTCCTGCCAGTCGCCCCTCACCGTCTTTCACATCCTTGTGGAATGCACCACCCTGTCGTCAGTACGTCGTCGCGCCTTCCCGTTCCTCTCTGATTTTCCCCTCCCCGATCGTTTACGTCTTATGCTCGCTGAGAGCCCTCTCTTCTCGCTTGACCGTCTTTTCCTTTTCCTCTCCCAATCTCGCCTCCTCTCTGAGCTTTAGGTGACTTCTCACCCGTCGTCCGCGGTCTTCCCACTTCTAGTGCCTTTCCCCCGTCTCCGTTTCTCTCTCATATTCTGCTTCGCCATGATATCCGCTAGCGTATAGCGGGAAATGGCGGTAAACGCCCCAATACAAAAAAAAAAAAATACAAAAAAAAAATATATATATATAAACCATAACAAAATAAGTTCACTATTTTCAGAAATTCAGAAATAGCCATTATATATATATATATATATATATATATATATATATATATCAGGGTTATTCAAAATGATTCATCCGATTTCAACTGAGAATACTTCCGTACCTATCAACCGTGCATCAACTGGGCATACACCACATGAAAGAGGAAATCTCCCAGTTTTACAAGATCACAGCGAGAGGGCTCCAAAGTCATGCCGTGGCCTAGCCTAGCAACAAACAGTCAGTGTGAAAATGGCATCCGCACAGCAGAAGGCGTTTTGTGTGTTGCAGTTTTCGAGCTCCACAGCTGGCCCCCTAGGTCGCCGGATCTTACACCGTGCGACTTCTTCCTTTCGGGGTACGTTAAGGATACTGTGTACGTGCCACCGTTGCCCACATCTTTGGATGAGCTCCGAACTCGCATTGTTACTGCCGTAGAGTCAGTGACAACGGACATGCTGGAGCGAGTATGGGAGGAATTCGACTATCGTGTCGACGTTGCTCGTGTAACTAGGGGAAGTCACAGAGCATTTATGAGGTGAGACACAAAATTTGGACAGTTTTTCTTTTGGTTGATGTATCACAAATCACACTGTATTTGTAACATTAAAAAATATTCTCATTTGAAATCAGGTGAATCATTTTGAATAGCCGTGGTATATATATATTTTTTTTTTTTTTTTTTTTTTTTTTAGTTCAGGAAGAACCGATTCGCCTCTATTTAAAGGGCATATCTCAGCGGAAAAACAAAGAAAAAGTGAGAGGAAAGACAGAGGAAAAAGAAAGGGTGGAGGGGACAGTCGAAGTGGAAAAAGACCAAGGACTGCAGGGTCGAGCCCCATCATCCTTGGGTGCTAGGGCCGGAGGGCGCACGTGAAACCTCCAGGAACAAGCACGTACAAACGAGCACAAAGAGCACTCAAGAGCACGAGCTTAGAACCCCCTTGCGGGGTGGTATATATATATATATATATATTATATATATATATATATATATTATATATATATATATATACGGTAGATATATTATTTTTTTTCATAACTACATTAAATAGAAATCCAGTGATATAATAATAAAAGGAAAACCAAACAAGATAAAAATCTAAGTCTGAGGGGGGCAGGGGCTCTCACTCTTTTGGTTGATGTACAACTTTCTGCCACCATGCTTTTCTAAGTTCAACCATAAAGGAAGGAAGGTGCACATTAGGGTGGATCGATTTTACATTTGTTTCGATTTCCATATTCTAATAGAGACAAAAACTTGCGCATGCATGAGAAAATAGCCTCTGCAAAATCTTAGCTTAATAGGTAATTATCTTCTGCCCCCGGCAGAGCGATGAAAATCATATTTTAGTAGTCAAAAACGTATTCTTATAAATATTTCAATATGCATCAAAATTATTCCTAATAACTATAAAGTCGATGAAAAAGACCTCATATAATCGTTTTTCCAAGCGCGTTGTCCTACGTTAATATCTTTTGCCCCCGGCAACAACGTCAAATGTTGAAAAAATAGGTAATTTATATACATATTTTCAGATCGGCTCTTTGTCTTAAATAATGCATTTATATATTTCCCATAGCATTTATATCGTTGCTTAGGCATGAAATAACACACACGCATATTGAAATATTTTAAAAATTATAAGAAAAATCCATTTTTGACTACTAAAATATGATTTTCATCGCTCTGCCGGGGGCAGAAGATGATTACCTATTAAGCTAAGATTTTGCAGAGGCTATTTTCTCATGCATGCGCAAGTGTTTGTCTCTATTAGAATATGGAAATCGAAAAAAATGTAAAATCGATCCACCCTAGTGCACATGCCACCTAATCAAAACCATAGGTGTTCAATTTTGAATTTTCAACTTTATCTAAAATGTTTTGTTTTAATTATATTCATTTACACTTATACTAAATCAAAAGCCATGGATTTGATTTTGCCATTGCATGTTATTATTAAATAATTAAAAGTTTGTCTGGATGGCAAATTGGATAGCATGCAAACCTTTATGCTGTCCAACTAATATTACTCTTGAAAATGCTATCATAAAAGTAA
Source organism: Bathynomus jamesi (assembly GCA_023014485.1). NCBI lineage: Eukaryota > Metazoa > Arthropoda > Malacostraca > Isopoda > Cirolanidae > Bathynomus > Bathynomus jamesi. The sequence goes on along the minus strand of JAJOZX010002058.1, from coordinate 396,797 downwards.
TTATCAATTAGCAAGCTGCGTAATTATAACCTTCTTGCATACTACTTAAAAGAGCACCATGTTCCATTGGCAGTACGTGTACCACAGGTTGGGAATTGCTATCTTTGGGTAATAGGGTTCATTCTAAATCACCAAAACCATTCACAGTTTAACTATTGGACACGTAATTTGGATGATTTAATTTTCTTTATTAAAAAAAGTTATATTCATTGCAGTTTTGGTTGCCTGAGTAACATTAGTTTGTAAGGAAACTTTTTGATAGCCTATTTCTAATTTGAACTATTTAAAAAACTTTAGAGCCTGATTACGCTAGTTTTCTCCATTTGCTTGAAACAAAATGCATTGGCTAATGTTGCGGTAAGTGTGGGTTGTCACTTTTTACTGTTGCAGTAAGTGTGGGTTGTCACTTTTTACTGTTGCAGTAAGTGTGGGTTGTTACTGTTTACACTTATTGAAAGTTAACTTCATTGAAGACAAGTTAAAGGAGAGAGAGGCCCCTGTATATGATGCAGAATTAGAAGGGCTGCATTATATATACGTATATATATATATATATATATATATATATATATATATATATATATATATATATATATATATATATATGTGTGTGTGTGTGTGTGTCATTACATCTATTGGGACCATGAGGATAGGATCCACATTAAATTCTTTACTTGTTAATGTACTCTCATTGTACTGTGCTTCAAGATTATGTAAGCAATCTTTATTGTATTGTGGTTTGGTGTGTGTGTGTGTGTATATATATATACAGGGCGTCCCAAAAAAATGTATACACACTTTAAATACTTATAAAGGCAGTGTTTATTAAAATACATTTCATTTTCAAAATGTAATAGAATCTACAGACATTATTTAATTGTTTTGTCAATGCCTGTTTTCAAACTGACGTCCGTTCTGGTCCAGGCACTGCTGATAACGCGAAGCAATGGAATCGCAAACATCACGAAACATTTCGTTTGGTATTTGTGTGCATTCTCGTTCAATGGCTGCTCTCAATTCAGCGACTGTTGCAGGTTTTATAGCGTAGACTTTGTCTTTTAAGTATCCCCATAAAAAAAAGTCTAGTGGTGTGAGGTCTGGTGAACGCGGAGGGTATTCTACGAAACCCCTTCGTCCAATCCACATCCACATCGTGCCAAGTACCACTCGCAATACTCCACTCTTCGGTCCGGATCATCTTCATTGATAGCATGGACTAATCTTGGAATGTAACTTTTCCATTGACAGCGCTTCAAAATGCGTTGGACAGACGATTCTGAAATTCCTACCTCACGACTCGCTTGCCGCACAGATTTTCTTGGACTTTGGTGATACGTTTCCAGTACTCTTTCTTGCTTTGTGGGGCTTGTTGATGTCCGTGGTCTTCCGGAACGCTTCTTGTGGACATTCTGAACAGTTCCATCGGCTTCAAACTTATCTCTAATTCGAGTGATAGTAAGTCGCGTTGATGGATCTGTTTGAAACTCCCTCCTAAACTGTCTTTGCACTTCAACTGCGTTTTCACACTTCCAGTAGCATTTTAGAATGAATTTCCTTTGTTCAAAGCTTAGTCTGACTGCCATTATTAATTCTAATGGGTTTAACTTGGAAAGAAAGAAACATCAATTGAGCTATCAGCTGTTAAAGTGTGTATACATTTTTTTGGGACGCTCTGTATATATATACACACAAACTCAGAATGGTCCCCTGAGAAATTTATATGTTAAACACAGACCGTGCAAGCGTGCATGGAACAAGGAACTCTTCTGGGAAAATTAAATCCACTATAGTCCGAATAAGTAATGGTAAATGACAAATACCATAGTTTTTCTTTTTCATGATGCTAGCCCGACGTGGGCAACGGGTCTCTCGCAAAGAGATCCCATAAATATAGCTTCCCTCACCAGCTATCTGCAAAGCAGACAGGATCCAGCTTTGGGACATGGACCTAGGGTTTAAAGCAAGCCTAGTCCCTACATTCAGAACCTCTATCTATATAAGTAAAAGACTCGTTGCATTCACGTCGGATTGAATAAACAAAGAAAAAGGGGTAACTATTGTATTTTTAGCCAAAAAAACCAAAACTTAAACCTCAACCGGGACATTGAGCGTCCACTTTTCAAGGCACGTAACACGTCCGTTTAATATACACAAACTCAGAATGGTCTGTGTTTAACATATAAATTTCTCAGGGGAAATATATTTCATGTCTGAATTTATGGATTTGAGAAACCATTACAATTGTTTTTACCAAATGTTACGGTAATGTAAGAAAATATGATTTTTTTTTAACATTAAGTGTTAAAAGTTTCGATATGCACAGGCCTCTTCACTTCACTTCACACAAATCACAATTTTTTTTTGTAACTAATTTAGTCTTTCCCGACCATTTTCATTTATGAATATGGCCTACTCTGGCAACCTTATTTTTTTCGAATGAATGTCAGATTATTTTAAAGTGCCTTAAATTTCGGTTGATTACAAAAGACAACATAATTGATAAGTGGAGAAATGAGTTTTTAGAGGGTTTGGAAGATTTGAGAAAAGTTTGCGGGTCAATTATTAAATTTTGTGGTAAAACAGCTTTATAGATTTTGGTTAAAAAAAAAAAAAAATTTGGGTGCTTGTGTAGCGAGCAGCTTGCGCTTTTTGCTTGTCTGTATACAGCTTTATGTGGGATTCGAATCACGGGTCACTACATCATCAGAACACGGAGGATGGTCACCCATCTGACTACTGATCATTAGACCCAACATCCATTAGCCTCGCTGATCTAACCGGAAATGGTGTTGCGATGTGGTCACGACGTAGCCGTACGATATTACATAAAAAAATTGCCTTCAGAGATAAAGGAGAAGCCATTTACTTATAAATAACCGTAACATATTCGTGTAGAAATCTGTAAAGTTAGCGTGTGTAATAAAGAGAATATTGTCAAATTAGCATACATCAGGTCAAGAGATGTAGGTGAAGGGATCACTGGCATATATTTGATATTTAACAAGTTATAAATACAGTATTTTAATTTAGACCCGCATAATTTGTAGGAGGCTTGTTGGTCAGGCCTACACGAGTGATGGATGGGGCTTTTTAATTTTATTTTAATTCTAAATTTCAGCGTGGACAGCATCATGTTGTTAGAAGAAGGTTTTAAAATGACTAGTGTTGACTTGTCTGACAAAATGTTGAAATATGCTTTGAAAACGCGATGGAAGAGAAGAAAAGAAACTGCCTTTGACGAATGGGGTAAGATGACGACTTGTTTTTATGTGAACTATTTAATATCTTCTTTTGATAACTGTATTTTGTGACTAATTGTTCCCTTTGCGATCGAGATGAAAGATATAGCGCAACTGTATTGCTGTTGAAAATTCTATGTACAGTATTTCCTCGTGGGACAGTTACAGTACGGTAGTAAGCCGGTCAGCCATTTGCTCACTTTGCCAGATAAAAAATGTAAACACTTCAAATGTCAGGCCTGCATACGTTTTGTCGGTCAAGTTGTAATAGCAGCTCCAAGTGGTCACGAGTCGAGGAGGACGTTTCTTGGATTTAAGTGATTATTACCCCAAGCTTAAAAAACTTAACTATGTCATAATGAACCCAGAATTAAATCGCGTGGAAAGTCTTCTCTATTCATAGTATCGGTATATATTTCCAAGAAGTTTTTAATTAGTTTTGCGCTAATTAAGAGGAGGTACAATACAATTAAAGTGGTATTTGTTCATCAGAAATTCTTTTGGGTATAGCTATCTTCGTTAAATAGGCCATATTTGCAGTGATTGAAGAGGCCAATTGGTTGACCTTGCCCGAGGATATCGAAGGCTGCGAAAGTTTCGATGCCGTGGTTTGTCTTGGCAACTCTTTCGCCCATTTACCTGACATGACAGGCGATCAGTCTGAACACAGGTAGGAAATTTAACAAAGGTGTATATTCGTCATTTTGTTTCACAAGCCTTCTGGTTCACCCGTTTATATAAATTTTGAGAAAGAGAATCAATGGAGTGCCTTTGAGTATTGATTAGGCTAGTCTCCAGTCTGGGTGCTGACAGAAAATTATTTTATTATTTTGCTACTTCTTGGGAACGATTATTTGCCCCCAACCTCCTTTCTTGGGTAATCTACGTAATTAGTTCAGGTACTAAATTGGGAACCGTTTAATATATATATATATATATATTATATATATATATGCACCTCGGTGGTGTAGTGGTTTGCGTCGCTGACTACGAATCCATCGGCCCCGGGTTCGAGGCCCGACGGCAGCCGGTGCGCAGCAAAACCCAGCTGTTCATCCTTCCACACAAAGAAAGTGGTTCGTAGATAAATGGGTACCCTAGGTGGCCTAGTGGTTAAGACGCTGGGCTGCTGATGGGGCGTGGTTCGGATTCCACGTTAAACTGTAGGTCTAAGGTGGAGTGAAAAGCTTGACCTTTGTCAGAATGAAGAATTCGGATGGAAGCTAACCAAAGGTTATATATATATATATATATAATATATATATATATATATATAATATATATATATATAATACAGGGCTTTTTTGTGCCTGAACGGCGTTTCGGAACTTTTTTTCTGAGATGTGTTCAGTTTATAAATAAATTCCCATTTCCCCACTTTCTGTTATCACTCCTACTACTCTAATTTCACCTCTTATAACGTCAACAACAACATTAATAAATTAATAAAAATAGTATAACATACTATTTTTATTAATTTTACCATTCTATAATACAGTATATGCGTTCCTGTACTGTTTTTCCTACAAAGTGCACACACACACACACACACACACACACACACACACACACACACACACACACACGCGCGCGGTGTCCAAGAAAGTTGTGAAATAAAATAAAAATTCATCTCTCAAATTAAATGAACTTAACCATAAACGTTTTGCAACATCTAATAGCCCGACTCGTTAAGTTTATATTAATTATATATTTAAGTGTAGTTAATTATTAGTTAGTTATTACGAATGTGTTGAAGACCATGTCTAGCTTATCTTTAACCATATACGTGGAAGTACTGTTTACTCGATTACTTGCAATTAGTATTTTAGATTAACCCCAAAAAGGATATACAGGGTGGTCAATATACAGATATGCTTTAATTTCATTGCAAAGGGACTTTGTGGCCACTGTAGAACAAATATTTGAGCTAACTTCATTTATGCAAACAGCGATATGTTTAAAGATAAGCTATTCAAGGTCTTGAACACATTTGTAATAATTAATTGTCGCCTACCAAATAAATTTGGAGGGGCCGTACTGAATTGCACTCGTTCGTCCGTTTGTCAGTTTCGTGTTCGCGCTATAACTTTTGAACCGCTCAACATAAATTGATGAAACTTCATAGGGATCATCTTTCTCTCTCTCTCTCTCTCTCTCTCTCTTCCTGAATGAATGTTAACCCACGAATGATAGGTTTTGCTACTTACTTAACCCCTTATTCTCTTCTTTTAACCCCCTACTCTCTCATTTCTCTCGGGCTAACCTTAAAATGGATCTTAAGGTCTTTGTCAGCCTTAGCTTCTGTAGATAATCAGACAGCGTGTCATGAACAAGAATCAGGTTCTTCCATCAAATATCAAGGTTACAAGTACAAATACAAGTAGAAGTCAAAAGTCAAATAGTTTTTCCATGTCCCCGCCATAACTTAACTCCACAACATAAGTTGATGAAACTTCGTACTCCTATGCATCATCGCAAGATTAAAGTACTTACATCAAAGGTCAAGGTCATAAATAGAAGTAAAAGGTCAAGTGTATGCCATAACTTTTGAACCACTCGACCAAAATTGATGAAACTTAATGCACATATACAGTATATCCTTGCAAGACTTTGTGTCGTAAGCTAGAATCAGGTTCTTGCGCGAAGGGTTCGAGGTCACAAATATAGGCGGGGACATTGATGTCGTTCGAACGTAGTTTTTGTTACTTAAGTATATAATTAATATTGATGAGTCTGTCTATTAGATGTCTCGAAGCATTTATGCTTAAGTAAGTTTGTTTGAGAGGAAAATTTTATTTTAGTTCTTTCTCAGACTATATATATATATATATATATATATATATATATATATATGGTGAATCATAAGTGTTTCATAAATCGCAGGGTGTACTCTTGAGACAAAAGTAAAGAAAAATAGACCATATAAACATAGGTCGAGAAACCGTAGGTTTCGAGCCATAGCACGCGACAGAAAAATGAACATGCAAATGCACGGTGGTCCTATTCCGTGGTCACCTCGGTCACCAGATTTAAGTCCTCTTGATTATTACTAGTTTATGTTAAAGAAGTCCGAGCACGTCATGAATTGTGGTAACGAGTTCGAGACAATTGCGAAACGAACCGCAATACTCCAGAAATTTTTTAGTGTCAGACAATCACTGGTGCCACTTGCTGAGGTATGCATTCAAGAAGTAGGAAAGAATTTCGAACATTTACTTTGATAAAGCAAATGTATCACACTGTATTTGCATAGATTGTAAAAAATCTTTACGAGTTTCATTTTTCTGTCGCGTGGTATAGCTCGAAACCTACGGGTTTCTCGACCTATGTTTTATATGGTCTGATTTTCGACGAAAACTGAAGTAAAACCTGCTGGGCAGAGGAGGGTTCGTCCTCGCGTCGCGAGGCAATGTCCCGAACACGTCTCTTACCACTAAACCATCTGGTAAAACCAAAACATTTTCTTTCAATTGTGACTTTTGAGCGAAACACACTTATCTTTTTCGCTTTCTAAATTCAGTGAACGGTTATTTGCGCATTTTCTGATGAAAACGCGAGATAAAGCGAATTTCGCTCAAAAGCTACATTTGAAAGGAATTTTTTTGGTTCCCCAGATGGTATAGTGGTAAAAGACGTGATCGGGATGTTGTCTTGCGTCGACGCGAAGACGAACCGTCCTCTGCGCTGCCTGCGCATTTTACTTCATTAAAACTTAATAATCCAATAATATTTGAGGTTTTTTAACACTGTGTGTAACAGTAAAGGTCGTGGGGACCTACAGCTTTACGTGGGATCTGAACCATCTACGGGTCGCTACATCATCTGAACGTAGAGGGTGGTCACCCGTGCAGGTACTGAATAAACCCAACATCGCTTAACCCCGCTAATCTAACGGGAATCGGTGTTACGCCGTGGCTATGATGTAGCCTAATTTAATGAATTAATGATTTTGTTGAAGGATTTTTAAGACTTTATCTGACTGGATATGAATGTACTCCGATTGTATTTTACCAAAAAATGGAAAGTATTATTTTATTTTTTTATTTCCAGACAGGCACTGCAGAACTTCGCTAAAATGGTGAAACCCGGAGGCATTCTCGTTATCGATCACCGCAATTACGATTACATCGTTGATAGGGGAGTCGCGCCTTCTCATAATATTTATTACAATGTAATTCCGATCTTTTCTTTTTACTTCGTTATTAATTAATCGTACTATATTTTAAATGTGTTTGGGATCGATAGTCTAGGCCCGCAGTGTTTCCCAACCGGGGGCCATATGGCTCCCTGGGGGCCATGGCACATTTGAAGGGGGCCACAGGAAAATGTTATTTTGTAAAATAGAGTTAAATCTGCATATTACCTACTGAAAATAATGCTTATGGGGGCCACGGGAAAAAATAAGGTTCCTAAGGGGGGCCATAAGCCAAAACCGGTTGGGAACCACTGGTCTAGGGCATGGTTCCGATCAATCAGTTAATCATTGTTTCGAATTTAATCATTAATTAATCAAAAAATATTTTTAGAAAATGATGGGAAATGATTAATTTTACTCATAATTTAAACATCATTTGAATTTGACACCTTTTTGCGTGTATAAACTGTCTAATCCGCCCATGCCTGATTTCTTGAACTAAAACAAACTAAATGTTTGAGCAAAATGTTTTCTTCGGTCTTATCTCGCGCGACAAAAACAATAAAGCTCTTTCTTACTCTTTTGAGAGGTATTTAATTTGTAATCATTTTAATCAGTTAATCATTGATTAATTAGAAAATTTCATCATTCATCACTTTTTCCTAAAAATGATTAATTAACCATGCCCTAGATTATTCGATACATACTCGGGAAGTATGATTTAGTTTGAAACAGGAACACCAGGGGGAGAATAATCGGAACATCCTTTATCGAAATGCCATTCAGTACGTTCTGGAGCGACACTCGTTTCATCATCAGTGGTTAAAATGCAATTAAAGTTGGGAGAAAAGTACAGTAAACTTAAGCTTTAGCATGTACATATGTACAAGCTGTACAAACAGTAACGAGTAAATGCAATTAAAATCTCAGAATGTCTATAACTGCAGTACGTATTTTCAGAGCATTACACGTCCAAAAAAGTACTTTAGAGTTACAGCGTTATTATAGAATTAAAGTTTAACGCCAAAGATAAAATGGTAAAAAATATATGAAAGGAACGGTAAAATTAAAATACTCCTTTTACGACTCATTCGTGTTTAAATCAAGGTGAAGGTTGTAAGTACAGTTATATTCCACCGACAGTTAGATCGAAGCCTAAAAATTCGAGCTAGCGCTGTAAATGCGAAATCGGGTATAAAATAGCTGTAGGTGGTGGTAGTAGTAGTATGGTCTCGGGATAATGGAGATGGATTCAAGGCTGAAGGCTGGTTCGTTTGAGAAAATTTGCTGGTGTTCAAGAATGATTTTGAAGTTTCATTTAATTTATCTAATGGCACCATACAGTGATATCGTACACACACAACCAATATATTTCTTAAAAGTCCTTTGACAAAAAAAAAAATCATTAATCTAGAACTCGCTAAATTTGCTACATTGATAGTCCATTCGTAATAATGATAAGTTACATTTATAATACAGTATAATACTTTATGCAATAAAACTATAATCACAACAGCTTTATATGTAAAAAGGAATATGTAAAATGAATTGTCAAGCAGATTTAATTTTACATTTTGTTTCTACTTTGATAGTGATCATAGCTCAATTTATGAAAAGTTACATCTTTTTTTAGTTTAATTAAATTTAAAAGGAAGTTTTATTAAAATGCTTTTAGACGTTTGGTTATTTGATTATTCAAAATGAAACCAGTTTTATCCGAGAAAAGGAAAAGTATTTCTAGATTTGAGATGGATTAAGGCATTAAGCACTCCGTTGAAATTGCAGTGTTTTGATGAATAAATGTGGTTGGGTATATTCATTTTTCTATAATAAAAAAGTGCCAATAAAAATATTTAAATTTCTCATTCACATTATTAACCAGTAGATTTTCAAGACCCATACCAGTCTGTCGTGGAATTTCTCGTTACTTATAAACTTCAACCCAGCTGTGGTATGAATACTGATAAGTAGTTATTCAATAGAAAATAGTGTGTGTATATATAATGTTATAATGTTTGACCAACAAAGACCCTAGGATCCACTCATGGCTGGTCTACCTAACTGTGTTCGTGTATTGTGTATGTCCTCCGTGGTGGCGGAGGGGACCTACAATTTTACGTGGGTTCCGAACCACAAGAACATAAGAAATTTATGTAAAAACTGCCGGTAAATTGGCAACGACCAATTTTTACGAAACTAAATAATTATCAATTTAAAACTAATTAATTATCGATTTAAAACTAAAGATAGAATCTCTGATCCAGAGGATCAAGTCATAATAGACTACTGTCCACAAATATGTTACACTCTATATCTATTTATAAAGGACATGCAAATATATCGGATCCAAAGAATCCAGTCAATTTCATTACGGTATTCATCAAGTCACGGTCCATATCGATTGCGGACCAAGTCAAAATTTACAATCGTATACATTACAATATATACACTTACGAGAAAAAGAGTAGGTGTGGCTGTAAAGACTGTACAGTAATGTAGAAATGTGTGTGCACCCATTTTGGGTCTCCCATTTAAAGGTGTTTGTGGGGCAAGTGAAGATCATGAGTTTTTCAATACCTCACAGTACTATGGGGGGCACCGCTCGGCAGAGGAATCTCTTTAAATGGGGAGTGTAAGGACAGAGAGTATCCCCTAACCCAAGACGCTGCCTCCCTATATCCTACAACACTTGTGTTGAGCTGTGGGATCTATCCCCAGAAAGCCTTAATTTTACTACCTTAAACTATACGCTTTCTATCAACATATGCGTCTAATCGATTTTTAAACATGTTTATAGACGTGCTACTTATTACTTCTACCGGCAAACTATTCCAGCTATTTACTATTCTATGCGTAAAAAAGTTTTTCGCAACTGCTGTCTCGAACCTTCTACTTGTCAACTTACACCCGTTATTTCTAGTCCTATTATATTGAGATATTTCGAAAAAGCTATCTCTATCTACGTTATCGAACTCATTCATAATTTTGAAACCCTGGATTAGATCACCCCTTAACCTCCTAGTCTCGAGTGTTGTCAATTTTAACTCCTTAAGCCTATCCTCGTACGACTTTGACCTAAGCGACGGAATCATCTTAGTTGCTCGTCTTTGAACTCTTTCGATTTTGTCTATATCTTTGCGCATATACGGATTCCAAAATTGGACCCCGTACTCCAAATGGGGTCTAACTAATGATTTATAAAGTGGAACTATAATATCGCGCGATTTGTACTCAAAATTTCGAGCTATAAAACCTAACACTTTGTTCGCCTTATTGACCGCTGCTGTACTTTGTTTCGTTACTTTTAAATCACCAGTGACTATAACTCCTAAATCTTTTTCCTGCTCTACGCTTGTTAAATCTTTCCCTGACATACTATACGCAAATTTACCGTTACGTGAACCTATATGCAAAATTTTGCACTTATCAACGTTAAATCTCATTTGCCATGTGACTGACCAATCAACGATTTTATTCAGATCTTCCTGAATTTTACCTCTATCTTCGTCATTAATCGCCCTACCACCCAGCTTCGTGTCATCCGCAAACTTTGAAACTGTACTGACTAGGCCGACATCTAAATCGTTAATATATATAAGAAAAAGCAAGTAGCCCAATACAGAACCCTGAGGAACGCCACTCGCTACATTAGCCCAGCACGACTCCGCTCCATCAACGACCACCCTCTGTTTCCTGCCTCGCAACCACTCTTCTAGCCAATTTATTACTACACCCCTGATTCCATGAGCCTTAGTTTTTTCAATGAGTCTTTTGTGCGGCACGGTGTCAAACGCTTTTTGAAAATCTAAATACACTACATCAACCGCCCGATGTCTATCGTAAACGTCAACCACGCTTTGGAAAAATTCTAAAGATTAGTTAAGCAAGATTTGTTTCGCCTAAATCCGTGCTGCGTATTTCTAACAAGTTTATGGTATTCTAAGTGTTCGACTATACGATCCCTAATTATTGATTCCAGTAGCTTACCTACAACTGACGTTAAACTGATTGGCCTATAATTTCCCGCCGCACCTTTATCGCCTTTCTTAAAGATAGGTGTTACGTTTGCTAACTTGAAATTATCTGGTACGCACCCCTCAGAAATAGACGCATTAAAAATCTTTGTTAGCGCACAGTATATATATATATATATATATATATATATATATATATATATATATATATATATAGTATATATATATATATATATATATAATGTGATTGAACACGCATTTACTTGCAGTAATATACATGAAAAATATTCAGGAATACGTAAACGAAGTTTTTTCTTTTAATATCCCCCATTATAATAATTGTTACATTGTACTATCAAGAAACCAATCTCGTAAATACTGTTAGTCTCATTCCTCTATTGCTTATTTTCTCTCAAATTATAATTTGCATCATGGCTTTAAAAGGTACTCTCTCAAGTTCCAGTGCTTATGTATGCACTATGCAGGCTTTGGTATTAGTAATATTACGCTCGAAGAATATAAAAAGAGAAATTATTCCAGTATTCGGTACGAGTACTTTACAGCTGACATAATTGTGTTCTAATACAAATATCAAGTGTATACAATACTCGTATATATATCTGCTTTACCCTAACTTAAACACGAATGAGTCGTAAATTAAGTTATTGTGCCCTAACCGTTAGAGCACAATACGAAGTCTCATAAAATCGGTTAGAATCTACAGTAACTGGTTTTATTACATCTACGAGTAGTATCTTTTTATTATTATTTTATGAGTAGTTGGGCTATGTCGTAGTCACGTGACAACACCGCTGGGTGGTTCTATTTTTATTATTTTTATTTATTTTTTATTATTATTATTTTTTACTTGTTGTTGTTGTTAGTGGAGGAGGCGAACTATGTTAAAATTCAGGGGTTTTCAACCAGGGTATGTATGAGATTTTTCATGGGTACAGAATGAGCTGACAAAATAAGTGTTTTTCTCAATTTTTTTCTTTTGTAAATTAATTTTTTGAAACATCAACAATGCAAGTTCATATTTATATATATTTAGTCATCGATGCATTCATAGTTTAACATCTTTTTACATAGAGCACCATTCTGTATTTCGTGTATTCAACAGTACACCTCGTCAGGGAATGTCGAGAAAAGGCAGGAAGTAAAAAATATATATATCTGTAGAGCGTAAACAAAATATTTAGGAGCGATTAGAAAAAAAATTACATAGTAATTAAAGGCAAATGGTATTTTAACAAGATGTGGTCCATTAATGTACACTCCTGATTGTTCTTTTCAGTTATGTCTATTTTGAACAAAAATTTTAGAACTCTCCCAATTATTATGATTATGGTTAAACAATGCATTAGAATTATTTGACGTCCTGTGATCATATTTATGCCGTTTTATATTGATGTCTAAAGTTTTTCCAGTTCGATCTATATAAACTGAGTCACATTGTTTACATCCAATCGAGTAGACAAAGCCAGGTGCGTTATGTGGGCTGTTGTTTATTAGACGAAATTTAATAGTATTTTTATACTTAGACTAGGTTAATACCAGTTGTTTTAAGTAAGGTCGGAAGATAAGGTTATTTTTTTATGAACAAATTCCTTTTCAGTTACACTATTTAATATTTTTTCTTTCTTTCTTGCTTGCTTAAACAATTTTCTAGAAATGGAATAAAATAATAGCTTTAATACCAATATTCATAATAATATTGGTAACTGAATCTAAGAGTTCAGGACTAACAACACTTAATGTTCTAAGAAACAATGAAAAAAATTTAAGATTTTATGGAGGGCTGATGGTCAGAATAAAAGTGAACATACAAATTCTTATTATTAGTAAGTTTGCGGAAAGCTTAAAATTTTAATTGGTTTGTGCATCTCCTAATTTTTAGATCCAGAAATGTAAGCATTCCGTCATTTTTTTTTCAACATTGTTTGGTGCCTCTGTGTACGTGTCTTATGCCTTTGGCCTGAAAATGTGGATGTTTATGAATTCCCTGATAGGATCAATAATTTACTTCCTTCTATAAAATTTACTGACATAACTGAAAGGAACATTGTGGAATGTGCATTCGTTTAGTTTTCAGTAATTTCGGTAACAATTTGGGAACGTATAAAACGGACCACATCTTGTTAAAATACCTTTTGCCTTTAATTACCACTTCTTAATTTTTTGTTAATCCCTCCTATTTTGTTAACGCTCTACAGAAATGTATATTTTTTACTTCTTGTCTTTTCCCTTCATTCCCTGACGAGGTGTACTTTGAATACACGAAAGACCTTGGAATCGCTTCTCATTTTTCCTTGTGGGTGTGCAACATTCATCCCTTATATCTGAGGCGCTCCGGACCACGACCTGCCAAACGCCAATGGGTCCAAAATTGAGTTATTTACACCACTACTCCCCCAGCCTTCCTCTATCCCGTGAGTGAGTTAGGAGCAGATTGTGGACCTGTACGTATGGTCGAAATCAATCGAATATCGTTATTGGTTCAAAAGTTATGGCATTTTAAAAGTTGACAAATTTTATCTGCATTTTTCTCCATTTTTTTTAAATTTTGGCGCTTGGCAGCTTGTGGTCCGGAGCATATATATCGTATATAGTAACTGTTTTGACTTGTTATATATATAGTGTATACATTTTGCGTGGGATACACGAAAACACGTTGACTTTTCAAAAGGGTACACGGTGCAAACAAGGTTGAAAACCCCCATGTTAGACTTTACGTCGTCATCGTCAACTTTCTTAAATAGTGTATTAAATATTTATTTTACCCCCTCCCCGCGGGCGGTCTTTCTGGGGTGGATCGCCCGCGGGCTCCTGCCTCCATGTGGTGAGGGGGGTCAGCCGCGGCTGGGGGCCCTGCCGGGTCCCCCGCCCGGTTGCGAAGTGGACTTTTAACATACCCTGCTATCCTACAGCCCCCTCTTTCCTGTCTTCCCCTCTTTCCCCTCTTCCTTGCCCCTCTGTTTTTTTTTCTGCTTTCTCTCTTCACTTCGCGCGCCCCGTGGGCTGCTGGGGCTGGTCGCTGGGGGTCTCGCTCCCATGGCCGGGGCCGGACTAAGTTGGCTGGTAGGGTGCCCGGGCCTGGGACCCCGGGGGGGCCTTGGTCTTTGCTGCCGGCGGGGGAGAACTCTCGATGCTGCAAGGGCCCCTTTTGAAACGGGGGTACCCGCATGGGACGAGGCACCCACCCCCCGCCGGCGTGCGCTTGGTCCCCTTGGGCCCCGGGTAATCGGTTCCCCGCGGCCCCGGGCGCGAAACAACAATAAAAATTTTTGTATGGAAACATTTACAAATCTAATGGACCTCGTTGACGACCCGGCTTGTGCATATGACCTCCCTCTGACTACCTCTTTGGACCGTGGGTCTGGTAAGGGCAGTCGGCAGCCCTCGCCCACCCCGTCTGCTGCTCTTGCCGACACCACCTCTCCCTCTCTTCCCCAGGCTCGTGGCGCCGCTGCCCGACCCCCGCCAGTAGCGGATGGACCTGCAGTGGACCCCCCGACCCCTGGATCCCCCCATATTCCACGTCCCGATAGGGACCCACCTGCTTTTTCGCCCTCAGGTGGGAAGCCCGCGGCCCCGGTCGCCTCCCACTCCGGTCGGGCCTCATCGCCCCCGGCCCCTGAGGGACGTGGGACCCGACGTCGCCGTCCGCCTTTCTCGTCTTCCCGCCCCCTCGAAGTTCCGGTGGTGTTTGGCCAGACGGCTTCACTCGGCCTTAGGACGAAGGACAAGTTCCTCGTCCTCCGCCCCTCCTCCTCCAAGCCCCTCCCCACTAACCACGAACGCCTCTTTCGAGCGATCCATGGGAAGACGGGGACGGCGCATTTTGACCTTCGGCCTCAGAGGGATGGCTCCATTTTGATAAGGTCGCGTTCCTCTGCCGAAACCTCCTCTCTGCTCGCTATCCCCGATGTCCTGGGCTGCGGGATCACGGTGACTCCCCACCCCCGCCTCAATCAGTGCCAGGGCACGATCTACGCTGCTCGTCTTCTACCCATCCCGGTGGAGGACCTCCAGACTGACCTCGCCTCCCAGGGTGTGGTGAGAATATACCGTTTTCCCGACAGATCGCGATCCCCATCCGTCCCTTCTCCTCGCCTTCTCCTCGCCTTCTCCTCGCCTTCTCCTCGCCTTCTCCTCGCCTTCTCCTTACTTTTGACTCACTGGTGCCCCCCGTTTCGGTATTCTGGGGCTTTGGTGAGAGACGAGCATGCGAATTCTCGGTTCGGCCATACGTGCCAGATCCTACGCGCTGTTTTCAGTGCAATAGGTTTGGCCACGTGAGCAGTTCCTGCCGTCAGCCGGCCCCGTTGTGTGTCCGCTGCGGCGGCCCTCCCCACCCCTTGCCCTGTACTGCTCCGCCTTCCTGCACCAACTGTCATGGACCGCACCCTGCTTCATCCCGCTCTTGCCCGTCCTTCCTCTTTGAGAGGGAGGTTCGGGCCCTCTGTTCATCAGAATTTCTCAGCGCTCAGGAGGCGCGGGACCGGTTGCGTGGCCCCGAGGCCCGGCGTGGTACCTCGTACGCCGAGGCTCTCCGTCCCCGGCCGCCGCCGGCCCAGACCCCGTCCTCACCGGCGGTTCCCGACGCGCCTCCACCCACCGTGTCCGCTACTCCCTGTCTATCCTCTGCCGCCCAGCGGACTCCCGCCGCGGCTCCCTGTACTACCAGCGCGTCCCCACGTGCTCCCTCCGCGAACGCCGATGCTTCGTCGGCAAACCCCCCTGCCCCTTCTACGCCCTCTCCACCGGCGCTTTCGGCCACCCCCATTCCGGACCGTGACCCGCCGTCACCCATGCGGGCCGCACGACGGAGGGGAACGGGCCGCAACAATAGTGACCCCGAAAGGTTCGAGGCCATAGGCCTCGCATCACCTTCCTCTCCCAGACACAAACGCCCCCTTCGCCCCTACCATCCCGGTGTCCTCACCGTCCCCGCTGCGCAACCGTTATGGATGCTCCCCCCTGGGGTCCCCGACGACCCTCGTGGTGGGGGCGGAGATACATCCCTCACCGGTTCGGTCGATGGACCCACTAGAGGGGGAACTCGCCCGCCTGGTCGGCGTGGGTGGGATGTGCACGCCCCCGCGCGTGACCTGCCCCACCTCTCTCCTTGACCTGCCTATGCATCCGGGTGAGGTATCCTTTTCCACTCCCCCTTGTAGTCCAGCCTCCCCCTTGTAGTCCAGCCTCCCCCTTGTAGTCCAGCCTCCCCTGCACCTCCGGTGAAGGGAGGGGCCTTCTGGATACCCCTCACGTCCCCTTCTCTGCATCGCTCTCCCCCGGGCGTCCGGGTGACTCTTCAGGAGGATTTGCCGGCGTCAGGTTCCACATCGGCCCCCCGTCGGGGTGACCCTCGCCTTCGCCCACGTTCGGCGTCCCCCGTTGGGCCCCGATCGGCCCACCCACCCCATAACCATCCGTTTCGCAGACTTTCCTACCCCTCCATATACTTCGCTCCTGCAGTGGAACATCCGCGGGCTCCTGGTAGGCCTCGAGAGTCTCTCTTCTCTCCTGGCCTCCAGGTGTCCGGCGTGTTTCTGCCTTCAGGAGACGATACTGGGCTCCCGTTCCCTCCCTCGAGTGTCCGGCTACTGCGGGCTCCCTTCCCCGCCTCTCGATGGGGCGGGTAGGGGGGGCTCCGCGGTCTTCGTGCACCGCTCCGTCCCTTTCCGCCCCCCCTCCCGCTCCGTACTGTCTTGCAAGCTGTGGCCGTGCGCCTTTCTTTGTGGCGTCAGCTCACGGTCTGCTCTCTTTACCTCTCCCCTAACGTACGCCCTCCACCCGATTCTCTCCGTGACCTAATTCTGCAGCTTCCCCGCCCTTTCCTGCTTCTCGGGGACTTCAACAGTCGGGACCCGGCCTGGGGGGACGTTTGCTCCACCTTTCTCTCCGGGACCCTTCTCTCCCTTATGGACGAGCTAGAGTTCACCTTTCTGAACGATGGCTCCCCAACCTGCCTCCACTCGGCCCATGACAGTTTCACCTGTATTGATCTTTCCCTGGTTTCCCTCGATATCGTGACGGAGTTCACCTGGGAGGTCCTGCCGGATTCTTCCGGCAGTGACCATTTCCCTGTGTCTCTTACCCCAACCCGTCTCCTCCCCCCCACCTCTGTCCGCCCGCGCTGGCTGTTCGCCCGAGCGAAATGGGCCTCATACACGAGGTGCACGGCGATCTCGCCGTCCATTCCTGCCTTTCCCTCCGTTAGTGAGGCCCTCGCCTTTCTCGAAAGCAAGATCCTCTCGGCTGCCACCAGTTGCATCCCCCGTACCTCAGGCTCCCCCAGGCCGCGCAGCGTCCCATGGTGGACCCCAGAGTGCTCCCGTGCCGTTCAGGAGCGGCGCCGTGCTGGCCGTCGCTTCTACCGGACCCGCCAGCCGGAGCATAAGATGGCGTTTCAGCGCCTGAAGGCAGTGGCCCGTCGGGTCTTGAAACTAGCCCGGCGTACCTCCTGGCGGAGTTACGTGTCCGGGATCTCCTCCTCGACCGCCCCCTCGACTGTTTGGCGCAAGGTGCGTAGCTTTGAGGGACCCGTGTCCCCCCTCGACCCCCGGTGCTTCGGGTCGGGGACGACGAGTTCGTGTCCGATCCGGAGGCCGTCGCGAACGCACTCGCGGCGCACTTCGCAGCCATCTCCGGTTCCGATTCCCGCCGCGACCCACCTGAATTTCTACCTCATAGGGATGACCCCTATAATCACCTCTTCCACATGACAGAGCTTCGGGAGGCCCTCCGCCCCCGACGCTCCTCCGCCCCCGGCCCCGATAATATCCCCTATGACTTGTTACGGCACCTCCACCCCTCTGCTCTCAGCTTTCTACTGGACCTCTATAACCGGATTTGGTTGGAGGGTTCATTTCCGGACCGGTGGCGTGAGTCCATCGTCGTCCCCATCCCGAAGCCCGATAAAGACCCCTCACTCCCGTCGAACTATCGCCCCATTTCCCTAACATGCTGTGCCTGCAAGGTGATGGAGGCGATGGTCGCCTCGCGGCTGTCCTTTACCTTGGAGGCGAGTGACCAGTACCCTGCTACCCAGGCTGGTTTCCGGCGCTTCCGGTCTACCACCGACCCCCTCCTTCTCCTTAGCCATGACGTGCAGGAGGCTTTCTCCCGGCGTCAATTTGTACTCGCCGTCTTTTTCGACCTCCAGAAGGCCTACGATACTACCCGGCGGAGTGCGGTCTTCGACTGCTTACGCTCCCTGGGTTTCGTAGGCTTTCTCCCTTCCTTTATTTATAACTTCTTGTCCGCCCGTTCTTTCCGCGTCCGCATCGGTTCTACCCTCTCTGACCGCTTTCCGTTGGAGGAGGGTGTCCCTCAGGGTAGTGTCCTTAGCGTCTTGTGTTTCTCACTCGTGATGAACACAGTCGCTACGGTCCTGCCTACATCCGTTTGTAGCTCCCTCTATGCCGATGACCTGGCTATCTATTGCTCTGGCCGCCTCCCGTCTTTGGCTGAACGTCGGCTCCAGCTAGCCATCAACGCGGTGGTTCGCTGGGCGTCCTCGGTTGGCTATGCTTTTTCACCCTCTAAGTCTTCCAGTATGCTTTTCCGTCCTCGGCGCCTCCGTCTGTCGCATACCTTCACCCTTACCCTTGCCGGCACTCCTCTTCCCCTCGTCCCATCCGTTAGATTCCTGGGTATGACCCTCGACGGATTTTTCGGTTGGGTTCCACACCTTAGGCGGTTGCGGCAAACATCTTGCCGTACCCTCTCCCTTTTGGGTCATCTGTCCCACACGACCTGGGGGGCGGACAGGCGTACTCTGCTGCGCCTGTACACCTCCCTGGTGCAATCCCGTGTCGACTACGGCTGTGTGGTCTACAGCTCCGCCTCCTCTCCGGCACTCCGTATGCTGGATCCTCCTCTCCACCGTGGCCTTCGCCTGGCGTCGGGTGCCTTCCGCTCGTCCCCTGTCGCTAGTCTTCAGGTGGACTGTGGACACCCCCCCCTGCCCCTTCGCCGGGGCCTTCTCATGGTGAAGTGTTACCTTCGCATCTGCCGCCTTCCGATGTCCCTACTCTTCTCCGCGATCTCCCAGGCGCTACCCCGGCCTGACACGTGGCATTTCGCTGCCTCTCTGGCCGAGATTTTCTCGTCCCTGGGGATTCCCCCACCCTCTATTCTGCCGTTCTCCTTCGATCTGTCGCCCCCCTGGCGGACCACCCCTATCTGCCGTTGCCAGGCGCTCCGTGGCCTGCGTAAGGAGTCTCCTCCTGCCGTCCTCCGGTCTTCTTTTCTGGCCCATCTTCCCGTCCATTCGGACGACGTTCCCGTCTACACCGACGGCTCGCGCTCCCCTGCAGGTGTCGCGGCCGCCGTCTTCTCTCCGTCATTGTCACCTACCTCCCGGGGTATCCCCCCTACCGGTTCAGGCCTCCATCTTTTCCGCGGAGCTCTTTGCCCTTCTGGAATCCCTCCGTCTGGTATCGGGTTGTTCGCGGTCCTCCTGTACCATTTTTTCGGACTCGCTGAGCGCCCTTCAGGCGCTCGAGCGCTATGATTCCCTGGACCCCCTCGTACGCCGTATTCAACAGGAGTACCATGTCCTGCACACCGTTCACCGGATCCGGGTCACCTTCTGCTGGGTTCCTGCCCATGTCGGTGTTTCCGGTAATGAGGCGGCGGACCGCATAGCCCGGTCCGCCGCCTCGCTGCCTCCCCTCCCCCGCCCGCTCCCCTTCTCAGACTATGTGCAGGTCTTTCGTTCCTTTTACGACCGCATGTGGCAACAGTCCTGGGACGATGCCACCGGAAATAAACTCTGGTCCATCCGCCCCCGTCTGTCATATTGGGTGTCCTCTTTCCACCGCTCCAGACACAAAGAGGTCGTCCTTGCGCGGCTTCGCATCGGCCATACGCGCCTCACGCACGGCTATCTTGTTCCGGCAGGAGGCTCCTCGTTGCGCCTCCTGCCAGTCGCCCCTCACCGTCTCTCTCATCCTTGTGGAATGCCCCACCCTGTCGTCAGTACGTCGTCGCGCCTTCCCGTTCCTTTCTGATCCCCCTCCCCGAACGTTTACGCCTTATGCTCGCTGAGAGCCCCCTCTTCTCGCTTGACCGTCTCTTCCTCTTCCTCTCCCAATCTCGCATCCTATCTGAGCTTTAGGTGACTTCTCACCTGTAGTCCGCTGTTCTCCCTTTTCTAGTGCCTTTTCTCCGTCTCCGTTTCTCTCTCTCGTATTCCGCCTCGCCATGATATCCGCTACCATATAGCGGGAAGTGGCGGTAAACGCCCCCCCAAAAAAAAAAAAAAAAATTATTTTAACATTCTAGTTTCTGGATTTTCACGAAGATTATAGTGTGGAGATTACTTTAAAATCGAAGATGATGTATTTTGAGCAATTTAAGCTTTCTCAGCTTAGATTTTGGGACTTGGAATGTTTTTAGTGTTGTGGTGGTGAAGAGTGAAGTAGGCCTGTATGAATTTTAAAATATAGCACCCTAATTTTTGCATTTAATGAATGTATTTTAAGTTCACATTTGTGTGTACACTGTACATGTACGTATGTGTGCCCAGGCAGCTGGGCATAAGTGAGATAGTGTGCGTAACAATTCACAGCTATAGTTAGTATTTTTGTGTGTGTGTGTGTGTGTGTGTGTGTGTGTGTGTGTGTGTTGTGTGTTTTACCTACAGAATCGCCACGATCTTGAGGATACACAGAGCCCATAGTGACACGAACGTATATATCCCGACATTTGCGATATCGTGGTAAATTATCATGAAAAAAGGAGACTTTTTTTCACTTTCATTCTCATCCTGTTGTAACCTAGCAATTTTACTGGGATTAACAGTACTTTGATCATCATGCTCTGTAGAACCACTGTCAGTTTGGACATTTTTTCTTTTGAAAAATTTATAAAGGGCCATTATCTTTAGTCCTGTGACACCTGCAAATAGTACTTTACAAATAGAAATAGGAGTTATTACTAACTATAACATTAAAGTCCATTATAATGAAATAAAAAAATCCAAACAAAATCCACACACAATTTTGTGTGTGGGGGGGGGGGGGGGGCGATCGCCCCTGTCGCCCTCCCCTTCGGTACGCCTCTGCCTAAGTTGGGTAAAATTAAATTAAATTTGGTTAGTTACTAGGTTTTTAAAATCGAGTGAGAAAATGTGAACATGTCGCGATTCTGTAGGGAAGACAAACGTGTGTGTGTAACCCCCTCATACTCGGTCGGCTCATCCATCTTCACGGTTTTATAATTATTATTTTGCTATTAATTTAAAGTAGTGCGTGTAAGACAAACTTGTCAAATAGCAGACTACTATAATTTTTACATTTAATATAGTATATTAATGTGAACTTGTTAATTTTCATTTCGGCTGTCGAAGCGCCGGTAAAGCACTGCTACTCTTTCATTGTCTCTGTCTGTCTGTCTGTCTGTCTGTCTGTCTGTCTGTCTGTCTGTCTGTCTGTCTGTCTGTCTGTCTGAAATGCGAGTCAAATTCTGAATTCACAGTCAAAGGACAATTTTAAAATTTAGTAAAGGTTGAAGTTAGAATTGAACATATAGTGAAAGCGAAAATTTAAAATTATTAAAAACTCGGTGAAAATTAGTTAAAAATTCAGTTTGAAGTTTCGTCGGGTGAATTTCTAGTTTACAGGTTTATGTATTGTAACGTTTATTATACAGAATGTTTTAAATTTATATTTAATTTAATACAGTGCCAATGAATGAGTAGTGTTCCCAAACATATAAACCCCTCAATAAAGACTGTTCGTCCTTTCTTTTGCGCTCTTATTTGCGAGTGTTCTATTTAGGCGTTCTTGACTCGAAAGCCTTATTTGGTGGTAGGAATTAGTCCTACGTTAATGGAACATATCCACGCTCTTATTTAGCTGTAATAATTCGGTTTTGTTCATTTTTTTTATTGGCACTCAATTGACTTTCTTTTTCAGTGAATACAAGACAGAAGGATAGCTTCAAAGTTTAAACTTTGTTGCTCTGTGGCTCGTATTAGGTATTTTTTTCAGCGTGCATTGTGTAGAAACTTAATAATAATAATGATATTCATAATGCATGATCTTGTAATTGAAAAATTATTTCAGATATGTTTACTTAACTTGGGTTCATTAGACAGTGTTGCTCTCCTTTTTACTTATTTTACTGTGATAACCATTTCGCTTGTCTAGCATATTTTTTTTTTGATCATTAGTCTGTGACTAACTATAATAGATTTAAGTGAGAAAAATTACTTCAGATTTACATTTTTTTTTTTTTTCATAAACTAATAATGCTCTGAAACGCGTTACATTCTTGCATATTTCTTTATAGCAATTCTCTCTTATATTCCCATTGTAACACACTGGACTACTTACGCGTTTCGCGTCAAAACTCTATCCTACCCTCGGGTCACTTCTTACGCGAAACGCGTCAAGTTGATCTGGACAAGAGTAAATGCAAAATTTCTGAGAGTATTGTCGTCTTGACGCATGTAGTGTGTCACCTGTGACGAGGCACAGATCAACTTGACGCGTTTCGGATAGAGTTTTGACGTGAAGCGCGTAAGTGGTGGTTCAGTGTTAAAGGTTTTGCTTTTTCATTTCTAAACTTTTTCGTAACTTTTTTTTTTTGATAGAGCAAACACATTAAAGACATCAAGACGTCAGTTCTTTACGTCAATGGGCATCCTAGTCTCGTTACCCTCGACTATCACATGGAAGTGGGTGATGATGACTGTCACGATGAAACAGATTCCGATATCAACAAGAAAGGCCGTCTTAAGCGTACAACTGGACAGAAGTAATAAGCATTTTTTAAAGTTTTGTTTTATATATATATGTTACCGGCAAACTCTGACGAGACAGGAAACCGCATATTGCCTAGGCATTCTGCGATTCCCCGTCGATATTTGAGAAAAACAGAAATATCCTTTTATTTCGCACTGTCTAAATCTTAGCAGGCAATCTGAGGCAATCCTAATATGGATAAGAGTAAAGGAGACCCCCGTAATTTAATTGAAGTTGTTATGGATGTAACGGAAGAAGGCTATTATAAAATAGGAACCAAGCTAGGAATAATCGGTTCGCTATACTCCCGTAATCAAATACAACCATGCAAAGAGGTATTCCTTAAATAAAGATGTTCCCGAGTCAACCATTTCCTCGCGGGTTATTAACAGTCATGAGTCTTTGTTTGGAGGACAGGGCTTTATCAGGTGCAACTGCACCAAAAAGTGCGTTGCTAATTCTTGTAGTTGCAAAAGGAAGAAGATTTTGTGCAATTCAAAATGCCATAATGCTAATTCCTCTAAACTTTTAATTAATAATCTTTGTTTCGTGTGTTTATTGTTGCTGTAAAAGTTCAATAAATATAACATCTTGTTAAATATAGGTAGTTCTTTGATCATCCTCAGATTGCCTGTTAAGATTTAGACAAAGTGCGAAATAAAAGGATATTTCGGTCTTCGTCAAATATCAACGGGGAATCCGCGGAATGGCTAGGCAATCTGCGGTTTACCGTCTCGTCGGAGTTTGCCGGTAACACACACACACACAGTACCGTGCTAAAGTCAGACCATTGTCTATCTGATACTATTCGATAATCTGTCGTATAAAAATTGGTTTTGATACTAAAATACATATTAACTAGAACCTCTGGTTCATATTAACGTATAACTAAGTTATTACTTAAGTGTATAAAGTTGTATAAGCTGGATGACCCTCTAGTCTGCATAAATTGGGCTCGAGGGTTGATTCATTATGTTACTTATAACGCGTGTGTTTAAGATCTAGCGAAATATTGATGATGGATCTGCAGTAAATGCTCCTAAGCTATTGTTATAGCAGTGTTTACAATTAAAAGTATTGTCACTTAAATTCTGAAAAACAAATTTATACAAAACGTTTCTCATTATAAGCCTAATTCATGCTGTTTTTTCTTTTACAGGCTTAAGAAATGACGAAAAGTATAATTTCTGATGAGATTAGATACAAAAAAAAAATAGTACATTTGCATGGTGAGGGACTGAGTCAAAAGAAAAATAAGTGAATCTACAGGCGTTTCCAAAACTGGTGTGAAAACAATCTTGGCTCGTCACAGATCAAATGGGACCCCAGCTGATCGTCCTAGGGTGTCTCAGGTGATCCCTCTACTATACGAAGGAAGTTTAACTCAGTACGTCTTGAAGGACGTGTTGCAGGAAAAAAGCCACTTTTAAGGAATGGAGATAAAGAGAAGAGAAGAAAATATGCTTTGGAACGCGAGTATTGGACATCTGAGATCTACTGAGTTAAGTTTCCTTCGTACAGTAGAGGGGTCAACTGAGACACCTGTTGTTTTTTTTAGAGATCTGCTGCGAGTGAAGTGCTGAATTTGCGTCCGTCTCGAAGGAAAGTAATTTTTAGATATTGTATATCAGATGGAGAAAGTTTAGAGGGCCTCCCTGATCTCGGACGATCAGCTGGGGATCCCATTTGATCTGTGACGAGCCAAGATTGTTTTTACACCAGTTTGGGAAACTCCTGTAGATTCACTTATTTTTCTTTTGACTCAGTCCCTCACCATGCAAATGTATTATATTGTATCTAATCTCATCAGAAATTATACTTTTCGTCATTTCTTAAGCCTGTAAAAGAAAAAACCATGAATTAGGCTTATAATGAGAAACGCTTTGGATAAATTTGTTTTTCAGAATTTAAGTGACTCAATACTTTTAATTGTAAACATTGATATAACAATAGCTTAGGAGCATTTACTGCAGATCCATCATCAATAGTTCGCTAGATCTTAAACACACGCGTTATAAGTAATATAATGAATCAACCCTCGAGTCCAATTTATGCAGACTAGAGGGTCATCCAGCTTATACAACTTTATACACTTAAGTAATAACTTAGTTATACGTTAATATGAACCAGAGGTTCTAGTTAGTATGTATTTTAGTATCAAAACCAATTTTCATACGACAGATTATCTAATAGTTAACAGATCGACAGTGGTCTCTGACTTTTGCACGGTACTATATACAGTATATAAAATCATCTTGGGAAGTCTTCAGATAGAAAGTTTCCTAATATTGAAGTAGGTTCTAAAGTGCATTGATAGGGCTCCAAACCTCTTATACCATAAGGTCAGCTGATTATCACAAAGCAGATTGAGAAACTGTCGACATTAGGGTATACTGAAAACTACATTCTGTTGTTCGTTATTAAGTTTAGAATTTAGCTTTTTAAAACATATTCTTTTACATATTTCAACAAGTTTTATAGCAATCGCAAAAATTTGAAATGTTGAGCAATTTATTGCTAGTTTTACTCAGGGCCGGATCAAGCATTGTTAGGGCCGGGGGCAATGAATATTTTCGGACCCGTGTCACTAGAAAAACATAATTCTTTACCTGATACATCATACATGAGTGATGCGATCAGCTGACTGGGATCGATCAACAGAAAACGAAACAAAAACGAAGATGTGATTACAGAAAATGTATACTTTGTTCACATAAATGGGATACCAAACTAGGTTTTGTAGAAGCGGAATACTTTATCGAATGGTACTCGTTTGAATTAGAGCCCAGGTTCCGTTAGCCATTTTCAGAGACTTAGAAAATACCGAGG
The DNA here is from genome assembly GCA_023014485.1 of Bathynomus jamesi. Taxonomy (NCBI): domain Eukaryota; kingdom Metazoa; phylum Arthropoda; class Malacostraca; order Isopoda; family Cirolanidae; genus Bathynomus; species Bathynomus jamesi. The sequence goes on along the minus strand of JAJOZX010002058.1, from coordinate 370,855 downwards.
CTTCATACTTTTTCACTATTAATATGTATTAATTTTATCCTAAAATACTTCGGTGAATCGCACGTTAGCCTATGCAATGGTCATAGACATTCTGGTAGAACCTTTTTTTTTCCTTGTGTAGAGTTTTAATGACTGCCTCAAAATAAGATTTTGCTAGCTTTCTTTAATTTGCATGGCCTTTGTTAAGTTAGGTATACTGAAAAAATAATAAACTTTTGTTAGTAAGACAATTCAAGAGATTTAGAAAATTTAAAAAATCTGAAAAGTAATTAACTTGAAACGCGACTTCTTTATATAGAAAAGTTAATTGTAAAAGTTATCTCGGGTCCCAGGCGCAGGTTAAATGTGGATGGTCCATTGATCATGTTCGTAGTTCCCCACCTAGGACTACCACGCAGTAGCTGGCGCACTTTAATTGCAATAATCGGAAAGCAATTTTCGGAGAGGACGCGAATTAGCAACCTTCATACTGCTGCTCACACTATCACCGAACCACCAGAGTAGTTATTACACTACGCCTGAGGGCTACGTCATAACACCGCTTCCAGTTGATTAGCGAAGTTAAGCGATATTGGGTCCGATAGTAGTTGGATGGGAGATTGTCCTTTGCGTCCAGACTGTGTAGCGAACCGTGGTTCGGATCCCTCGTAAAGCTGTAGGTTCTCTCCGTCGTATGACCTTAGATGTTGCGGAGGTTGTTATGCAACCTCCATCATTACGTTACACCACGCTTACTAGGCTGCACCGGTTTCAGTATACCAAACTTTACAAAGGCAATAAGACTTAGGGATAGCTAACAAAATTGCTTTGATACAGTCATTAAGAAAAAACTTTATATTCTGGACTTTATACCCACAAGACTCGGCATGACAAAAAACTGTTTTAACCTAAATGCCTAAGAAACATTTAAACCTTCCTAAAAACTTTATATATTTGCTCCTGCCCGAATTGTTCCTCCTGACGAAGGTGAAACTTGTTGCCCCCTACCTTAGATCTGCAGCTGGTAACGGTTCAGAATAGCGGCGCCACCTTTTTTTTTTTTTCCCCCCCCTCCACCAAAACACTAAAACCATTGGTTTCCTGTTGTTTAGGATGAATGTGACCATCGCCATTATAGTAAATTATTGCTAGAAGTGATTTCACCCCCCCCCAACCCCTCCTACAATCTGGGGGGGGCCACCGTGGGAACCGTGGGTTTTGGGTGGGGAACACAGCACAAGCAATAATTTACTGTAATAGCGATGATCAGATTTATCCTAAACAGGAAACCAATGGTTTCAGCATGTTTTGGAGGAAAAAACACAAATTGAGGTGGCCCCTATTCTGAACCGTTACCATAAAAAGTAACTAGGTTTAAGTATAAAACCCTATACCGATCAATTTGTGATGGGGGTACGGGGGCTCCGCCCCCCGTAAGATCACGCAAGACCTAAATTATACAATGATAATGTAATAACATTCATGTTAGGTTGTTAGTGTAACAATTACCAAAAATACTACCGTCACCGCACAGCCATCACAGACCTAAGCCATTTTCAAACTGAAGTGAATGAATGATAGTAGGGTTGCCAACTCAAAATTTCGTAGATTCATATCCAAAAAGCACTGAGTAGATGTGTTTTTTCGTAATTTTCTAACTTCATTTTTTTTGGACTGCGACACATGCAATGAGCATATTTTAATGAGAAAAAACTTTATCTCTATGGTATTTTTCGAAATTTTGCTTCATTAAGTGGCGCCCGTATTCTGAACCATTACCCTGCAGCTTAACGTAGAATACGAACCACGACCCATTAAGGAAGTCAGAAATTACAGTGTCCTCACTCTCACGACCTCCCGATCAACCCAGCGTCTTAAATGAGTACCCTGGGTAGCCTAGTGTTTATTTACCAACTAGTTTTAGGAAAAGATGAACAGCTGAGTGAACGGCACGTCACCTGCCCTCGCCGCGAATCGAACTCGGGGGGTCGATGGAATCGCACTACACCAAGCTAATGTTATTCTTGGATAAAAATTACATTTATACCGAAAACAGGATATGAATACTTATTAGTTTCTAGAAGTTAGGCCTCTGACGGTGGCTAACTTAGCATGGGTGTAAATTCAGACATTTTATTAGATATAATTTACGTACACAATTCAAACAAATGACATTGAATAGCACATTGTGTATTAAAAAACAACCAGGATCCTGCTTAACTCGTTTGCTGCGCAACCCGTTATATCACGGGCTCTCGCTTCTGACCATTTCTGCGCAGCCCCGTATATAGACGGGTTTAAACTTTAAACCGAGATATCTTTGCATAGCCCGTGTTTTTGGCTCGACTCGTAACTGGGCGCTCGCGCAGTTAACGGATTAATGAAGTAGATAGATTTCTTGCAAATGGCGAATAAAAGAGTGGAGACCACCCTAGAAATTGTCAGCTGCGTACAAGAAATTTCTCGCGGTTCTGGTATAAAAATTTAGTTAAGCATATACCATTTAAACACACAACTTTAGCGTTAGTAACGAGCTATAGAAATTAGCTTTGAAAAAAGGCTAGTTTGTACATCTTAATTCATGCTGATCTATGGACGATGAGGTTTGAGCCAGAGCAAAACCTTTTGATAGGATAAAGTGCATAATTGAAGTAATTAAATTCGATAATCCATCCACATTGAGAGAGAAATACATTGCTAGTATGTTTTTAGTAAGCGATAAAAATTAACTTTATAACTAATTTTAACATTAATTATAATATTGCCATCCCAAATTAGTTGTTACTAGTTTGAGTTCGATTACTATACAGTTGTTGTTCTTTGGTCTAGGATTTAAGTTCTCAAAAATTGTACTTAGTTTACATAAAACTATATAAAATATGTGTATTACTAAAACAAACCTTTATTATTTCAGTAATTTTCGACTGTCCTATTATCCACATCGAGTAGCAAAGTTTGGGAACCTACTGAAGGAAGCATTCAATGAGGAAGTGAAATACAGTGTATACGGGGATTTCAAGCCCATTGGAGAGGTTAAAGATCCTGGTTTTTACGTCCACGTAATCGAAAAATCACACTTCGTAGTTCCTTTCGAAAGTAACAGCCAGTAGAAAGCCTTTTATCGAGAGCACACCGTCAGTGCAAGAACATATGGCACACGTAATCATACCTTGGCATTGATTCGTTACACTATTTGCAGTACTGCATGTTCAGAAACTATTGATTAAAAGATTTTTGACCAAGAATATTTCACTCGCAAATGCGGCATTAAAAACGGCACGTTTAGTCTATGCAAAAATGGTTGCTAATTTTTTTACCTCACCAAAACATCTTGTCAATGATCTATCTTGTGATATTTTAACTTTGAAGATTTATTATTTTAAGATGGATGTAGTTGAAACTATGTGGAATTAGGCACGGATGAGATATATATATATATATATATATATATATATATATAATAAATAAATCCCCCCCGAGTTGTCAGTAATTTTGCAGAGAAAAATGTCCACATTTGTGAACGCAGAGACAGAGATATATATATACTGTATATATATGCCCTAAATTATGTTGACTATTAAAAGTGCGTTTTAATTAATTAAAAAAGAAAATGTGCTTAATGGTTTTTGGTTATCTTGTATTTGTGCTTGATTATTATTGTATTAGTGTTGAGTTTTTTTCCTTGAGGGCTAAATGAAAAGCATTGAATAAGGTTTTTATTTTTTTTAATGTTTTTATAAAATCATAAATATATTTTCACTAATAAAAGTTATGCATTCACTCTTGTCTTTCCTTTGATCTCGAAGGCTAACTTTAATCATTATTCTGAAAAGTTAAAAGAAAATGTGAAAAATGGTATCCCAAATACAATTTGGCATATAATTCTGCATGTTAAGAATCAACAGTTGATGAATGACACTGGCATCTTTGATCTCGGTGGCATACGTTTAATAACGTATCAATATATACTGTCCGCAAGACAAGTCTTAAATCATGCCAAAATAAATATAAACAATTTCCTAAGTACTTCGCCAGCAACACGCGTCAAATATAAATGTGAACATGTTTTAAACGAAGTCTATTCCATCATTAATTAATATTTATATCGAGATCTAACATCTTAAAATTTCAATGAAGTTGAAATGCTCGTGTTGGAAAGTATTCATTCAACAAGTTGGTCATAGAACAGTGAGAATCCAACCAAACCGTCTCAATTTCTACTGTCTTATGTAGGTCTGTTGGCATTTCCTGCTCGTAATGTTTCAGAATAACTATTACTCTACTAGTCCTAATATTTTACATGAACATCACTGAACAAGTTTAAGACCTTGGGAATGACTGCATCCCAAACGGAACTTGCATAAAGTTAATACCATCTATGTAAACAAAGTCGACCATTCTGAAGTGGTGACTACTACGTGCTAACTCAACGTAAATAAAGCAAACATACAAATGAAGAAAAATTAAATTACCACTGATTTACAGTAGGCCAAGGAAATAGGGCCCTGCGAATCAATTTTTTTCGAATCGAATCTCGAATCAAATCATCCCAAACAATTCGAATCGAATCTCGAATCGGATCAACTGTACATATAGAAATTAGAATGTTTCTACACACAATTAGTAATACGTATAAAATTAATTAAATCTTCTTGAGAACGAAGGACAAAGTAAATCCTAAAAAGAAAAACCCACCTTATTAAGTATTTGATCATGAGGAGGAACAATGGTATCAAAGTATGATAAAAATGTTATTGCACAAGATATTTGGTCTCAGTATATAGATTGAATTATAATCTAAGTAAAAAGAAAAGTGTGTGTGTGTGTTGTTCTTCAAAATAACATCACTGATGTTGTTTACAGGACTTAATGGAGATTTGAAAATATCGAATCGGAGCCCAAGCTAACGAATCAAATCGAATCCACTCTCGTTTCGAAGTCAAATCGAATCTCGAAGCCTCGCAGGGCCCAACAAGGAAGGCTTCTTAAATAATATAATTACTTATCCAAATAGATTATGGAAATCAGTTTCAAAATTCTGAAACTCCGAAATTGTAAGTGCAACTTTTTAACTTTTATTTTGAGAATTTCTAGACCCAACTCTTCGATTAAAGCACAAATAGGTTAAGACCTACAGAACCATATTAACCTGCATATATTATTATTAGAAAAAAGTGGAGCGATGTGGTATATAAGGGACAACGGGCTGGCAGTGTGCCGCCTCAGGGTGTATGCAGTGGTCTGAATAAACCGTGTAGTAGTCTGCGGGGCTGGGCTGTGAAATTGTTGCCCTGAGACAAGTGCATTATTGTCATGACAACTGACGAAGTGAATGTAAGCGATTGAGGCGCATCCTGCCTGTTCCTGATGCGACCTCACTGCGATGGGAGAGGCGTTTGGGTGTACACACACACACACACATATATATATATTAGACCGTTTCACGATTATATGGTAATTTTTCAAATTGAATTTTGATAAACGCACACACTTTTATTTTTTTATATAAAGGAAGAAAAACAGACAAAATATCATTTTATTTGAATGATAAAAAGGCACCCCTCAGATGGCACTTCTTTTACATTAATGGATAATTAGAGCAAATATAAGAGTGAACGAAAAATATGTTTTAAAACAAAGCGACTTAAATTCTATTTAAGATATATATTGATTAAGAATATAGGGATTTCAGTGGCTGAGGGACCTCCTTTCTCCGATTTTCAATGATTTGAAAGGCCAGTTCTCTCTCTTCCTCACTCTTTGTGAGCTTCTCATTAAACTCTGTAGCCAGTTTGACTCCTCGTTCAGCACAGTCGTTGATTACTTTGACTGCCATGACCCGATTACGGTGCTCCTCAATGTCTTCAAGTTTCTTGGGAATTTCTATTTTCAAACACTTGAAGAAGTCTTGTGTTTGAGTTGTGACAAAACTGGTAATCTTTAAGTCATTGGGGTTTTGCAACATTCGGGGGTCCACCTTTCTTGCCCTCACTTTTCGAGGAGGCGCGTGGTGAAGGTTGTGGAGCATTAGAACCTTATCATCTTCAGTCACGAGGTTTGAGAAAAAGCCAAATCCTACAAGATCCTCACTCAAGTACCAACCATGGTTCTGAAGTTTTTTGAGGGCTGTAGCACCTTATCAACCTGGATCTTGTAGATATGTAGCATCTTGAGGAGGGCCAAATCATTTGCTGGAGCATCAATTCCAACTGGAGATGTATACCAAGCTTGAAGATAAGCTGTCACTGAAAAGGCGTTTATTCGTATCAGAGCTTGTTTTTCATGAGGGGTGAGAAGGAATTGGTTCCTAAATAAGTAAATTTTTAAGGAATAGATGCCCTTTCCCATCCATCTAGCTCTGCTGTAAGCTCCTGGGTAGTGGAATCTGCTATCAGAGCCTTTATTTGTTTTAGGCATTGGACAACCAAGGAAGATAAGTGCAAGTTCTAAGTATTCCCTGTAGTCACCTCGAGTGTGGCCCTCTTGAAGTTTGGAGTTGATGAAAGAAATAAGCTTGTCTCTGTGCTTCAAGATCCAATGATCTAAAGATTCTGAGGTGAGATCATTGGGTTCATAGGGCTTGTAATTCTGCTGATCAACGTTATCCCAACAATCTCTGAATCGATTGAATAAGGGAATTTGTGGACCCGAAGAAGAGAAAAACATGTCAAAAACTGCAGTGATAAGAAGCTCGTGGATATGGTGGTGGCATGCCAGAAAAAGGAGTGATCTCTGAAGGGCCTTTTGGATGATGGTACAAGCCCCAGCATGGATACCTGTATTGCTTGCAGTAGTATCAAAACAAAGGCCTGCTACCCACTCATTTACTTGTGGCCATTGCTTCAAGACATCTAAAACTGCTCTCCCCATTTCTTCTCCCGTTCCAGAAATAAGCTTTGGAATAGACAGTAATTTTTCTAATTCGCCTGCACCAGTCACAACAATCTTACCCCCATGCATGGATGGAAGAAGCTTTCCATCAAAATGAATTATTAAAGGGGTATTTGGTTGGAAACTGGCTTTAATGTCTTCTCCCATCTGCATCCGTGTTGATCGCCGAGACCTGTAGATAGAGGATGATGAAAGTGTGATCTCTTCAATTTCCACTCCAGCAGCTGAAAGGGCAGGTGCCACAATGTGCATAGCAGCTCTTGCAGATGTTCCAGTGCGGTCCAGAGCAGCCAAGAACTTTTTATCCCTAACAATTACACCTGGTTCAAGCTTCTCCTTTTTTGAAGATGATGATGAGAGTGCTCTGTAGAACAATTCATCACCAGATGATTCTTCACTTCCTCCTGAACCGGAATTTTCACATTGGTTGAGATCCACAACCTTTGTCAATTGCCTCATTTCTTCCTTTGATTTCCTGCGAAGTTTTTCCATTCTTTCCATGCTTATCTGTCGTGCTTTTGCCTTTCTTGAAAACTCCTTGTCTTCTGGACCCATAATCATTTTCCGATCGTTCCTTTGATCCTTAAGAAAATCTTTATCCTCCTGCAATTTTATTTCTGTTTCCACTTCTGAATGAGCTACATCGAAAAGCTTCTTTAAGCTGGTGACAAATTCTGCTTCATTTTTCTCTTGGGTAGGAGTTCGTCGAGTTCGGTTCTTGACCAGCCTTTCATGCTTATTGTAAAGCCTTTTAAGCTTTGAGACAATATAAGGCTTGTGGGATGTAATTAAGGAGGCTTTTTCCCACATAGCAATAACTTCGTTGGCTACAGTTGCGCAAGCTACAGAGACATTTTGCTTTCCCACCTTAATGTGATAAAAAAGACGTTTAAGGACATCACTGTTAGTTGGAAGCTGCTTCTCAGAAAAACCCTCTTCCAGCACTTGTCCGACCAACCAGACTTCACACGTTTCTGGTTTTTGCCATAATTCTGAGGGAAAATGTTTTACCACCTGTTAGCCTTAATAATAATATAATATAATCATTAATCACTCACCTAAATTATATTATGACTTGATTACTGTAAGAAAGTTGTAAAGTAACATGAAGTAACCTTTCTAGAACAGTAAACTTGTGAAAATATCAGTAATTATAGATGAAAAAGCAAATAAAACATCATATAATCCATAAAGGGAAAAAATGGAAATTCTAGAATAGTTATCCTGAAGGAAGAATTTTCTAGAATTCTCTCTAAAGAATATAGGGGGGTTACTGGACCATTCCTGAAAATGACCTACTTATCTTCCAATTTTATTTATGAATTTTATATACCAAATTTAAGAGGACATCACAAAATAAATAAATATATTTGCCAGAAAAATGAAAATTTTCTCATGAGGGGTGGGATAACAACAAGCTCTTGTCTTAATATTTTGCATGGTCTTTATTCATGACATATTACGTTTTTAGTATGTGTGCGTTGAGCCATCATAAATTTCGATTTTTCGAAACGGCCTAATATATATATATATATATATAGTACAGGGTGGGCCGTAAGTTTCCATACATAGGAAAATTTAAACGTTTGTTTTTATGTTTCAGATACCCTAAGAATATGCGTTTGTAAGATCTTGTTTACTGATGAAGCAAATTTTTACGTCAATGGAGAGGTTAATCGGCAAAACATACGTTATTGGAGTAATGCTAACCCTAACTGGCTGAGTCCGACGAAGATGCAAGGTGCCGGTAAAGTGATGGTGTGGGCCGGGATATGGGGTGACAGAATTATTGGACCAATTTTTGTCAGTGGAAATCTTAATGCCGAAAGGTATCTTAACATGTTGCAAGAAGAGATTTTCCCATCCCTGCTAAACGAGGAAGGTAACTTCCCAGTTTACTTCCAGCAAGATGGAGCTCCACCTCATTATGGTCTTCACGTGCGTCGGTATTTGGATCAGCAGTTTCCGGATGCTTGGATTGGTCGGCGTGGTCCTGTGGAGTGGCCTCCCAGATCCCCAGATCTCACCCCCCTTGATTTCTATCTTTGGGGGCACTTGAAGGCCATGGTGTATCAGGAAAAGATACGAGACATAAATCATCTAAACTTAAATAAGGTTCCTAAGGGGGCCATAAGCCAAAACCGGTTGGGAACCACTGATCTAAAGGAACGTATCACCAACGCCATTACAAGCATAACGTCAACTGTGCTAATGCGTGTTCATCAACAGTGGGGAACACGTATTGAAATGTGTTTTCAAAACAATGGCAACCATGTAGAGCATATTATATAAATAAAAATGGTTGTCCATAAAAAAAAATGTTTATTTTTCCTATGTATGGAAACTTACGGCCCACCCTGTATATATATATATATATATATAAAATGCAAACCCACAAGGAAAAAGAAAAATGATTCCAAGATCTTTCGTGTACTCAGAAATACACCTCGTCAGGGAATGAAGGGAGAAGGCGAATGACAAAAATATATACATATGTACAGCGGAACAGAAAAATAAAAAGTTTAGCACATGATTAACTCGAGTTGATTAGAGGCAAAAGGTATTTTAACAGGATATTGTCAATTTTATACATTCCCGCACTGTTATTGAAATTATTTTTAAAATGGATAAATGCACATTCTACAATATTCCTTTCATTTATATCTATTTTTAACAAGCGCTTTAGAACTATTCCACTTTGATACTATGATTACATCTGTACATATGGTTAAACAATGCACTAAAATTATTTGCCGTTCTATACACGCATAGTTACCCGTTTGGCCTAGATAACTGCCTTAGGAAAGCCAAGAATAGGTATTATAATAGTGTAACTGTAAAGGAATTTGAATGTGAAAATATCCTAAGCCTACCTTACCACGTTAATTTTCAATATCTTCCGACTTTACTTAAAGACTACTAATAATACTATTAAATCACGCCTAATAAAGAATAGACCGAATAATGCGGTTGGTTGTGTATTCGATCGGATGTACACAATGTTTGTATAGGCCAAACGGGTAAAACGTTAGACATTAGGGTAGAACAGCAAATAATTCTGTGCATTGTGTTTAACCATATGTACAGATGTAATCATAGTATCAAGTGGGATAGGTCTAAAGCGCTTGTTAAAAATACAGATATAAATGAAAGGAATATTCTAGAATGTGCATTTATCCATTTTAAAAATAATTGGGACACTCAAAACTGTTCCTGAAATTTTTACGGTTATATACTATACATGCTTTACTTAAAGAGCGTACAGTACCTTGCATCTATGCACTTTTACCAGATAAAAGTCAAACTACTTATACGACATTGCTACAACAGTTAAAAAATATGAACGATTTAGCGCCTGTGAGTGTCATGGTAGATTTTGAAAAGTCAATGATCAACAGTTTGCAGTCGACCTTTCCTGAAACTGAAATAAAAGGATGTTTTTTCCATTTAACTCAGAATATATATAGAAAAATACAGGAACATGGTTTTCAGCAGCAGTACAAAGATAACATGGACTTTTCTCTCAAAATGAGGATGATTGCAGCTCTGGCATTTGTACCACCAGACAATGTCGAAGCAGATTATGAACAGTTGCATGATTTGCTACCTGCAGAAACTTTTCCTATACTGGATTATTTTGAAGATACATATATAGGAAGACCATGCCGTCGAGGGGCAACATTTGGCGTATCTCTATGGAGCATGTACACTAGGACTAATGATGAGCTTCCGAGAACTAATAACTCTGTTGAAGGTTGGCACATAAGTTTTTCGTCATTTGCTGGATGTTCCCATCCGAATATTTGGAACTTTCTAGCGATCATTCAGCGCGAAATGTCTATTCAGCAGGTTCACATGAATCAGAGTATTGCCGGTCTTTCCATGGAACCGACAAGAAAAAGATATAAAGATTCAAGTCGTATAGTTGTTGTTTTGAAAGATTATGAGAACAGAAGTATTTTAGATTACTTACGAGGAATTGCTTACAATTTAACTTTTTAAAATTGCATTTTATCTTTTAAATATCTTTTAAATAAAAATTGCTTTTTATCTTATAAATATTCGAATCTCGTTTTTCTAAATAAATTTCTTGGTTCTTTTTGTTTTTTTTTATTCTCTTAGGGGGATACTTGTGTTCATGAGGGATATTTTCCCAGAGGGATATTGTCCTGACACCCCCTTTCACTGGTGTTAATGGAATATTACGTTCACCCTTCAACAAAAAATGAGCCTAAAACACATTGTATCTTAAGACTGAAATTTAAATGCCCGAAGTGGAATAGTGACAAGTGATGACTATTATTATTTCATCCGACCACTACCACAACTGTTAGCCTGTATCCAAAATAAGGTTCGAGTTTGAGATGGAGTTCGACCTCTGCCTACTACTTAGCTTTCGGCACAATCTCTCTGCATGAGATAATTCTAGTTTCTGCCAATTTTACAAATTTGGAAACACAAGAGAGACGGTAGTCTATCGGATAATATCTAAAATATGGGCATAACACGTAATCCTGTGTTACTAAAAGTAATTTGCCAAAGTGCGAAGCGAGATATTTGCTTGAGGTCAAATAGAAAGTTTTAGTTAGTCGGTAAGAGCAAATGAAACGAGTGTAGTAGTTAGGCTGTAGAGATTAAGTAAGAAGATGGATGTGGTTAGTGACGCGTGATGATATCAATAAATATAAGAGCAAATAAACACGAAACTTGCATGAATTTAGGCCATTAATGCAGAATAAGACAAAACGTATCTTCGATTTATCCGAAAGTTTTATTCCTGAAGGGAAGAGAGGAAAATAACCGCACACGCACACGTTCTTTTAAAAAGAATGCGACTTCAAACGGGCCCTTATAATGGAAGCGAAACGTATTTCTACGCTTTTAGAACAATTCCTTTGACTTGCATAAAAAAACAATGAGGTACCGTACACAACCCGTCTCCCGTTCGTGGCAGAATAAGTAAAAATTGGGCAACAATTGCTTAAGAAATCGAAAACGAGGTGCAAACATCGTCATAATAACGCAAATCTAAGCACTTCCTAAAACCTTACCTCGCTTTTACTCTTCTTCCACTCCAATTTGAGTTCTGCGAGCATCTTAGGCGAGAGAATACCTTGTCTAAGGAGCCTCTGCGAGAGCGTCTGGGTCTTTTCCTTCTTAATAATACGCAACTCATTATAATTCGTCTGCGACCCTTTACTTTTCCGGTCACCAGATCGAAGAGAACCTGAGAATCGCATCATTATTCAATAATGAATCGAACTTAAGTTGGTGACACTAAACAAGAGTGGAAATGAAAACAAAACCTACCAAATTCGTGAGGGGAAGAACGTTTCTGAAGTTCTTCATCCACTTCTGAAGGAATGCTGATCTTCGAGTGCTTTAGAAGTTGCGTAATATGTGTCACTCCTAGCTGAATGATGTCATCCAACTCCCGCTGAAGACTTCGCACCATCTCGCTATCAGGAAACATGTCAGGGAATCGATAACTGTTGAAAAAGTTAATATCGATATTCAGCAATGAAGAAAAATGACATTTTCGAATTAGTTTCCAGAAAAATTTCGGGTGTTCTCTTTTTCTTAAAACGTATATATAATTATATATATATATATATGATGCAAACCCACAAGGAAAAAGAAAAATGATTTGGATGTTGATTTATTTCTTGGTAGGCTCAACAGTTTAGTCCCATCTATTAAGTTCACGGTTGAAAAAGAAATTGACGAAAGCTTATCTTTTCTCGATCTAAAAATTCGGAGATGATTTAATCAGTTCAAATTTGAAGTTTATCGTAAGCCTACTAATAATAACTCTTGTGTGCATTTTTATTCCGACCATCATCCAACGATTAAATCTTCTATTTTCTCTTCTATGTTTCTTAGAGCATTGAGAGTTGTCAGTCCTAAATTTCTAGATTCCGAGTTAGGCAGTATCATGAATATTGGTACTAAATTATGTTACCCTATTTCATTTTTAGATAACTGCCTTAGGAAAGCCAAGAATAGGTATTATAATAGTGTAACTGTAAAGGAATTTGAGCGTAAAAATATCCTTAGCCTACCTTACTATGTAAATTTTCAATATCTTCCGACTTTACTAAAAGCAATTGGTATCAATGTAGTCTTTACACTGCGTTCCAAATTATTAAGCAGATTACATTTTCTCCAATGTTTTCAAAAGTTTTTCCCCGATTTCAATGAAACTTGTAGCAAATAATCACTATATATAGCAGCATTGATGGTATTCATCTCGATAAAATATTTTGATAATTAAAATAATTCTCTCATTTTATTGAAAAATATGTAAAATATTGTGTTCCGAATTATTAAGCAAGTATTCTATTTACGGATCTAAGTGGTGAAAATGAGTAAGAAGAAGGATTTAACACAGAAAAGAAAAATAGTCGTTACTTGCTGAAAATATAAAATCTATTGAAATTGCGAAGCAGTTTGGCAGAGCTTATCGAACTGTAAACAAGTTTGTAGTGGAGGGTACCAAACTGAGGCAGCGAAGTGATAAAGGAGCTATAAGAAAAGTGACAAGGCGGCAGATATCTGTAATTAAGCGCAAATTGCAAAGCATCCATTGTCCTCAAGTAAAGAGGTTTTTGAGCAGGCTGGCATACATAATGTACCAAGAACATCTCGATGTGGAATCCTCCAAACAATTGGCAAGACGTGTAAACCTACGATTCAGTCACCATTAACACCCAGGTACAAGCAGCAGCGCGTTGAATGGGCACGTCAGTACGTGAAAACAGATTTTAATGCTGTATTGTTCACCGATGAATGAAAAGCAACCCTTGAGGGACTTGATGTTTGGTCAAGAAGATGGAGTGCTGAGAGCCAATTTCTACCATGGAATGAGGTTTTCTTTTAGAAAGTTTGTGTAAGACTGGGCATTCATTTTTAAACCATCAGGCACTCTGTATGGGACAGCTACTTCATTGCCCATCAATCCTGCCCAAAACATGACACTACCTCCACCTTGTTGGCGTCTTAATCTCGATGGTACAAATTGGCTCTCAGCAATCCATCTTCTTGACCAAACATCAAGTCCCTCAAGGGTTGCTTTTCATTCATCGGTGAACAATACAGCATTAAAATCTGTTTTCACGTACTGACGTGCCCATTCAACGCGCTGCTTCTTGTACCTGGGTGTTAATGGTGACTGAATCGTAGGTTTACACGTCTTGCCAATTGTTTGGAGGATTCCACATCGAGATGTTCTTGGTACATTATGTATGCCAGCCTGCTCAAAAACCTCTTTACTTGAGGACAATGGATGCTTTGCAATTTGCGCTTAATTACAGATATCTGCCGCCTTGTCACTTTTCTTATAGCTCCTTTATCACTTCGCTGCCTCAGTTTGGTACCCTCCGCTACAAACTTGTTTACAGTTCGATAAGCTCTGCCAAACTGCTTCGCAATTTCAATAGATTTTATATTTTCAGCAAGTAACGACTATTTTTCTTTTCTGTGTTAAATCCTTCTTCTTACTCATTTTCACCACTTAGATCCGTAAATAGAATACTTGCTTAATAATTCGGAACACAATATTTTACATATTTTTCAATAAAATGAGAGAATTATTTTAATTATCAAAATATTTTATCGAGATGAATACTATCAATGCTGCTATATATAGTGATTATTTGCTACAAATTTCGGAGCTATTGAAGAATAGGGACCCCAGCCTTCTTTAGTTAGGCTTATAAGGCTAACTAAAGAAAATATCACGACCTAACCTAACCAGTCGTTAGGTTAACTGTACGCCCTTGACGATTGGTTAGGTTAGGTCATGATATTTTCGTTAGTTAGCCTTATAAAGCTAGCTAAAGAAGGCTGGGGTCCCTATTCTTCAATAGCTCCCAAATTTCATTGAAATCAGGGAAAACCTTTGAAAACATTGGAGAAAATGTAATCTGCTTAATAATTCGGAACGCAGTGTAAGTATAATAATACTGTTAAATCACGCTTAATAAAGAATAGCCCGGATAATCTGGTTGGTTGTGTGTATTCGATCGGATGTACACAATGTGTTAGTATATATAGGCCAAACGGGTAAAACGTTAGATATTTGAGTAAAACAGCAAATAATTCTAATGCATTATTTAACCACATGTACAGATGTAATCATAGTATTAAGTGGGATAGTTCTAAAGCTCTCGTTAAAAAAAGATATAATCGAAAGGAATATTCTAGAATGTACATCTATCCATTTTAAAAATAATTTCAATAACAGTGCGGGAATGTATAAAATTGACATCCTGTTAAAATACCTTTTGCCTCTAATCAACTCTTGTTAATCTTTGTTTTTTGTCCCGTTGTATATATTTTTAGTCATCTTGCCTGCACCCTTCATTCCCTGACGAGGTGTACTTCTGAATACACGAAAGGCCTTGGAATCTTTCTTTTTTCCTTGTGGGTTTGCATCATTTTATATATATATAATAAATATTATATATATATATATATATATATATATATATATATATATATATATACAGGGTGGGCCGTAAGTTTCCATACATAGGAAAAATTAAACGTTTGCTTTTATGTTTCAGATACCCTAAGAATATGCGTTTGACGTAAGATCTTGTTTACTGATGAAGCAAATTTTTACGTCAATGGAGAGGTTAATCGGCAAAACATACGTTATTGGAGTAATGCTAACCCTAACTGGCTGAGTCCGACGAAGATGCAAGGTGCCGGTAAAGTGATGTGTGGGCCGGGATATGGGGTGACAGAATTATTGGACCAATTTTTGTCAGTGGAAATCTTAATGCCGAAAGGTATCTTAACATGTTGCAAGAAGAGATTTTCCCATCCCTGCTAAACGAGGAAGGTAACTTCCCAGTTTACTTCCAGCAAGATGGAGCTCCACCTCATTATGGTCTTCACGTGCGTCGGTATTTGGATCAGCAGCAGTTTCCGGATGCTTGGATTGGTCGGCGTGGTCCTGTGGAGTGGCCTCCCAGATCCCCAGATCTCACCCCCTTGATTTCTATCTTTGGGGGCACTTGAAGGCCATGGTGTATCAGGAAAAGATACGAGACATAAATCATCTAAAGGAACGTATCACCAACGCCATTACAAGCATAACGTCAACTGTGCTAATGCGTGTTCATCAACAGTGGGGAACACGTATTGAAATGTGTTTTCAAAACAATGGCAACCATGTAGAGCATATTATATAAATAAAAATGGTTGTCCATAAAAAAATGTTTATTTTTCCTATGTATGGAAACTTACGGCCCACCCTGTACACGTATATATATATATTATATATATTTTACTGCGCAGCAAAACCAGAATGAATTAGAAATAAATGTTGATGTAAAAAATATCAACCACGCAAAAACCCATTAAATGATGGGCAGCAAAACGATGTTTCAAACTTATTAAAAACTCTAGATCACCTTTCTGTTGCCTCACTTCTGAGTTGCAGTAAACTAAACTAAATAGTGGCAAAAATACAAAAGTTGAACTAGCTCCAACAACTACGTAAAGCAAGTTCCCTTTACATTCACTATTGGAAAGCCAGTTAGGGCATACGCCCATCTGGCTCGTACCTACAGAGTGAAAGATTTCTTAGTTTTGCTACTCTGAAGTTATGATAGCAATTAAAGGTTAAAAGGAAGTTATTCTCTGATTCTAGCGTCAAGTAATTGGATTGCCAATACACGGGAAAAATCCTTAAAAATATATATTCATTATTTAAAATATTGAATGCCTTTTCTCAAATCGTTTATGATGACCATAATATTAAATTTTAAAGTTCGAAAATACTACATTCTAAAATTACAGACCGAACTCGTATATATTCCAACTATAGTATTCTAATAAAGCTTTCTGTACAAACAGTAAATAATCCGATTCCAAAACTTACATTTAACACTTTGAAAAGAATAATATTCACTGGTTGTAAGTTTGTAACAAACTTTGTTTAAAAAAAAAAAAAAAAAAAAAAAAAATTCATACAATTTAGCACGAACTACAAATTACAAAGGTTTCCAAATATGCAATAATAAGAATGGTACCTCTCTGATTTTGGGTATTTTCTTAAAACTTTTTGACAATGACAAGGAAAAAGTTCTAAGACAGTTTATTTGACTTTTGGTTAGTAAACGCAAATTCCGCTTTTCATTTCCTTTAAAATCCCACCTGAGCCACAAGTAAAGATCAAAAACATCAAACACTTCTTCGAGATGTACCAATTCCTGAATGTTTTTTGGGGTGCTAAAAGGCCACTTTACTTGTCTGCAGAGCCAATCGAGCGTCACCGGCTCATTTTGTGAATACTGCCTCGCGAACTGAAAATAACCACATAGAACAATTCAGAATAGAAGAAAGTCAGAGAGAAATGCTAAATATTAAGAAAATCTCCATAGCTAGTTCCTAAAGCTCTTGCATGATTAATATACTGTATTTGAAATGATGTGCTCTAAACCATTCCAATGAGTGATCGATCAAAATGCAAACGTTCTTTTACTGAAGTTTATGAATGTATGATGATAAAGTACACTTCCCACTACCAAACACGTGTTATTTATTGCATCAAGTTAAGGAGCAATACTAATATTTGTGTACGTTTAACCTCTTTCGTAATAGCGAAGGTCATGTGACGGAGGAGAGAGACACTTTTACGTGGAACCCAAACCACGAATGATGACAACATTTGAATGCAGAGGACGGTCGTCACCCATCCAACTACTGAAGAGACCTAACGTTGCATAACCTCGCTGATCTAATGGGAAGCAGTGTTGCAACGTGGCCACTACGTAGCCCAATTAAGTGACAATGCAATATGAAATTTAAATTTTTTTTTTTTTTTTAATAAATAAATTGACGTCTTTGCATCCTACATTATTTCGTATACATTCAAGAACATACAATCGGAATTCAAAAATACATTCAAGTTAACATTAAAACATAGATAGATTACAATCCATTTGCTATTTAAAAATCTTTAAGTGTAATTACGAGTAACTTCTTAATTTTTCTCGAAAGAAATTCAACTCACAATGCTAAGAGGGTATTGTACGTGTTTGTACTAGTTATAAAAGTTTTCAGACCAACCTTCAGGAAATGGGCACCAACGAATGGCATTTTCTTATTGATAGGGGCACAACAGAAGACGTAACGCACTCTCAAGGGAAGAGAAATGTGTTGAATCAAATCTGCTAAGAATTTGAAGTCATCCATGAGGCACATGAAATAGAGAGAGGAGTCCACGGAGCAAAGTTTCACGAAGATATCCTTAAACCAGGAAGAAAATGAAGGAAAAGTTAAATAAACTTTAAAAACGATGAATCAATTCCTTTTCAATTAATAATTACATAACTTTTACGAAGGACTTCCTCGGTTTAATTTTCAGCTACTTTGTTCTTCATGTACAACAAGAATACAGACAAAGATAAGGAATGGACTCACGTATTTTAATGTTAAAAATCCTTTTCTAAGAAAGAATTTATTGGCTTCAAATCTAAACTTTATATTGAAACTTCCTTATTGCGTATATTTGTTCCACTGGTCCATAAATTACACAGATTTTACAGATTAAGAAACAAAGTTATAATACTATTTCCCATGAAGCAAAAAGTATATATTTTTCAGTAAATATTAAAGGAGGTACTGGACTAGGTAACGTCTCTGAGATCGTGTTTTCTATATTACATCTAATGATGTTAAAATATTAGATGCAATACAGGGCAGGGCCGGATTTAGGAGTGGGCAAAACGGGCCTCCACATATTGACAAGCCATTATCAAAATAGAAAAAACCCGATAGATGATCAACAAAAAAACACGCGCATCCAATACCACTGTAGTCCATAAACTTTTACCAATTACTATTTGTTGTGTACTGATTACACTGCCCAACACCAATTTTGCTGATTTAATTCTAACACCTGTTTTTAGGTAACTTTGGTGTGCTCATTTCAAAAATCACCTTAGTTTTTGTCTATCACGTCAGGTTTTCGAGCAATCAAATACGGATATTTTGGAGATATCGCATTTTGGCAGGGTTATGCCCAATTTTTTTTCTTTTCAAAAAAATAAGTTTTTACATACTCAGAATCAGCATGGAAAAGTAAACAATTGTGCAGGGAGTGAACTTTAATATACAATGGTAATATTGACACAAAGTGATTAAAAGTGTTTAAATAAGCAAAAAATGAATCCATATTAAAGCAAGCACGGGACCAGTTTTCTTAACATTGTCTTTTTCTTGTTTTCTTACTTTTCAGTGCTGATAAATTTTCTCTTATAGGACTTCCTAGAATGAGAGATGTCAAGACAATCTCTTTGCAGGCTCCAGCAGTAGTCAGCCATCATATGGGTATCCCATCTTCCTTGGTATCGTTCTTCCATCACTTTGATATCTTGGTGGAATCTTTCACCTTGCTCTTCACTAACATCAAGATTTTCTGGAAATTTATCCAGATGACTGTTGAGATAGTGAACTTTAATGCTCATGTTGCAACCTAACTGCTGAAAGTTTACAAGTAAATCCTTTACAAAATCTTTATAATTTTCAGACTTTTTGTTTCCTAGGAAGTTCTTAACTACTGCCACAAAAGCATTCCAAGCTCTTGCCTCCGTTTCGGTCATTGAGTTACTGAACTGCGGATCTTTCATCAGTTTTCTTATCTGGGGACCATCGAATATACCAGCTTTAAGCTTCTCATCACTAAGACCTGGAAAGGCTGCACATATGTAATTAAAGCAATCACCTTCTTTATTCAAAGCTTTTACAAACTGCTTCATAAGCCCAAGTTTGATGTGGAGTGGTGGAAAAATTATCTTTTCTCGATCCACCAATGGCTCGTTTACAATATTTTTATCTCCTACATTTAAATTTTGCCTTAGTGGCCACTTTTCCTTTACCCAATGTTCAGCTTTGGCGCGACTATCCCATAAGCACAAGAAACATGGATACTTTGTGCAGCCACTTTGTTGGTCAAGAAGAAAGTTGACCATTTTCAGGTCAACACAAATCACCCATTTATGAACATCATATTTTAGCATCTCCAGCATTATTTTTATGTTTTCATATTCTTCTTTTAGATGCACTGAATGACCAATAGGAATCGCGCCATATTCATTCCCATTGTGAAGCAAGACACACTTTAAACTTCTTTTTGAACTGTCTATAAACAATCTCCACTCATTGGGGCTATAGTGGGTTACACCCATTGCATTCAAAAGTCCTTCTACCAGTGTTGGAGTCCTCGAGGCCGGCCTCGATGCCGATTTTCCACGGCCTTGGCCTCGCTATGTAATGCCTCGGCCTTGTCCTCGGCCTCGACACCTTCTGGCCTCGAAAAATACGCCGAGGCCGGTCGAGGCCGCCCGTTTTGAATTAATTTTTATATTGGATATTTTTATTTTAATAAGAGTGGTGAGAACACCATCTTTCTCTCGCGATCAGACAGGTAGCTATAACTAAGTAATAAGTAACACAATGTCGTTTATGTTAGAATACAAATTTAATAAATTAATTTATAATACAAATAATTAATCAGTGGGGAATGGCGTATAGGAGCGATGGAGCGATCGCTCCCCCTTGCATGAAACGATAGATATTAATTTAACAGAAAAAAATATTAATTTTAAGATATTAAAATAAATATTCTTAAAATATATTTTAAAAATTCATGTGACATGAAACTTATAGCATAGCTTCAAACAGCGTACCACTGTTTGAATACAAAATAATATTGCAGCCGGATGGAGCGATAAATTTTTTGCTCAAGTAAATATAAATTATATGTTACTGCTGTAATGAAAATATAAGTGGAACAATCGCGAATTTTTCTTATAATAAGTTTATTTTTGCTAATAGTTACTGGCCTCGACCTTGGGCCGGCCTCGAACACTGCGGCCTCGGCCTTGGTCTCGGACACTGCGGCCTCGGAGGTCGTGGCCTTGACTACAACACTGCCTTCTACATTATGGCAGTAAACCAAATCCTTCTCTGCACCAAAATATTGCAACAATTCTCTTTCCCTATTGCGATAAGATGTTATTTTTGTCCCAGGATGAAGTAGATTTTTCTCGTGCAATCTTGAAGCTAATAATTCTGATGACTCTTTTGAAAGGCTGAGATCACGAATTAAATCATTCAACTCAAGTTGATTAAATCGCTGAGGTGTCGTTGATGAAGAAGGCTGTTCAAAATCATCATCAGTGATATCACGTTCGATCTCATCAGGTAATTCCATATCTTCATCATCTTCCGTGAGTGTTGGAAGGTCCGTGAAAATTGGAGCAGGAATTTCATCTGAGTGAGAAACTGGTCTGATTGCTGAATCTAGGTTAGGATACTTTAGATGGTGTTTATTCTTTGCGTTGAAGCCAGAAGTCTTCACAAGGCAAAAGTAGCAATCATCTGAATGATTTTTGGGCTCTCGCCATACTATAGGAATGCCAAACTTCAAACCTTTTCTGTTTCCATTTGTCCATTGTCGTAAATGTTCCACACAAGTTTTGCAAACAGTGTGAGGAGCCCACGACTTATCCTGATCTCCAAGTTTAACTTTAAAATAGGCCAGGTATGCCTTTTTTACGAAATCAGTAATGTTCATCCTCTGCTTTAGTAACGTAAAGCATCCACAAATGTAGCAGAAAACATCTGGGCTGTTTGAACACTTTCTTCGAACAGCAGACATGATGATGATGATGAGCTGCAACGCACCCTTCACTCACCACTGATCGCAAATAACTGCCGCAGTATTGGATCACTGAATGCTGCCCACATGTAACTCTGTGCCGCTCCCAATCATGTGGCGAGCAGGCGATGACGTCACACACTTTGCAGCTGTATCCAACCAGGACAGACTGACGTCACTAGGGGAACCGGCTGCTCTCACTCCGCCAATGGGAAATCTCTCTCAGATCATGACGTCACGCTCACCTGGGGAAATCACAGATACCCAAGATTTTAATATGTTGTACATGACCTTTAGATTTAATGCACAGATTTGCGTATTCCACAGATAAAATTTTAACAGCAAAACAGCTGTTAACAGGTCTCAAAAATCATCAATTTTGATAAGCGCCCTTCATGGATCACCCAAAATAGGCATATTGCATTGCACGAAAACCTGATGTGATGGACAAAATCTAAGGTGATTTTTGAAATCAGCACATCAATATTATCCAGAAACAGGTCTTAGAATTAAATCAGCAGCAAAAAAATTTTTTTTTTTGTTGGGCAGTGTTATTATTTTGTTTTTATTACTCTTTTAGGCCTACTCTCACTATAATGGAATACCCGAGTAACCCGAGGCTTTCATTTTTTGCAGAAATGAGTGGAATGGACAGACACAAGAGTGCACGATGTTTTGAAAGTGTATGTATGTTAATTATATTATATTATGAATCTTATAGATGACTTCAATTATGTCTTCCCCTAAGGTAGGGGGGCCTCCACATGGAGGCTGCCCAGGGCCTCCACACGTCTAAATCCGGCTCTGATACAGGGTGTACATAAAGTCAGGATCTATTTTTGTGAAGCACTTGAAAATTATATGGAATTCAATCATAAAATGATAAAGTGGTAACATTTATTAAATAATTAAGAGTAGGATTCGACGTGACGCCCATCAGTATCCCTGCACAGCTCAAATCGTTCCGCAGCATTTCTAAACACATTCTGGAGCATTTGCGGGGTTATGTTATCTGCAGCAGTTCGTATACGTAAGTTTTCAAGACTCGTAATCTTCGTCTGATAGACGTGCGATTTGATAAAGCCCCATGCAAAGAAATCTAAAGGGGCTAAATCTGGTGATCTCGCTGGCCAAGGTCTGTTGCTTCCGCGTCCGATCCAGCGATTTGGAAAACGTCCATTTAGATAATCCTGAACAATTTTGGCATAGTGACAAGGAGCACCACCATGTTGATAGACGACGGGGATAGGATTGTTAGTACCGTCGTCTATCAACATGATGGTAGTCCTTGTCACTATGCCAAAATTGTTCAGGATTATCTAAATGGACGTTTTCCAAATCGCTGGATCGGACGCGGAAGCAACAGACCTTGGCCAGCGAGATCACCAGATTTAACCCCTTTAGATTTCTTTGCATGGGGCTTTATCAAATCGCACGTCTATCAGACGAAGATTACGAGTCTTGAAAACTTACGTACACGTATACGAACTGCTGCAGATAACATAACCCCGCAAATGCTCCAGAATGTGTTTAGAAATGCTGCGGAACGATTTGAGCTGTGCAGGGATACTGATGGGCGTCACGTCGAATCCTACTCTTAATTATTTAATAAATGTTACCACTTTATCATTTTATGATTGAATTCCATATAATTTCCAAGTGCTTCACAAAAATAGATCCTGACTTTATGTACACCCTGTATTAAAACAACAGATGAATTAAATGACTGAGCTGACAATTATCACCGGTCTGCATGAAAATCGATTTCTTTATTTTGAGTTGTGATTCTGAAGCAGTTCGCTGCGCTGAATTCAAAAATGCTACCAGTTTTTTTCTATCACCCACAGTTTTAAAGTTATTAGCAAAACAATTTTGGGGCGTTTTGTAATTTTTTACCTTTTTTATCTTTAATTAATTTCGTTTTTTCATATTTTTCAGATAGATAATTCTAACATTACGTCTTTAAAATTTTAATAATGGCTTCTAGAGGATGTACCCATAGTCCAGACATATTTTGTTATATTTGTGGTCGGTATGTTGTTGTAAAACAAAGGACAAATGTAACGACCTTCATTAAGAGAGCTTATCATGCTTATTTTGGAATTAAATTAGGAGATCAAGACAAAAGTTGGGCTCCACACAAGGTTTGTCTTACGTGTGTTGCGGCACTAAGGAATTGGAGCAAAGGTAAAAAGAAAAGTTTGCCATTTGGGATCCCTATGGCATGGCGCGAGCCTAGAAACCATACCGACGACTGCTACTTCTGTTCTTGCAATGGTAAAGGTTATAATGCAAAGAATAAAGAGAGCCTTCAATACCCAAGTCTTCCATCTGCAATAAGGCCGGTACCCCATGGTCCAGAAGTTCCTATTCCCCGCCCACCCGAGAGTCTGGATCAATACAATTCAGATTCTGATTCAGCTCCAAATCCAGACAATGATGATGTTTATGAACAGCCAACAGCTGACCGAGATCCTAAACCATTAACCCAAGCCGAACTAAATGACTTAGTCAGGGATTTGAATCTGCCTAAGGACTCTGCAGAACTTTTGGGGTCTAGATTGCAGGAGAACAATTTATTGGCATCCGACACATACTTAAGTCTTTGGCATAAGTCCTGAAATGTTTGCAAGTAAAGAAGGTAAATATATTTTGTTTCTTTCAGTTATTTTTTTATTCTTTCATAAACAAGCAATATGCTTGTCCAAGAGCTAGGAGCTATTTAATTCTGCTTTAATTAGGTTTTACTCTATCACCTAAAGATTTCGTGCTACAAGGGGTGTTGTAATACCTCATCTGTCCCCAAATGTTAACCACCCATTGATGGGAGGGGAGAGAGTATTTTGCTGGGAACGGGACTGGTTGTTATACATATATACCCTACATTATTATGTAAACGTTACTGTAGTCTATAACAACAAAATTTATGGTTTAGCACGTGCAATCCAATGTTGGTCTCGATAAGATGGTTCACATTTGGGGATAAATGGGGGATTTATGACACACCCTGTAGTAAGAAAACCATACGTGATAGGGAAAAACTAACTATATTTTTTAGATCAGCGCACTCAAATTATATAGAATCACCAACTAGTTTGTAAAAATCGATCGACAAGTTTTCAAATGTGTACTGGTGTTATGTTTTGTGGATATTATTATATCTTACGAATAAGATGTTAAATAAGTTTGTTAAGGAGGGGTTTTAATAACTACAAACATCAACCCCTTTACTGTACCCTCCTACTTTAAACTCCATTTCATTCTCAAGGTGGATGTTGCGAATATGTACGCAACGACCTAACTTGCTCTCGTATTCCAATTTGAATCTTCCCAATTCTATACCCTCTGGCTATGGCTTGCGTGCTAATCTCGCCTAAATACATCCGCACTGTGTACTTTTTTCCTAACTCTACTGACTACTCAAAATTCTTTGACTACCTCGCTTCCAAAGTAGAATACATTCTATCCCACTCTCCTTTTGCCGAAATCTCCATTTCAGGCGATTTCAATGTTCACCACCACCTTTGGCTTTCCTTCCATTTCACTAACATCCCTGGTGAACTAGCTTTAGTTAAAGGTATACTTTAATTTGTTATGATAACCAGTGTCACTTAGCTGAGGTTTGAGTGAAAAATAATACGACGAAAAACAACACAAATGGGCTCACGCTACCATCTTCATCTCATCAACAATATCGTGCACTGTGCATTAATAACGTTAACAACCCACCCAAGAACGGTTCATTGGAAGGGCTATCCACCAGTTACCGACCCCGCATCCAACATAATAACTACAATAGTTTCGTAAATGGCCTAATGTTAATTACTACAATAGTCTCGACTTGAAATCAACATGCTGAAAAATTCTACTTCAAAATGTAGGTGCAGAACATTTACCCAGTTTAGACAACCTCAGTAAGTCTAGTGGGTGGCTTCGTGTCCATATAAATGTAATGTAACAGCAAACCCGTTCTGTTGGAGCTGGCTAACAGTAGCCGGGAATACCTCCCAGCTACCGTAACAACTGTCGAAGCTGCTTAACTTCGTCTGTACCCAAAATTGCCTTCTTAAGGTAGTAGTGTGTAGTTGTAGAAAACTTCCAACGGATGATGATGGGATTGTTTAACCTCCTTCGCAACTCCACGGTCATATAACGGAGGGACGTACAGCTTTACGGGGGAACCGAGCCACGGGTCACTACATAGTCTGGACGCGGAGGACGGTGTGTTGGTATTACGCAGTGTAGCAAATTTACACGCGATATGACGACATTTATATAATTTTTTAGTACACTATGCATTTATCGACTTCAAATTAAGGGACAATGAATTACGACACGGAAGCTTGTGATATTTTCCGATAACTGCCTCTCAAATTCAAATGCAAAGATTGTTTATAATCTGAGCTAGGAACAGAATGGTGAATGAGGCAAAGCAAAATGAAACGCCCACTAAATCTCTTTACTCACGACAAGGCTAGAGAGAGAGTAGGTAGGTAGATGAAAGGCAAACAACTCGATCTGGTCGGCTGTTGGGTGTATCCCCGCTTGTTCAATGTCGGGAGGAGACATGGAGAGTAAATTTCGAAGGACGGGTAAATCCTGTGATTTAAACGTTGTTACAAAGCCCTAGAAGGAAATGAAGTAAAATTTGCATTAAAGACCAAACTATAAATTGACCACTACGGTCCTTTCCTACTTTCTTACATGTGTACAGTAATATCAAGAAATCTAATACAGTATGAATAAATCCTATTTTCAATGACTACTGCCCTTATATTAACGCGTCCTCAACCTGTCTGTAATTTAAACTTTACTTGTTACAGGTAATTATGCAAGTAACCGAGTGACAAATAATTCACTTTTTTTATCAGGAAGGAGGGGCCAAGGGCAAATGCCCGCAAAAGCGTCCCTCCAATAGAAGAAGAAGAAGAAGAGAGCCAAAATCAAGGTCCGGGGTTTTCGAGATGCCTAGACACACTGCGTTTGAACATCGACAGGAGGAAAGATGGATTGAGGAAGATTGTTCCAGAGTTTGACCAGCTGAGTAGATGAAAGACTGAAAATACCGATTAAGCCTCGCATTAGAGAGTTGGACAGAATAGGAATGAGAAAGTGTAGAAAGTCTAGTACTGCGTGCTCTACTTAAAGGAGGAGGCATGCAGTTAGAGTGTTCAGAAGAGCAATGTCCGTTATGATAGCGATAGTAAAGAGAGTGAGGCAACATTGCGGCGAAAAGAGGGAGATTGAAGACAATCAGTAAGAGGCGGGGAAATGATGAGACGAAAACCTTTGTGATTCCACCTGATCAAGTACGGTTGTGTGGATTGAACCACCCCACACATGAGAAGCATACTCCATACAGGGGCGAACAAGACCCCTGTACAGAGACAGCAACTGAGTGGGGATGAAGTAACCGCGGAGGCGGTACAGCACACCTAACCTCTTAGAAGCTGTTTTAGAAAGAGTATGTGTGATCTTTCCAGGAAAGATACTTGAAAAATACTTAAAAAATTCTATCATAAAATAGCTACACACCAATTAACTTACGTGGGTAATCTCGGTAGGCCCACGTAGTTCATGTTCATATAAATAAGTCCTAACAATGTTACAAATGGCTAATCTTTTTTTTTGTCTCACGATAACGTGTATAACAAAAAAAAACGGGTGGAGCGTAAGACAATCATCTGCACAGTTTAATGTAAACTTAACTAATCACAGCAGATAGGCATTGCAATATTACTTGTAACATCTCAAAATAAAAATTGTACGTCTCTTCACAAGCAACATTTGTATTTACGATCACGTAATGAGACAAAATCCGTGCATAATATTGATGCATTTTATCGAGGATGGCGATTTGACTGTAATAATAAGATAGCAAATAATGGTCTGTGGTTCAGATTACGTGAAGCATACAAAAAATCGTTCCGAAAAGAGCAAGCACCACGGCTTTACCTCCGAGTACATGGTTCCGTAGCGTCCGCCCTTCCTGCTATTTGGAGTGCCGCTGAAACGCTGATGGTATCCATTTCCTTCTCTCCTTTTTCATTGATGGTAGGCTTCACCAGAGTGTGAAAGATGATCCTCCGAATGCTCCTGAAAAGTTTACCCGCTTTCATGAGCCTTTCCCCTTTTTCATACCGCACCTAATTTACAGTTTCTAAAAAAATAAAACCGAAATTTACCACTCTTCAACTGTATACAGTGTGTATAAAATTATGACTAAAGGAGAAATAAGACACGTACTTAAATAAATAAAAATAACTACCCACAACTAAGACTACAAAAAGAAAAAAAAAGTACACGTAGCGACAATACCAACATATACTGTAGCCTATATGGTAATGGTAATGATAAAAATAATAATGACAATGATAATGTTTACTGACAGGAGACATATCCCATAAAAAAGTACAATATCAATCAAGGTAATCAACTAAACTAAACAAATTTAAACTTGAAGCCATTGCCTTAATGTAAAATTACTGCTAAAATTGACTCCCCATCTACAGTCTGACGTAAATTTCGTCAGGAATAAGCACAATAATGTTTGGGGGTGTTGTTTCAGATTCTTCGCAACATCAAAGGTCAAGTGACGGAGGAAGCCTACAGTTTTACGTGGAATATGAACCACGGGTAGCTACATCATCTGAACGATGATCTACAGAAGCTAAGGCTAACAAAGACCCTAAGATCCACTCTAAGGTTAGCTTGAGAGAAAGGAGAGAGAGAGAGAAGGTGGTTAAAAGAAGAGAATAAAGGGTTAATAAGTAGTAAAACAAACCTATCATTCGTGGGTTAACATTCATTCAGAAAGAGAGAGAAAGACTCACCATCCTCATCCGCCGGCCACTGCCGACAGGTCGGAAAAATAGTCGAAGAGAATAGGAAAGGGGTGAAAAATGAAAAGAAGTAAAATAAGAATGTTTACAAACCACGCAAACACAGTCTTAACTCAAACACTGTCATACCATGCAAACTACAGATACGCAAGAGAGAGGATAAGAAAAGAAAAAGAAAAAAAAGTAGGAAGAGTATGATGATGGTCACCCATCCACCGACTGAAGACCCAAAGTTTCTTAACCTCGCTGATCTAATAAGAAACGGTATTATGACAGTTTCGTAGGAAAACGGGTTTTAAAATGTTAATTTATTGTTTGGTCTTTTAAAGATTAAAAACATTTTGCTACATCATCTTTTTAATTTTTTTTCTGATGTAATGTCTTAATTGTCGAGGAGTCACGCAACACCAAGCTAAAAACTTGAAAAATCTACTTATTAAACGGACGTATGGTCACGAGGCATACAACTCAGTACTCTAAGAGATAATTCTACTTACAAATTTAATCCCATCCCAACTGCATCGGTCGCAACCATTACTTTACAAGGGTGATTCGGGTCGTTGAATTTCTTTGCCTGGGCGAGTTTAGCTCCAGGTGAAAGCCCTGAAAACAATCGCAACATGCAGCCGTAAATTACACTAAAATTAATCAAGCCATATTTGTTACATACGCATTTGGCGAGTACGTGCAGCTACGGAAATAAGTTCGCCGAGGAAGTAAAATCTATGGAAAAAGTATTGAACACTTCACTTAAAAATTCAACAGGAATTCATAGTGTGTGTGTGTGTGTGTGTTGGGGGGGGGGGGGGGGGGGGGGGGGGGGGGCAGCCTGGAAACTTATTTACCCATGAGTCACCTGAGACAGAGAAAACAGGGTGAATGGCCGGCCTAACCCAGGATCCAGTAGCTGGGAGTAAACCTAGAGCCTCACTGCCCCAGTCTGACACCGAGACCACTGAGCTATCGGGGGCCCAGAATTAACGTTAAAAACAATTCCCTAGCTGGCCAAGTGAGAGCATCTCATGGCTCGATCAGTTGAGGCGCCGCCTGGCAGCACTGAGACTCCGCCAAGTCGTGGGCTCGAACTCCAGTGGTGTCTAGAGCTGGGCGGTTGTCTTTTCTGTATCTTGCGTCATCACGAAGCGGCGGGTCGGCCAGCCCCCTTTAATTAACTCTAAGGTAGCCCAGACTCGGGGACCTTCCCCGACTCCCCAAGGAAATATGTGACATGGGTGTTACCGGTTTTAGCTGACTAAGTGGTAGGAAAGACAGGGTATTCGGCACTTTTTTTATTTGTTCGTTTGTTTCCAACCAGTTACATATTACTTTTGAATTCCCGAATTTTCAGCCTTTTTTCAATAGATAATATCCTGAGCGAAGTTTTTTCCACAAATACACGATTCTAGCCTTCAAAAATAGTTATCGTTTGAAGTACACTGAAGAGAGCCTAATGGTGATTGCTTGCTAATTTGAATAACAATAATTCTGACACTCAACATTAACAATGCTTAAACTAACTTTATAACCCATTCGATGCTATAATGATGATCGGTGTGCGTCGTGTTTTACATTTTTTTTTCTAGCTACAGCAGCACAAGAGGAAAGCTGTATTGTGACCGAACAAAGCACACAAAGCTTCCTTAACTTTCATAGTTCGAGAAAACTATATTTAGTTATGTCGAAGCGAAGCCGACGTCCGTAGCTCAGTAAGTAATACCGTTTCCCTAAGAAGTCGGGGTTTCGAATCCCAATGATGATGGTAATAATAATACAACAGTTAGAGCAATGAGCCGCATTAGTTGGCCTGAGGGATGTGCCAGTTTCTGGCCCTCCGACTGATCATTACGCCGAAGCGAAAGGTTAAATGCCAATGATAAATGGAATTATAATTGAAAGCACAAATATCACGAGTTAACTTCATTTGGACTGTGAAATAAAAACGAAATTAAACTGTTCTCCTAACTTTAAACCCATATTCATTGTGTGTCATAAAGCGTCTCCAGTATTACGTTAAGCATCATCGTCACTCCATGGAGAAAGGGAAATCATTTTATATTTAAAGCAAATGTGAAGTTCCTATGCCTTACATCCATAAATAACAGCCACTTCATGCCCTAACCGCTCGATACTCTGGGACAATTTGTAAATCTGTTGCCTAGAGAAACACACTATACAATCTCCAGGGCGCACCATGTCCAAAGACACCAGAGCAGTTTCTTCCACGTCAAGGGTCGTCAAACGCTTATACCTGCGAACCTAGTAAAGAATTAAACAAAGAAAACACGCAATAATCGATATATATGAGCTCACTTTCTCATTCGATGGAACGCTTTCATTAACAAAGTTTTTATCCAACTTTTGAGTAAGGTAAAACCTGATGGTACACTAATGAAATTTTAAAAGTGAATTCATTACAATGACAAGCACTTGGGAATATTAGACTGAATACATAACTAATAAGCATGAAAGTTTTTAGATCTCCGAGTAGAATAATGTAATAATGAGGGTTGTTGAACCTCCTTCGCAACATCTAAGGTCACACGACGGAGGGGACCTATAACTTACGTGGAATCCAAACTACGGATTGCTACATAGTCAGGACGCGGAGGACAGTCTCCCATCCAACTACTATCCGACCCAATGTCGCTTAACTTCGCTAACCAACGGGAAGCGTTGTTACGACATTGGCTACGACGTAACCCTCCAAAAAGAGTAAAGAAGCTATTTTCAAGGGAATAAACTAGTCAGTGTGAAAATTAACTTTTAAAACTTTCCCATATTAAGTTCAACAACCTCAGTTAACTAACTCACTTCCACATCCTCTCCCACAGTCATAGCCAAGTCTTTTACAAGTTCGATGGCAGATGCCTCTCCACAGACGTGAATTTCGTTAGCATTCAGACCGAAAAATGCTCGGGTCCATGCCCAACCCCTTTGGAAATCCTTAATCATTTGAATCTCATCCACAATAGCCATGTCATCTGTACAAATTGAGAAAACGGATTAAAAATTTCCCGAAATTAACGAAAATATTAAAGTTTTGGTAGTTCTGGTATTTGACAAATTTAGCAAAGATGCCCCTTTTCCATAAGGACTCATGGAGGCCGGGTCGAAAAGGGGTCAAGGTCAAGATTTTGCTTAGGTACATATTGTGAAGATCATTTTGTAATAGTAGTATCCACACCAAAAATCAAGGCTGTGGGACCTTCACTACCCCCCCCCCCCCCCCCCCCCCCCTACCGATACTCACTTTTTTCAATATGAATTTGTATGGGAACTAGGCCAAAAATCGAAAAAAAAATCGACCCTAAATATTATTTTTTTTTTGCTTTTGGATGGTCAAAATCGGGTTCCCTGGCACGAATTACATCAGAATAGACCATTCACCAACTTTTTCTTGAGATCGGGGGTTAGGGGGTAGGGTCTTAAATCCGGTGCTGACTCATAGCACCAGATATAAGGCCTAATATTACATTTGTTTTCTTTCTTTCCAGATTCCTACTTAGGTACCTAGACTGTTAAAAGTTTGTATTAAAATACGTTATTTAATTTTAAAATATCAGTAATAAATATAGTTAAAATCTTATTAAATTAAATTATGGCTACTAGAAAAAGAAGCAACAATACAGCCTTCACATATCCAGCAAAATTTTCATCTGCCATGAAGCCATCAAAAGCTGATGATGTAAGGCACTTCCATTTTATTGTTAGAGAGGAAGAATCTAAAGCACAGGGTAAAATAAGTAAAAATGATCGCTATAACGTAGTTGTTCAAGATATAAAAGAAATTTGGCAAAAATTTTCTTTCCCAACAATTGATACAAAGGGACTTTATGTTGGAGTTACTAGACTTATAGAAGATGCTGATAAGTTAACTAAATGCCCTATGATAAAAAGAAATGAAAATTATGAAAAATTAAATAAATATGATGAGATGTTTGACATATCTCCATGCCACTGTTATGATAAAGGAATAAGGGATAGAAAACCTTGTAGGTGTGAACATAAAATACCTATTATGGAATGGGAAGCTTTTTTATTGGTCAAAGAGAAAGAAAAAAATCCAGTTAGGAAAAACTGATAAACTACTTCAAGTAATTTGTGAAAGTTGGGCAAAATCCAAAAAGCACAGGAAAGGGAAAAGAAATCAAAAGAAAAATTAAGAGAAGCAAAGGAATTTGTATCATCAGAAGTGATAGAAGATAATGAAAATGAAGATGTCGATTTTCAAGACAGAGAGAAAGGACTTAGGAAAGAATTGGTTATATTAATCAGCATAAATTTTTTTAAATACTTTAGAGTCTAGAGAAGAACTGCCTACTTTTGAGTGGAAAGGTCAATGGAAAGAAGAAAAAAAAAGTTTTAGGTAAAAAATTTTATTGAATTTATGTGTCTTAATTTCTAAATTTCTACCAATAATAGCTAAAAATTTATGTATAAAATTTTTTTTCATGCATTTTTGTATTTTTTAATTTTTCATTAAAAAATAAGTAACTTTTATAAGCGAACTTTTGTAATAAAAAAAATTTCGAAGTAAATCTCAAATTATCTCAAATTTTGAATTTTGACAAAACTGAAACCGATGGGGGGGGCTCAGAATTCAAAAAGATTTTACCAGGGTGTTACTATGATTGATTGAACCACCTCACACCATGTACATAAGAAATTAAAAATTTAAACCCGGCCCAAAAGGAGCTATCTCAGGAAAGTTCCTTTAGAGGGGTGGACATAGGCAAGGGAAGTCCAACTTTCTTTCCAAGGCTTTTCCTTGCATTTTTTTTTTAATAAATTATTCGACAACTGGTTGGTTTTGTATTTTTTGGAGCAATAAATATCAACCTATTTAAATTGACCATACAGAAGAGATAATGAAGCAACGCAATTTGTAAAGTTCTTGACAAAATATGATGTTAACCAGAATGCCATCAAGACTGGTTAACAGACTAAACAGAATATATAAATCTAAACTCCTTTAATTTTTTCTGAAATTACAAAAACATTTTCATAATGATTAATGATTATGGGGGTGGGGGGGGGGGGGGGGATATATTACTTCCGCTTCCCAAAGTGTAAACAAATCCTTCAAGGTATTCAGTAACCGAGTATTAAGCGTGTTTTGATTTGAAAAGTCTTTATGACATTACCATTAAAATAATAATGAAAAGAAAAGAAAAAACCTACAGCCCTCTCTAATGTTTGAGACAAATGATAAACTCAATGAAAGTATATACTGTACAAATGTACACAGTTTTTTGCAATCTGAATGGAGTAGAGAAGGATTTCAAGTTCTGTAGGTGAACACGTATCAAACTCCAGCTGAGCCAGAAATAAATGATTGGTAGTCTTGGCTCAGTGGTAATCGAACTAATCATCATACGCCCGATTCGAGGAAACTGGGATGGGCTCCCATGGACGGCTTGAATTCTTTCTGGATAAAATTCTCAAACTAAATTGGGTTTGTCGACCAAGCATATATGAGTAACACGGTCAAATCGGCGAGTTCAACACGAGGAAGGTAGGAAGGTTTCATGCAGCTTTTCGCTTAGGAATAAGTGGTTGACTGAAACAGACTAGTTTGCCAAAAGTCAATGGTTTATACTAACATACTTTACGTAACTGAAATAAGGGGGAGCACAAGAGGCCATGGCCCCCACTGACATTCCAGCACCTTTATCACTACAAGCCGAATTATAATGCTAAGAAATAAAGTGGACTGCTTTCACTTCCAAACCACATTCTATTGTGGAAGCACTCGAGCATACACCAGCCACTTTGTTCCCAAATGGTTGAAAATAGCCGATTGGGCTAGCTCTATTAATGATTCACCGAGAAATTGATCTGGATTAGATCATTATTTTAGACAACTTCGCCACCGTTACGTCGTCTAGCATTGGTCGTTGGTTGTACAGTATACAGGTAATGACGGCACAAAAATTAATTTGTGTAAATAATTAATTTTTGTAAATTTATGTTAAGTTTTAGTTATATATTCTTAGAATGGTAATTGTGACGCATAAACAGCTGTGGATATTACTTGCTTGTACAGTATACTTATGTATAAAATTCACACATATTTTGCCATTTGTAATCGATTTGGTAAATATGATGGATTTTATAATTCCTAATTTTGTGCAAGCATTCACGCATTTTTTAACACAACATTCTTAGAGATGTACCTATCTGCAAAGTACTGTACCTTTATGTTAATATACCTTGCACGCGTTTGGTGTGATTCAGATTGAGTTCCAGCCTTTAGAGTCTAGGTTATGTAACAATGTGCTATATTTCATAGTATACGTGTTCACTTCAGTATGCAAGATTAAAAAATAGGTATACATTTTTTTTTTTTTGAAATCTGATATAAATCCTGGATCCGGACCTGGGAAATGACGTACATTTCTGGTTAACGGAAGTCATTTCGATGGTGCAAGCAACATGGTTTGATGGAAACTCTTCAGAGACAGCGTACTTCTTCTCTTCTCCCGTGATCAAGTCGCAAGGAGTGCCCTGAGGGTACAGTTAACTAATTTTTATGTCTGAAATGCATACATACATCAATTTATACACTTTATTATAACCAAAAATGAAAGATTAATCGTTCAACAACTCTTACACGTTCATTGCTCATTTCACAAACTTCCACTGCAAGCAACTTTAGAGGGCTACAATACACTCCCGATTTCGCCGACAGAAATGCTCCATAGCGTGGTAAGTTTTACCACTGTTGGTTGGCCCAGCGTGAAAGATGATCTTCCGAGTCATAGCTCTGGCTTCGGGATACCTGAAGTTGAAACAAATTCTCAGGGAAAGGGACATTAAAGAGTGTAGGAACCAATATGATTAAAAGCTTTCATAACACAAGTCATGAAACATTTATCACTAATAATCATGAGTATGCCAAAATGGTGAAATTTTTCTGTGCTCCTTTTATCATTAGGCAAAGTTACCATACTGGTTGCCAGGGCCTATAACTCAGTGGGTACCACTGTTTCTCTATAAGTGAAGTGAAGTGACACCGTGGTCGGGGGAGCGAATCTCGATGGTGCTGGTAATAATCCAGGAGTTAGCAATATAGGCCGTATTTAGCTGGCCTGAGCATTGTGCGACTTTCTGGACTTCTGACTGATGATTATTATTATTATTATTTATCACATTGCTCATCAATGAACTGTAAAGACTTCAGAATTATCCACTAATATCATGCCATTCATGATACTTATGCGTGGAATTCTTCAGTACATTAGTTCAAAATAAAGGTTTCAGCAGTTGAGCCCTGAAAGATCTCATGGTTTGGTTGGTTCAAAGGTAGATTCAGGTTGAGAAGGGCTAGGTTTGATTCCTATTGCCGCCGCGTTTAGAGTTGGCCCAACCGCCTACTCTGTGATTGCTCAGGCTTAGGTAGATTTTCGAGTTAATATCCCCTTACTCCATGTCGGTAAATGAGGGTTCAGGATGTTAGCTGGTTGGGTTGTTACAAAAATTTTCAGTTACTAATGACAAACTCTAAAATGAACTCACCAGTTTGGAGGTTGAGTAAGGTCAGATACTTTATATAAATCATCCATACAATTCAAATGGGGAAAAATGTCTTTCGCGTGTTTGTAAAAATAAGGATACAAGTCATGGATGTGAGAGGTGCCCTAGAGGGGGAGATAATGCATGTTAATATATTGTAAAAATTACCAAGAAAAATACATTCATACTTATCAAACTGAACACTTCTACTATGAAGGGTAACAAATGGAAAATCATCTTTCTTAATGAAAAATATTTCTATTCTTCAAACATAAAACTTTGCTCAAATTCAACCTAACATTAAAATTAATTTCTTCCCCTGTCTAGACCAAGCAATACAGCTATGAATTATTTTTAGTAGTAGAAATTTTCACCAACTGGACCTACTTTCGTGGGTTACAGTCCTCACCTTTAATATATCACTAATGATGATATGAAGATCAGTTGGAAGGCTTTCAGAATCTATACAAAATTTTCTAAAGCTAATGACAGTTGTTTGAAACAAATATCCTGCAATAAACAAATACGTTATTTTAGTCACTATTGTTGATAATATCTATCTGATGACTAAGCACAAAAAAAGATTTAGTTCAATGCAACATGTTAGGTAAATTTTTTATTTTATTTTAATAACATTTACAAAATGTGAGGAAAAAACTTATTTTTAACCAACTCAGAAGGGTGTTAATCTGCGCACTTTTGCATACAAAGAATTTCAGTCTTAGAATTTTGATATAAATTAAATCACATCGTTAAAAATCATCTACCACAGAAAGACTTAGAAAGTATTGCAACTAATAGATGCTACATAACAAAAATGTAACTTCTCTGGTTCAATAAAATTAAACTTATGACAAGAATGGCAGTTTACTATCCTACTAATAAGCACACCGGACAAAAAATTAGTCACCCCTCTCAGAATGTACCTAATAACGTGTGACGGCATCTCTGGCCTTGATAACCGCACGAATCCGGCGAGGCAGAGACTCTACGAGGTTGTGCATGTACTGAACATCGATTTGCTGCCACTCGTTCATCAGCCGGTCCCGAAGTTCCGCCAGAGTCCGTGGGTGTCTATTCCTGCGCTTCACTTTCTGTTTCCAGCCTGAACAACACCTTCGACGCATTCAGGATTAAAGGCTTCATTGGACCTGCGATGCACTCGTCGCCTCCCATCATTGGAGAACAAACAAAAACGGGACTCATCGGACCAAATTACACGTTTCCAATCTGCTGCAGTCCAGTTTTTGTGCCTCTGAGCCCATTTATAACGTGCCAATTTGTGACTTGCTGTTAACAGTGGCCTCTTCCGTGGTACCCTGCTCCAGATGTCCATCGCATGCAGTTCTCGTCGCAATGTCTGTTCAGAAATTGGTCGCTGGAGAACCTCATTGGTTTCTTGGAGCAATTGTTCTCTGGTTTGAAAACGATTTGCAGTTACTAGATGAGAAACATGGCGGCGGCCCCTATTGTCGAGAATTGTTTTCCGGCCACAGTTACGCCGTCGATTGTCAGTTGATTGCGAACTACACCACTCTTTGTAAACTCGCTGGACAGTACGCATTGACACACAACAAATTGGGCTACTTCAGACATTTTGTGTCCGTGGGCTCTGCCAAACACGATGGCTCCTTTTTGCCACTGAGTAACGTCTGCCTCACAACCCATTTTGCAGACTATATCCAACACACACTTTGTTCTTCACCACCTCACGAAACAGATCTGATCCTGTGTGCTATGTCACCGCTACTTGTCACTTACCAATGCTACATCAGTGCCCTCTGTGTGACCTTGAACTTCCTACTATCGGTGCTATTAGGGGTGACTAATTTTTTGTCCGGTGTGCTTACGAGGGCCACTCAATATATTTTGCTCCCACCTTTTTTCTTTCAGAGTTTCTTGTAAGTTCCAGAAATTTTGTACACAAGTAGTTACACACCTTTTTTACAAGTTTTTATTTTTCCACACAGTCTCCATCCTTTTCTACAACTTTCCTCCACCTCGAAACAAGGGCCTTTATTCCTGGTAAAGTCTGCTGGGTTCTACTAGAGCCACCTCTTAACCTCCTCAACAACCTCATCATCACTCTGAAACTTTCTTCCACGAATAGCATCCTTCATTGGCCCAAACAAATGGAAGTCTGAAGGTGCCAGATCTGGGCTGTATGGAGGGTGGGGTAACAGTCAAGCAGAGTTTGTGATGGCCTCTTGTTTCCAAATTGTTGTGTGGTGTTGCGTTATCATGCAAAAGAAGGAAGTCTTCCAGTTTCTTTCTGGTGAAACTCACTTTATATGTCTCTGGAGTCTCTGTACGGTAGCAATATATGCCTCCGAGTTGATTCTCTTCATAATGTCCACCAGAATCACCCCTTTCATGTCCCAGAAGATGGTGGCCATAACCTTTCCTGCAGAGGGAGCCATTTTGAACTTTTTCTTGCATGGGGAGCCTGCATGATGCCACTCCATGGATTGGCATTTTGTTTCAGGTTCAAAGTGGTGTACCCAAGTCTCATCCCCAGTCACAATTCATGAAAGGAAGTCATCCCCTTCTATCTTGTATCGAACCAATGACTCAGAAGCAATTTCTTTTCTTTAGGCTTTGTGATCTTTAGTCAGTTCATGAGGAGCAAACTGAACACACTTTTGAGTATCCCAGTTGCTGAATTATCATATTCACACTTCCTTCACCAATTCCTAGCTCCAGTGATAGCTCCTTGTATGTGATGCGCCAATTTGATCAAATGTTGTTGTTAGCACATTGCGAGATGTCACAGCCAATGCTGCGCAGCTGCTGTGTGGCTCATCATCGAGGCTGGCTCTCCCTCTCTCCGATGATCTCACAAGTTTAGACCAGCATCCAACTGTGCTTCAATTAACAGCAGCATCTCTGTAAACATTTTGTAGACACTTGTGAATATTTCCAACTGTTTCCTTCTCTGTGGTTAAAAACTCAATAACAGCTCTCTGTTTACAACACGCATCACTGTCAGCTGCAATTTTTGAAACTGCATTAACCATCAGTTTTATACAAGGAGGGGAGGTTCAAGCTGGAAAAATGTGGTTATATGAAGCGCAAGTTCAAACTTACGGGCCAAAAGACATTTCAGCCCCATGGCCTATTATTTAGCTAAGAAAAAAGGGTGTGGCAAAATATATTAAGTGCTCCTAGTACAAAGTTTAAATCACTTCATGAAAAGGACTATATGGGCCATTATTCCTTGTACACTGTACAGCTATCAAGTGAAGTTATACTTTGATTGTTATTCATGTCTCATTGGCATGAAAAATAATTAACTGGAAACTGTTGTACATACAATGATGCAACAGCAAGCAATAAAGGTTAAACTTTTGATATATTTCCCTAAGAATGTTGAATAAGACTAACATTCAAGAACCAAAACAACACCTACGGTCCAAGCCTTGTTCCTTTGATATTTCTTTAGTTTCTTCATCTGTATAAAACCTATTAATGACTGAGAGAATTTCCTCTTTCTTCAATGTGCCTACCATGTCTTCTCCAACATTTTGTTTGAATGGTGAAGCCTGAAAGTTAATATTTTCTCATTTTCTGTATAATTATTAGCTGGTAAGCATTCTTGTTGAATAAAATTTTTTTTAATGGACCTAATTAACACAAACCAGCCAAGGTCTACAGATCTAATTCATTCTACCCTGTTTACTTTAGTTACTTGTAGTTGTGACCAGGCCCTACACCTTATAAAGCAGGGTTGTGGAGTCGGTCCAAAATTTTCCAACTCCGACTCCACACATTGTAAAAATTCGACTCCGACTCCGACTCCACACATTGTAAAAAATCTAAAAATCCGACTCCTCACATTTTAAATATACGACTCCGACTCCTCTAGTGTTTCACTCTATAATTATCATAATAATAAGACATTTCATCACCACCACATGAATCATCAGGTTACTTTCTAGGATAAGGGAACATTCAAATATTAAGAAGGATATTGACTTGTAGATATTATCATATTAAGGGATTTTTATTTTTTCCAATAATATATATATATATATATTTTTTTTTTTAAGTTCGGGAAGAACCGATTCGCCTCTATTTAAAAGGGCATATCTCGGCGGAAAAACAAAGAAAAAGTGAGAGGAAAGACAAAGGAAAAAGAAAGGGTAGAGGGGACAGTCGAAGTGAAAAAAGACCAAGGATGACAAGGACTGCAGGGTCGAGCCCATCATCCTTGGGTGCTAGGGCCGGGAGGGTGCACGTGAAACCTCCAGGAACAAGCACGTACAAATGAGCACAAGCTTAGAACCCCCTTGCGGGGGATATATATATATATATATATATATATATATATAATATGAAAAAAAGATTCTCTTAAACATAATTAAGGTCTAACCAGTAGTAGTCCTACTTAAAATTGAATAACCCTTCTTAACCTAGTGGCTATAACCAGGGTTGTGGAGTCAGTCCAAAATTTTCCGACTCCACACATTGTAAAAATTCGACTCCGACTCCGACTCCGCCCTGAAACGTGCGACTCCACGACTCCGACTCCACAACCCTGTTATAAAGGCATGTAACCTATACCTAACATCTGAACTCCAACAGGATTAAAGTACCTGTTACATAAATGTAGACTCCTGGTCTGCTCTAAATTTGAGCTGAAGAGGTATGCCAATTATTTTACTAGATACATGTAATGAACTTTAATTTAAAAACAGACATTTTATATTTAGGGCTATGATACTTTTAAAAAACTACAGACTTATACCTAGGTGAATAACTTGGGTTAACATAGTAGGCCTAGCTGTCCAAATACAGTACCTATGGTTTTAAGACATCATATTCTACCAATGCATACAAAAACTTTTAGAACTATGGTAAATTTTATTCTAGCTAGGACTCTTATAAAACAGTGCCTCTACATAAGAACTACGTATCTAATATAGCTATGGCTCAAATTACAAAAGCAAAAATTTGATACAAAAATCTTGCATATATACATATATAAATTATGCAGCATACTTAAGCCTACCTGATAAGTAACAGGATGAAAAAGACAAGATAAAGAATCATCATCATCTGAATCTTTAGGAAATTTCTTCTTTAGTCCACGAGTAGCAATCAAAGTTGGTAATGAATAAAGTGAATCCAGAACAGAATCCCTAAAATTATAAATTGATCTTAATATGGTACATATTTTAAAAACTTTTTACCATTATTATTTGTTTATAAATGTCATTTAAGTTAAAATACCACATCTTTTATTTGTTTGCTATCAATTATTAATATTAGCCATATTCCTTATGTAGTACTTAGGCTTACAAGTTTAGGTTAGCCTTAGTTATGCAATATTATATAACTATTAAAAAATCAGTTGCAATCAAGTTTTAAATTGGGCTTTAAATAGCCAAGGCCATGTATTATGCATAATACTAATGATACTGAAAGTTACACTATCACAGCCTACTCATCAGGCAATACTAAATTTAATATGACCTATGCATGACAGCGAGTAAACAACTAAACTAGTTACAATGACCTAAACCAAGGGTTCCCAACCTTTTTTTCAGCTGCATACCCATTGATGGCTTTGGCAAGTGCTTCATACCACCCCTTTACTCAAAATTGCTCAAAAGATGATGTAGCCACTACACTCTTTGAGAGTACTTTTCCATGTGAAAGTTATATAGTTCCAAAGCAGGATGCCATGCACACCTGGGAACCTTCTCGCATACCCCAATTTGAAAACCCTAACCTAAACAATCTTTAAAAAAATAAAAAATAGACTTTTCAAATATTAGCCCAGTGCTGAGGTTAACCTAACCTAGCCTTACCTGTGAAGAGCTGAGAACTTCCTACGAGTTGGTTCATTATTTCTTCCTTTCACAAAACACACTTTTCTCACTTTGATTTGATGAGTAGAAAAGAAAGAAGCAAACCTAATACATGGAGGTAAACCCAAGGATACAAAGAAGAATACTTCCATTTCGTGAGTAGTTCATAATTTTTTAAAAATATTGGTCCAAATTTCATTAATTCATTCATAATGATCAATCATTTATAATTGCTATGGCTAGGCATACATTAATCTAGAAAGAAAAAATCATTAATTTCTGTGGAGTTTGATTGGGGGTTAATGTCACTGGTACCACTAAAATGAAACTGAGGTCAATGACACTCTTTAAAAGCTTGATCAGGTTTTTTTTTTTTTTTTATTGAAATTGGTGAAAAACTTTTGAAAACATTGTAGAAAATGTAATCTGCTTAATAATTCAGAATGTAGTGTATAATAAAATTGTGCAAAATTTATGTGAATCTCAAAACAGCTAATTAACCTACAACTATTTACAGATACTCCAAAGTAGCCCACATAACTTAAGCTAAGAATATACAGTACACTAGGCCTATTTAGAATCTAAAACTCTTTTATTCATGAAAGCATCCAAATTTTTCTTAAAACTAAGGAGATTAGGGCTTGGAAATTGCCAGCAATAATTGCTGCCATTTTCCATAATGATAATCGCAATATTGATGATATTTGATGATTGAATGAATTCATCCGTATCTGCTACGTGTGTGTGTGTGACATAACATGACTGTGTAAGGCATGCAGACAATGCCTCAAGGCCACAACAGTGGAGATGTTGATATTCTTGAATGCTAATTACGAAGTTGTTGCTCAGCAGCAGCAGTAGTAGTAGTAGTAGTAGTAGTAGTAAGCAGTTGGAGCTGGAACTGTGGACTGGAACATTGTTAACATTGTGAAATGTAGCTGCACTGCATGTTTATCATTTGGTATAATCCTTTCCTTACCTTGGAAAGTGTATGAATTATGAAAATACAATCCTTACCTTTGAAAGTGCCAGTGTCATTCTTTTCCCTACTTCTTTTGTCAATCAAAACAAACAATTTAATATACTCGCAGCCCTAATCACATCATTCAATCATAGAATATGAATCATAGAATAATCAGCATTGTTTTTGCTTTGATATTAACAAAAAAATGTTATCACGCAATTTCACAGCTGAATGTCAGAAATTATAAAAATTTACATAACTTGTTAAAAACTTGTCTATGACAATTATCACTTTCTGAAAAATGGTGGCAATTATCACCAAGCCCTAAAGGAGATACTATTTACATCATATGGCAAATCATTCCAAAAAACCTACTGCAGTAGACCCTCTTTAATAAGTCTATTTCACAGTACCCTAAACTACTCCCTTTTTTTTATATTACAGTCTAAACACTATTTTGTGCTTCATCAGCCAACAACAAATGAAAATTTCCCGCTTCTCAACAGCTGGATGAGTGGGGCAGTCACCCAGCAAGTCGGATGAACAAGCTTTTTCAGGAACAGAAACCTCATGCAGGTCAGGGGATCACTGTACATTGTACAGTACATACTCAGTCCATGTCTAGTCTGAGTATTTTTGTGTTCATATTTTTTCAATCTTCTCTACCAATGTTTAGTGAAATAAACATCTTGAAGGCATTTTGAAGGCATTTTTGATTCTAGTCCCATACCCCATTTTCCATTGTAATATATAGAACATATCACAAAAACAATATTTCATGGTAATTCTCAGTCCTAATGTTGCAAAATAACGAGGGTCTACTGTACTCCATGACTGAAAAAGTATTTTCATAGATCCAGTCTACAAGTTTGTTTTCTAATTTCTTACTATGCCCTCGAGTTTTTCCATCAGCCTCTGATAAGAAAAAGGTACCATCAACTGGGCATACTTGAGACATTTATTTTTGAGGCTTCAATAGCATTTTTAAATTAAAAAGGGCTGAATTTTGGGGTATTTTTTATTGTTTTACATACTCGTATATACAGTATAAAGTATGTACCTATAAATACCAAGAAGGTCAATATGTCCCAAGTATCCCCAGTTGATGGTACTTACATCT
Organism: Bathynomus jamesi; assembly: GCA_023014485.1. Lineage (NCBI taxonomy): Eukaryota > Metazoa > Arthropoda > Malacostraca > Isopoda > Cirolanidae > Bathynomus > Bathynomus jamesi. The sequence goes on along the minus strand of JAJOZX010002058.1, from coordinate 327,054 downwards.
AAATTGTCTAAACCTGAAAACATTTTAAACATCCATGTTCTCTCTCTCCTCAAACATCTCTTAAAACTAAACATGTACCCAGTTCCTTTAACTCTTTCTGGCACACAAACAGCAACTTCTTATTAGGTTATTTTATTATTATGTTTTCTTTCATGCGATAATCTTGTTACAATTTGACAGATGGAAAAGGAGTACATGTAGTGGACATGGTTTTAGGATGAAGTTAGGACTGAAAAGGTGGGTTAATTTTTAAACTGTGCCTGAAAGAGTTAATCTTTCCCCATTTTCCAATGTTCTTATGTTAGAGATAAGCTTGGGTGCCCCAATGTTGCACACCTTAAAGTATGGTATATCAATTTCATATCTAAAGTGAGGGTACCAAGCTTGAATGCAGTATTCCTTATTCTGTAACTAACATTCCTCTTAATAGTACCTAGCATTTTATCTGCCTTATTTCTAGCCTCCAAACACTTAGAAAATTTTAGATCACTACTAACTAAACTATAACGTGTGTAAATAATTTTTTTTCTTATAACCTTTAGAAAGTAGGAAATCTTTTCTGTCAGCATACTCCTCTTAAAGGCAAAACTTATTATATTTTTTGATTCCACTTACCCATCACCCTATACCCCTATACCCTTACTTTTAAATTTTGTCTCCTTTTCTTCTTTTAATCCTTATCCCAATTTCTCTCTCATAACACTGCTACTAGGATACATGACTATTTGCACCTCTGGTAATGCCAAGATCTTTTTACTGCTTAACATCCTCTAACTCAGTTTCCTTGCATCTCAACTAAAGTTTTCAGTAATTATACAGAAAAGGACTTTTGGGTTCAGACACAAATCCATATTCTTCTAGATCAGTTCTCTCTTCTTTTCAATGGTGATATTAATTTCCTGTGCAAATGTGTTTTTCTGGAGTTACCCCTTTTTCCCCAACAAAAGTGGGCAAGGCTTTGAGAGGGAAAATGTGGTGTTAAAACAAAAAACTAACCTAACAGCGTCTCCAGCATCCACAAAGAAAGAAAATGTCAGTGATTGGTTGATATTTTTGAAGTGAATTTGACAAATTCAGTGATAATTTTTGTTTTTTTCTGCATGTTTTTTCATGCTTGTGTAGAAAATATTGTCAATAGTTGTGGAATTATGAAAAAAACATGTTTTAAGGTGTTTGGATAGACAAGTACCACTGCACAAAGCACAAAAAAGTAGCAGAAAAAAAACAAGAATTATCACCAAATAATGCAGAAAAAACAACAATTATCAAATTATCACCAATTAAGGCAACCTAACCTAAGCTAACCTGGGATAGAGCACGTTTAAATTTGATTGGTTGGATAATGTCACAAGAGCGCTTGTTGCTTGGTTGACATCCACAGCAGCTGGGGGTTAAAATGTTTTGAGAAGTATTTATAAAAATGATAATCTTTATAAAGTTTATATACAGATAGATTGGTAGAGAGAGAAAGATAGATGCTGTAATCTATCTATCTATCTATGTATGTATCTATATGCGCCTCGGTGGTATAGTGGTTAGTGTCACTGACTACAAATCCATTGGCCCCAGGTTCAAGACCCAGTGACTGCAGCCAGCATGCAGCAAAACCCAGCTGTTCATCCTTCCACACAAAGTGGTTGGTAGATAAATGGGTACCCTGGGTGCCTAGACCCTGGGCTGCTGGTGGGGTGTGGTTCAGATTCCACATTAAACTGTAGGTCTAAGGTAGAGTGAAAAGCTTACCTTCGCCAGAATGAACAATTCAGGTGGAAGCTAACCAAATTATATATATATATATACACACACCTGTATATGCTGGCGTAAAAATGACAGTTGAAGCTTAAAAAAAATCCCCAAAACTAGGGGTCATCTTATACACTAGACATAAAATGTAACCTTAAATCTTGTGGTGTACGGTAAGTTGTTAACATGGGTGATGGTGTGTGTACAGTAGGCTACCCCACCTTAGTAACTCCTGCCACAAATATTTCTACCAAAACTCAACTTAATTCACATTATTATAATAAAATAATAAAAGTGCAGTGTAATGAAAGTTGTCTAACCTTAAATAATAGGGGTATGATTGCATGATGACAATAAAATATCCTGCCATAAAAAGAAGGGAATTGGCCTTGTATCAAATAATCAAAGCTATAACATAATATACTTCGCACTGACACTAAATAAGCATATATTTTGTAGTTTCCAATAGCTTAGGTAGACTGTGCTGCTTATCAGCACTGCTCCACTGGTCAGTGACTAGTGGTAGGTCTAGTGAATGAAAGGACTATTGGAGCAAAATTTCTCACTGGCTCATTTGTTCCCTGAATCAAGTGCACAATTGGGGGTGGGGGGTGGGGGGGGGGGGGGGGGGGGGGGGTGTCATCTCATATGGTGAGTATAGCCCAAAACCTACATTTTAACTTAAAATTTGGGGTCGACTCATACCCATGATATACAGTGTGTATATATAGTGGTGGACCGGATGTCAGTTTTTCAACATCTGCAGATGCGGATCTTTAATTTCAATATCTGCGGATGTGGATATTTAGTTAATCTATCAACATAATATAGAATTATGAATATATGACAATTTGTGATATACTATTATGGCAGGCATGCATAAGAATTAAAATTAATATTAATGTTTTCATTATGATAAAAATAATAACTTTCTCAAGAGTTTCAGCCACAGAAATTCAATGAAACAAGTTTCATTCAATTTTCCTGTGTTACCACGTATAATTCAATGAAACAAGTTTCATTCAATTTTCTGTGTTACCACGTATTTATATTTTGAGGTTTTATATTTGTATGTTCATTAATAATTAATACTTTACATGAAATGTGCATGACTGGGCCTTATAAGCTACTTTATAAACTAATTTAATTGTAAATTGCATAATTTATTAGAGGTAATATTCACATAACATCCACAGTCAGAAGTGTGGATGCGGATATCTGGTCCACCACTAATATATATATATAATTTAGTGTGGACCAAAATGGGGGGTAAATTATAAAGTTGAAGAAATCCTTGTTCCACATTAATGCCCTTGTTCCTTTGGACCAGATAGACATGTCAGCAAAATTTTGGTCAAATATGAGAATATTTAGGGGTCCCGAGATTTAATGACTTATAAAAATTTCCAATGAATAGGCGCGCTTAGAACATCAATGATCAACTCAACTCTTGAGTTGCAACTTATGAAAAATTTCTTCTTATTTAAGAAATTTTTGGTGTTAATAGAGTACAAAAACAATCTTAGATCATTATTTCAGAGAAAATTATTAATAAGGAAAACAAAAATTTTGGATAAAATATATTATCCTTAATTGGTCAACTCTAAATTAAAGGCTTTGCCTAATTGGCTTGAACCTTTTAGTTATCCTTTTTATCTCCTAATTTAACTGGTTTATTTTCTATTTCAGAAATTTAATTTTTTAAACTAAAAATGGCTACTCATTCTAAAACTAAAGTTTGGCTCATTGGCCATTTATATAAAGATATACTTTGTTGCCGCTTACCTACAAAACTGCAAGTTTTGCAAAATATTTCTTCCATCAAAAAGAGGAAAAATTGGGACGAAGAAGATCCATTAATCTTTGCTTAGATGAAGTGATGCCTACTGGGAGAAGCCAGGATTCCCACAATGCGTAGAGACAGTGCCATCCGAAAGATTGACTCTTTAATAAGCTGTTATGATAAATTGATGAAAAAACAGAAAAAGGCCTGAGGAAAAATGCTGTATTGAAGAAGCTATGTTTAAAGATGAAATTAAGGCTGAAATTCTTGATATTGGTCACTCTAATGCCCTTTTGATGATGTCAAATGAAGAAGACAAGCTTTTCTACTTAAGCCAGCAAGAAGATCCTACACAAAGTAGCATGGGTACAGTAGACCAAATTCTTGCAAAAAGAGAGAAAAGAAGGCTTCATTGTGAAGAATTAGTGTGTGAAAGAGCCCTCAAAGAGCAGCAGTCTAAAAGATCATTCTTGCCTGCCAATAGAGATGATTTCACATCGTCATCATCAACTAATGACGGCAACCTTGAAATGAATTTTCAAGGTCCCTCTGAAGAGCAATTTAAAAAGAAAATGTTGGCTCCTAAAAAAGTCAAAGCCTATTGACAAAAATGTTGTAGCAGCCTATGATAGAATGAATCTTTCCAATCGAGATGCAGCTATGTCTTATGCTGTTGTTGCTCAGTCTTTGGGCCATAATTTGGAAACATTACAGTGTCAAAATCTACTATGCTTCGAACTCATCAAAGTTACACAAAGAAATAGCAACAGAATATCAAGAGCAAGCATTTTGTCCTGGAGAGCCTTTAGTTCTTCATTGGGATGGAAAAATGCTCCCAGAGATATCGTTAGTTTTTTTGTCTGATTAATTTAGCATATTTATATTTTATCTCTCAGGTGAAAAACTTAGTTGTGGGTCTGGTTTCACACCTAGGCAATGTGTTATTATCTGGTTGGTTTTAATTAAACATTTTGATAGCTAAATTTCTATTTAATTAGGTTACATTTCACTGTCTGAAGCTAGTTTTCACAATCTACACCATTTTACCTTCAAATTAAAATAAGTCAAGTTTAATTTAAAATAAGTCAAGTTTAATTTAAAATAAGTCAAGTTTAATTTAAAATAAGTCAAGTTTAATTTAAAATAAGTCAAGTTTAATTTAAAATAAGTCAAGTTTAATTTAAAATCTCTCAAGTTTAATTTAAAATTATATATTATATATATATAAATTATAATATATATAAATATATTAAATATAAAATAAAATATTAAATATATAATATAATATATAAATAAAATATTAAAAATAATATATATAAATTATATATAAATTATATATTTTAACTTTTTCTTGCAGGCGAAGGAAGAACGGAAAGGATTGCAGTGTTAGTCAGTGGGAATGGTGAAGAGAAATTGCTGGGAATTCCTAAAGTCACTGCTGGTACAGGTACGGAGATGGCTCGTGTTTGCATTTCTCTCCTGCAAGAACATGATATGACCCAGAGAATTATTGGGCTGTCATTTGACACAACAGCATCCAATACCGGAATCCATGCTGGAGCTTGCACTAAAATTGAACAAGAACTTGGAAAAGAGCTTTTATATTTAGCCTGCAGACACCATATTTATGAGATTTGTCCTATCTCAAGTCTTCCGGACTTCTATGGGCCATTCCTCTGAACCTGATATTCCAATCTTCAAAAGATTCAAAACTCAATGGGATTTTATGGATCATTCTCAAATCACAACTGCTGTTGATTCCCAAAGCTGCAGAATAATTGAAAGAGTTCAAGATTTAAAAAATCAAACAGTCTTAATCATGAAGGAGGCACTCAACTCTAAACAGCCAAGAGATGATTATAAAGAATTTTTTCAACTTGTTCTCTTGTTTTTTGGAGAAGAAGCATTTCTAATACTCTCTTGAAGAGACCTGGAGCGTACCATCATGCAAGATGGATGGCAAAAGGAATTTATGCATTTAGCTTTTTCTTCTCCAAAATCAATTTAAGATGACTAAAAAAGAACTTGATGCAATAACAGAAATTTGTTTATTTGTTGCATTGGTATACGCAAAATCTTGGGCAAAGCTTCTCAACCAGAGGAAGCCCCAATGTTGATCTTAAATTTTTGCAAGATCTTGCAATAATGGAGGAAAATTCTTTGATATCAAGTGTTATCAAGCAAGCCCAAAATGCCATTAAACGATGTAAGTAGGGACCACTGATTAACAAATCATGGTAGTTGTGTGTTTTAACCTTCATCCTTTCTCTCCCATACAGGTTTGAATGCCATAACCCCCATAAAATCTAGCCCCATAGAATCTAACGTCAGAATTGTGGCTTAATGTTCTAAAAAGATAAAACAAACAAAAAAAAAGGGTTTTTTTTTTGTTTAAGAAGTCCTGAAATGGGTAGGCTTGCCAAATCTGAACAGGCCAACAAAGTGCACAGTGCGACTGGGTATACGTGTAATGTCGGTTGCTGAAGCTAGAAGTTAAGAAAGACAGAAATTAGATGACATTCATCTAGTGCGTTGACTCCTTGAACTCGAACAATCATCCCCGAACCTTTTGAAAGTTTTAAGTGGTGGTACCTGCACATCAGTTAAGGCCAGGTATCAATAACACCTTGCCCTCCTTTCCATTTAGCCTAGTCAGGGATATTTAGGGTATAATTATTGTATGCGAACAAAAACAACTAAAAGGGACATTTAAGTTTCAAGATAAGGAATCAGGACGCAACTCCTCATTGTTTCTTGATTCATCTTGATTGTAACCCAAAGGAGCCTCTCTTGACCATTGTAATGCGAAGATAGATCACTTGCTTTGCAAAATCCAGTTGTCTGTGACCATGTGTTAACATATATATGAAATTGTGCTCTTGCGATTGACACTGCGTGTACATTTGTGAAAGATATACCTTATTGCTTGTCTGCCCACTTACCTTAATGTCCTTGCTTCACCCTGCCTAACCCCCGCTTTTCTAACTTTTTCCTCCCTTTCATGTGTTGTATAGAATGTAAACTCCCCTTTCCCATCAATAAAGTTTGTCCATGGTTTTTCCTCTAGTGTGTTTTTCCAACCCGTTGAGGTTACAGTTTGATTTGGCTACGGCATTGTCATCGGGAATGTGGTGAGCATTTTTGTTTCCTTTTTCGTGGAATATTGGGAGGTCCTGAGGTTGGGTCAGTCCGGTGGGCATTGGGACACTTAACTAATCGCATTGTTTCTCTGTTCTGAGGATAACGAGGTCACGCCTGGAGGGTCGCGTCGGGATCAACGAGACTCCGGGAAGGTTTACCGCATCAGGGATTCTTAGAAGCCCGTCCTCCCTCAGCCAACGAGCCGCCTTTGGGTGTTTGGTTTTGAAGTAAGTCTTCTCCCCGTACCGGTAGACAAAAATTGCATGAAATAAAAATGTTGTCGGGTGGTTCACATTGACTCGGAACTTCATTGGTTTATTGGATAACCCCACCGCAACATTTTTGGTGCCCAGACCCGGGAACGGGAGGCACCCAACGTTGACGGCTTCGGCTTAGCACGGACGAAAAAAAAAAATAAATGTCAGATTTAGTTGAGCTCAAGACCCAGGTTGCCCAACTTGTTGACCTGGTCAAGGAGCAGAAACAACAAGCTCTAGAATCAGAGCAGAACTGGACGCAGCGGTTGGTGGACCTTGAAACGGTCTGGAAAGGAAAGTATGACCGGTTGTCCAAAGAAAATGATGATCTTGTGGCCCGACGTGAATACTGGCAAGAACGAATGGACCAACTGGAGAGAAAACAAGCAGCCAGAGAGGAACAATATGACGATCTTGTGGCCCGAAGTGAATACTGGCAAGGACGAGTGAACCAACTGGAGAGAAACAGGCCACCAGAGAGGAACAAGAACTTCAGAGTGCCCGTCAGGAATATGAAGACCTTGTACCAGATAATGACATGGAGCAGAAGGTGGAGGTCAGAAAAGAGCCGTCCAAGGATCCTCGAACAAGGAAACATTCAGACGTCAGTTTCCACAGACCTCATAACCGCAGTTCCGAATCGTCTCATAATGAGGAGTCAAGCTCATCAGACGAAGTCAACGTCAAGAAGGAGGAAACGCGGCCTAGATACCCATCATCCAGAAAATATCATCATAGGGTCCCGCAGCGAACACCTATGAACGCTCCCGAATTGGATGACTTCAATGTCAATAGTGGGCGCTCCTTCCCTGAATATCTTGAAGCGTTTGAGCGCCACTGTGCCTCAAAATATAATTGTGAAAGACGAGATTGGACAGGAGCGTTAGGAAAGCACTTGACCGGAAAACTTCAAGACTTGTACCATGCTTATGGGGGTTGTGGTCGAATATGACCACATGAAGGAAATACTGTTAACATGGCATAAGAGAATCAAGAAGACCGTGACCACTGGAAAGGTTGCCGAATTCAAGAATGCCAAAATGAAGTCAGGGGAATCTCCCGATGTATATGCGGGCCGATTGGAGACATTGGCACGAAGGGCATTCCCTCAGAAAGACATCGAGACCAGCAAGGAGTTAAGGAGGAAGTACCTCGAGACTGTCCCCTCAGCCCTGTCACAACACCTAGCGAGGATAATAACGGAAAACAAGACTCTGCACCAGAAGAAGGTCTACTGGTCCAACATTTTGGATTTTGTGGCCTTACAAGGAACTGAAAGTTCTGGGATTCCGACCATACCTGAACCAATAGAAGTCTTGCAAATGCAGGTCCCTGTTCAGGTTTCCGAAAATCTTGACACTTCCAGACAGGGATTTGTTCCTCAGAGCCAGCCACGACTAGGTAGGAATAGAGGGCGCAGTCGTCCACGAAGCAATGGAAATGGGACAAGCGTTTTCTCACGGAGGCAAGGAGGGTCAAGAGAAAACCAGCGAGGACAGGATCGCTCACGAAATCCACGACCAAATCAGGAAAGCAGTTACCGGCCAGGATCCTCGCCCCACCCTAGAGAACAACGACAACCCCGAACTCATGGCCAGAGGGAATCCAGCAACGGAGCAACAGATGAAGAGTGTCAGTGGTGTACCAGAAAAGGACATAACGAGGCCAATTGCCGAAGGAAGAATGGTGCCTGTTTGTTGTGTGGCGCGTTGGACCATTTTGTCCGTGAGTGCTCCAGAAATTCCCAGAGAACACCAACCCCTGACCCTACTGCCCGATATCATTGTTCCCGTTGTCAGGGGCCTCACCCTGGTATGTATTGTCCCGTGAGAAGTCAATATCAATCGACCTCAGGAAATCAAAATATGGAAGATCATGACGGCCAACCACCATCCCAGTCGGAAAACTAAGCATGTCCAACGAGGACAGGGACTCGTTGGAAAGGATTGTCACAATCCCTGATAATGACCACCCCAGAGCTAGATGCACCCCAGAGTTTGCCCCCCGAGCAACTGCCTTTCCTGAAGACCACTGGTTGTGTGACTCACCGGGCGATTTGAGAAGTCATGCTCTAGAGAAACCAGGGGAGCTTGGCCAACCGCCAACGACCCCTTTTGGAGCTTCTGAAACGATTTTTCACGAACAAGCGGCACCAGTTGTGGAACCTGATCTACCTACCCTTGATTTTCGAGGAGTTAAGTTTGCAGAGCTGGAGCCAGCAAATGTACTCACACTGGATGTCGTGATTAATAACACGATCATAAACAGTCTTATCGACACAGGGGCTCAAGTTAGTTTAATATCGGGAGGGCTGGTTGAGCAGTTGGGGTTGGTTCTGGATACCCAAGACAGGATACCTATTCGTGGGATAGGTAAAGACCTTGCATGCCACACTCTGGGGTCAATAAATATTGCACTTTCTCTACATAACATCGTCATGAAGCCTTGTACATTTCTGGTAATCCCGCATTTGGACACAAATTATCCACTTTTCCTCGGTCTAGATTTTCTAAGAAAGAATGGCTTGCAAGTAAATTTGTCCCGTCGAAGAATATCTGGAACTTGTGAGGATGGATCTAAATGGGATGTGTATTTGGGTTCAGGTGGGACAGAGTGTACGAAGCTTAGATACCAAGCTAAATGTTGGGCAGCTGAAAGTGTGCAAAGAAATGATTGTGGACCTGTTCGAGTGCCAGTAGAGTGGGAGGGGAGAGAAAGTGAATTGAATGGTCCTTGCGCATGTTCACAAGGGGCAAGCATGTGGTTTTATGATGGTAGTGCAGTGAATGCTCATTTAGGGGATAAGGTAATCGGAGTGCCAGGTATCATGAATGTTGAGCAACCGTCAGTTTTATTGTATACAAGGGGGAAGTCATTGGGAAAGATTAAAAAGGGAGACCTAATAGGATACATGTACACAATCGTTATACCTGAACATGAAAGTAATGTGCTCCAGTGTAGAACTGCGACGCAGGGAGATGTAGGCCCGAGTCAAGTGTCTCCAACTCTTCAAGATTGGACTCCAGAGCGTATACAGTCAGGAATAAGCCTGGATGGGTTAACCCCAGACCAGAAGGAAAGTGTTCATCGCCTGTTGGAATCCCGAAAGGAAGTATTGAGTCGTGGAGATGCCGATGTTGGTGCAGCAAGAATGACCCCACACCGCATCGAACTCTACGATGAAACCCCAATTTTTCAACGTCCAAGGAGATTCCCAGAACCTATCACACAGGTAATTGAAGATCAGTGTCAAGAACTTCATGAACTGGGTATTATTGAACCTACTACTTCACCATGGAGTGCTCCGGTAGTCCCGATTAGAAAGCCGGATGGTTCCATCCGGTTATGCGTTGACTATCGCAAGTTGAATAAAATTACCAAGCCAGATAGGTTCCCGATGGCCAACCTTACTGATTCGGTATATAGTCTCCATGGAGTAAGGTACTTCACGACCCTAGACCTTGTCCGCGGCTACTATCAAATGCCCATTGAAGAGGATAGTCGTGACTATACCGCATTCTCAACACCTCATGGCCATTGGCGGTTCAGAAAACTCAGTTTCGGCTTGAGGAATGCTCCATCAGCTTTTCAACGTGAAATGCAGGAAGTCCTGAAGAGTTTTTCCAGAAAGAACGTGCTGGTTTATATTGATGACATCTTGATTATGGAAAAGACTTTTGCAGCTCACCTGAAGTTAGTAGGCAGTGTTTTGAAAGTCCTGGAAGATCATGGGATTAAGATCAAGCCTCCAAAGTGCAGATGGTTCAAGTCAAAAGTACCCTTCTTAGGGCACACAGTTAGCTCTAGTGGATTATCAAAGTCTCCAGAATATATGGAAAAGGTTAGTAACTTCCCGAAACCTACCACCATTCGTGAATTGAGGGAATTTCTTGGACTCATCAACTTCCAACGAAAATTCCTACCGCAATGTTCCCCTCTCGCAAAACCCTTGTCAGAGCTCACTGGTAAATCCGCTTCGACTAATCTTCAATGGACATCTGAAATGGAGTCTTCTTTTGATGCACTCAAGACTGAGATGCAGAGGGAGATAGAGCTTGCATTTCCAGATTATCGGGAAACTGCCGAAAAGATAAACCTATGGGTGGATGCCTCTGCTATCGGCGCCGGAGCATGCTTAACTCAAGTTCAAGATGGGAGGGTTAGGATTATCGCACATGCCTCCATGACCTTCTCGAAACCCCAACGTAAATATTCCGTGACTGAACGCGAACTAGCCGCAATGCGATGGGGTGTGAAAACTTTTCGCGCCTTCTTATATGGCATCCCTTTTGTCTTAAATACGGACCATCAGGCTTTATTTTACCTCCACAACATGAAACTGGTAAACGATAGAATTGCTCGGACGCTAGAAGACCTGGCCGAGTTTGATTTTGAACTCCATTACATACCAGGAAAAGAAAATCAAGCTGCTGACACTTTATCACGCCATTTCCAGACACCCCAGGAAGATGGGACAGAAGTGACCCCCACTGATTTTCCAAAGGGATTAATGGTGCTTTTTAAACCAGACGGAGGGGGTGACTCATTAATCGAATGTCTCTTGCATGTCTTGACTCAAGTTTTGGAAAAGGAATGTCCGGACAGTGTCACCTCGCTCAGGAAGCAGCTCGTGGGTGAACTGATGACGAAACCCTCACGATATAAGATCCAATTGAATGCAAAGAAAAAGCAAAGTCTTCGGTTGATGACGTTGGCTGGTCAGCCCATGACTCTTGAAGTTTTGCTGGTTTGCAGTCATTTATACAATCTGGATATTGTCCTGCATTTTGGTTCAACTCATCCCCTCGTGTTTCAAGTCCCCGCAGGAGTGGGGGATGATAGCAGAGAAAGGGTACACCTTCAGTGCTTGGGTGGGATACACTTTAACTTGTTGCAGGAAACGAACACATTCCACGCTAATAACCTGTCGCTCATAAACACCATTAATTCTTATGACGCCACTGACTCAGATCCGGATCCAGTGAACCCAATTATGGATAGCCATGAAAACCCTGATCCTCAGGGGCAGGAGGTTAACCTGCATTTTCCTGAGTATCAAGTGGATATCGTATGTGCTCATTCGTCTCGATCTAGAGCAATTGTTCCTCTTGAATGCAATGGCCAGACTTATTGTGCTCTCGTGGATTCCGGAGCTGAGATTAGTTTGGTGTCTGAGACTACCTGGAAAACCATATTAGGTGAGCAGGAAGATTACTCAAAAGACATAATTGTAAATATACAAGGGATGGCTGAACGTCGGGTCATGGTGACCAAATTCGTAAATTTGGATGTATCATTGAGAACGCAAGTGAAAGCAAAAGACCATCCATTTGCTATCATGGATGATGGTTCTCTCCCATCATGCTTTTTGCTTGGAGCAAATTTCATGACTACTTCAGGACTAGTGCTAGATCTATCCAATGATAGCGTCCTGAAGGAGGGAGAAGTGGTCGCTACCTTCTTGGCAACGGCAGTAGACCCATCAGAGGGTCCTGAAGTGATCATTATCGGAAACGTTAGGCCGTATTCTCTTCTCGAACGGGTTAATGTTGAAACATTGCAGAGAAACGATCTAGACTTGCGCAGGCTTAGGAATTATCTAGGGAGAAGGAATGCGAATGCCCGTTGCCCGAGAAACTTATCTCGGTACAACCGCTATCTTAAAGACATCTATATAGAAAATGGGATTCTAGTTAAATACGACTCGTTAGATCTTGAACTGTATCCACAGAACTTGATCTCATTTAACTTCCTGATTGAACTTGCCATCAGTGTCCATCTTGAAATGGCCCATGTTGGCCGTAATAAAGTCCTGGAAGTTCTTTCTCGAGACGTATTTCATCCTCGATTGTATCAGGTTGTACAGGAAGTGGTCACGTCATGTTCACAGTGCCAACTGAACAAAGTCTCAAGTCAAATTAAGGGTCCACCTACCTTAAAGATCATGACCAGGTCACCTTTTGAATTGGTGGCTGCCGACTTGGTAGTGTTCCCAAAGACGTCTCGAGGGAACATTGGTTGTCTGGTAGTCGTAGACCACCATTCAAAGTGGGTGGTAGCCATCCCAATCATGAATAAGACTTCCCGCACCATCGCAAGATTGTTCGAGACCCGTGTCCTGCCTACTTTGTTGAGGAGGCCATGTCGGTTATTAACCGATAATGGGCCTGAATTCAGGGGTCAAGAATTTGAGCAAATGTTAGCTCAGTATGGCATCGTTCATGTTTTTACGACACCAAATCGTCCTGAAGGGAATGGGGCAGTCGAGAGAGTCAACCGTACCATTGGAGAGTTTCTTAGAAACCTTGTTCAAGGTCCTAGCTCATGGGATTTACATCTTCCCAGAGCCATCATATCATACAATGGTACTGTGCATACGGAGTTAACGATGTCTCCAGCGCAATTTTTATTGGCTAACTCGCATCCAGACCCAATTCCAGCCCTTATCTCGGCTCAGATTCAAGGACAATGGGTTCCTGGTCACCCTAGTTTTTGTTCCTTCTCTAGAGGACAGCTGGTGATCAGGAAGGTAGTCCAAAAGGGGCACCTTGTCATGAACAAGCTTCTCCCCAAATATTGTGGCCCATTTTGTATTGATCGGGTAGAGTCAAATGGAGTCACTTATGTGATTTCTCCAGCCTACCCAAATGACCAACCATTCTTAACATCATCACGTGCCCATCACACACAGTTACGCGCTTGGAAGGAGGCTCCTATTTTTCTCAGGAACCATCCAAGCTACTCCCGATTGGTAAAACTTCCCTGGGTTATCCCAGAAGATCAGCCTGATGTACCTGATCAGGAATATTCTTGTCCGAATGAAGTCCCAAACTATGCCTATCTGTTCGAAAAGTCATCTGAAGAAAGTTTGTGGGATTCTTCTAGTGATTCTCATGATGAGGTGGAATCGGGAAAGCAGGGGGTACCCTTGGTGCATCCTTGGATTTCTGTAGCGCTGGACTCTTCTGGGGAGTCTTCCAGTGAATCATCGGAGAGTTCACTTGGTTCAACTGAACCGGATTTCTCAGGTTTTCCTGGCACTTCTCCAAGGTTGTCAGAGTCTCCTGATAGTCGTCGAGATTTCTTGGGGTTTCCTGACAATCCTCCGGATTTCTCAGGCTTCCCCGATGCCTCTATTGTTAGGCCCATTCTCAGACCGGAGTCGCGAGTGGGAAAAGTCACATTCCGAGATTGTCCTGAACTGCCCAGTAGTGATTTGGATAATGCGATTGGTGAGATGTCGCCGATTCCCCATGTGACTGGCCAGGCACGGGAACCGCCCGTGGATGATAAATTGGGTAGTTGTGATAGTCCACCTCACCATAGTTCCCCTTGTAGTGTCGCTGGGTCAAGTGGTTTATCTTCTCCAGACTCTTCCTCCCTAGTGAAATCGTTAGAGGTAACTCTAGAGTTCATACAGGAGGATAGGGAGGAGATATACCAGTTATTGGAAGGCCAGATAAGTTTGTGTGAACAGGGTCTTGATGCTGGTCATGAGGATGGGCGCCCGATTAGATTGAGTCTGTCACCCATGAGAGAGCTGGTTTTAGAGGGACGTGCCCTGATTCAGGAAAACCGGAGGAGATCTCGAGAGCGATTGGTGGTCACCCGAAGACGGCTGGGGGAGGTGCTCCCGGCATTAACCGGCAGTTCTCCTCCACAAACCCGCTCCCGCGGACCAGTCATGGATCTTTCCCACGTCCCGAAGAAACCAGTTGAGTATGACCATGACTTGCATCGGTAGATTCCGGAATATTATCATGTGAATGTGTTTGGGTTATTTATGTTTAAACTTTTTAGAATTGCCAGTTCAAAATCAGTAGTTCCATGTTTAATAAAGTTAGCTAGTTAGAATCTATGTAAAATGGAAAGGAAATTCTAAGGATTTTTGTGAATTAATGTAAATAGATTATTGTAAGGCATTGCTAAATGGAAGGAGAGATTTTGCTAGGGATGGTATTTGGATCTGTTGGGACGAGAGTGGTTCCCTGGTGGATTGGTCTTTTTGAGTGGCTCTGCCGCTCGAAGGGGGGAATGTAGTAGGGACCACTGATTAACAAATCATGGTAGTTGTGTGTTTTAACCTTCATCCTTTCTCTCCCATACAGGTTTGAATGCCATAACCCCCATAAAATCTAGCCCCATAGAATCTAACGTCAGAATTGTGGCTTAATGTTCTAAAAAGATAAAACAAACAAAAAAAAGGGGTTTTTTTTGTTTAAGAAGTCCTGAAATGGGTAGGCTTGCCAAATCTGAACAGGCCAACAAAGTGCACAGTGCGACTGGGTATACGTGTAATGTCGGTTGCTGAAGCTAGAAGTTAAGAAAGACAGAAATTAGATGACATTCATCTAGTGCGTTTGACTCCTTGAACTCGAACAATCATCCCCGAACCTTTTGAAAGTTTTAAGTGGTGGTACCTGCACATCAGTTAAGGCCAGGTATCAATAACACCTTGCCCTCCTTTCCATTTAGCCTAGTCAGGGATATTTAGGGTATAATTATTGTATGCGAACAAAAACAACTAAAAGAAGGACATTTAAGTTTCAAGATAAGGAATCAGGACGCAACTCCTCATTGTTTCTTGATTCATCTTGATTGTAACCCAAAGGAGCCTCTCTTGACCATTGTAATGCGAAGATAGATCACTTGCTTTGCAAAATCCAGTTGTCTGTGACCATGTGTTAACATATATATGAAATTGTGCTCTTGCGATTGACACTGCGTGTACATTTGTGAAAGATATACCTTATTGCTTGTCTGCCCACTTACCTTAATGTCCTTGCTTCACCCTGCCTAACCCCCGCTTTTCTAACTTTTTCCTCCCTTTCATGTGTTGTATAGAATGTAAACTCCCCTTTCCCATCAATAAAGTTTGTCCATGGTTTTTCCTCTAGTGTGTTTTTCCAACCCGTTGAGGTTACAGTTTGATTGGCTACGGCATTGTCATCGGGAATGTGGTGAGCATTTTTGTTTCCTTTTCGTGGAATATTGGGAGGTCCTGAGGTTGGGTCAGTCGGTGGGCATTGGGACACTTAACTAATCGCATTGTTTCTATGTTCTGAGGATAACGAGGTCACGCCTGGAGGGTCGCGTCGGGATCAACGAGACTCCGGGAAGGTTTACCGCATCAGGGATTCTTAGAAGCCCGTCCTCCCTCAGCCAACGAGCCGCCTTGGGTGTTTGGTTTTGAAGTAAGTCTTCTCCCCGTACCGGTAGACAAAAATTGCATGAATAAAAATGTTGTGGGTGGTTCACATGACTCGGAACTTCATTGGTTTATTGGATAACCCCACCGCAACAACGACATCTGTGGTACCTCTCAGAAACACTTGTTGGATTAAGTTTCTTTGACAAAAGCATATCCCTTGAAGAAAAGGAGCAAATGCGAAAATATCAAAATGCCTCCAAGAAATAAGGGACTGAAACATTTAGAAGCAAAGGTAACCTAGCTTCTTTTAAAGAAAAAAGGATTTCTGATTTTGTTACTTCAAGGACTAAATCTCTTTTGATGCTTTACATCTCAATTCTCTCTTCACTGAAAATTCTGCATCAACATGGGAATAGATCCTGAGTACCAAAGAGGCTGTGCTAGAGTTCATGCCCTTAGAGTGACAAATGACACAGCTGAGCGGGGTGTGTGCATTGATTGAAAAAATTTAATCAAGCAGTGACAAACTAAAGAAGGGACAAACAATACTGCTCAAAACAGTTTTCAAGAATCGTAAAGAATTTCCAACAAAAAATAAAGCAGAACTTATGAAAATGAGAAAAACTAATTTTTTCAGCATTAAAAGGAAAAGTGCATTTCTCAGGACCCTAAAAACTTGACGTAGAGGTTTCAAATTTTGTAATTTGATTAAGGTAAGCAAAAGGAATAACATTACTCATGTGGAACAAAGATTTTTAAACCTTCATTTTTTTGGTCCACACTAAATTATATATATGTAAAAATGAAATGAATAATCAATATTCATTTTTACATAAGAACCAAAATCGCTTAACGCGAGTTTGGATAATAATTTTACTTGTAGCTTCCTATTTTTTTGTTCGTGTCACAACCCTACGATCTACCATATCTATGTTTAGTCGTATCCATTTCCATTTCTTATAGAAGTTATTAAATAGTTATGATTGTCTTGCATCTCACCCTCGACCCTAGATTATACATACACATTGCATATAAGAGGACTGGAACCGTAGTTGTGCTTCTTAGTCCTTGATACCCATTCTGTCTTTAATTCGTTTCTTTTAGGTCCTCCCAAATAATGACTTACAGTTATACTGCACGTATGACATAATGTGAATAACTATGATGTCATAAAGTAACTTAATTCTCTCACGTTTTCCATACCTTGAACACTGAATCACGGTTTATATTTGGACATCTTCCGTATATTGAATGTATGGTAAATTCCTTAATAATAATAATAATAATAATAATAATAAAAAGAAACTTCATTCTCTATACATCATTAGTTATGTTGTTTCCTACTATTGTATACTGATACCTATCAGTCCATATTTACACGTCTCTATATTACGCACACAACTATTGGATTATGTACGTGTAAAATACATCCACATATATTTTTGATTATTTTTTTTAAGTGCGTTCAACCCTCACAAGGCATTCATTAGGCTTACAGTAGTAAATGCTCAAATTCGCGAATCAGCAGAACCGAACGTTTCTAAGATAAACATCCCCTTTCGCTCTGATCCAAATTTATAACATGTTAAACATATTATAACATATTATGTATATAAATCTATATCATGTGTGCCATGTACTTTGTATTATATTTCTAACATCTTAATTGTTTATTAATATGAAACACTGTAAAACAAAACAAAGCTATAGTAACTGTTTAATTGTAATTAACTAATACTTTAATTAATAATAACTTGTAATGTACTTCAATGAAACTATAATTGAATGTAATGACTTTATATATAATGTAAGAATGTACTTTAATAGAACTGTAAGGGACAATCATAAGCGAATGGGAAGTAATCCATAATCGAAATCATAATTGTAATAAACCCAAACAAAAATGTACTCAGTCGTGAAATGATATCTATCGCCTTCAGAAATGAAGATGTGGCAAAAAAAAAAAAAAGATGTTTTATTTTATTATTTTTTAAAATTTTTATTTGGAAACTATTTCAAACACCTGATCGTGTTTAAAAGGGGGGAAACTTAACCTCCAACTGCCATCCCCCAACATTCAGGCATATTTTATACATGTATTTGTAAAATGAAGGACACTCATTACGAGACTCTGCCTTGGTCACTGCTAAGAGACTCCCCTGGTTAGCAGCCTCGCTGTGGGGAGGGGGGGCAGAGGCCCCTTGCCTCCTTAATATTTTTAGATTCCGGCCTGAGCTATGGTCAAAAGAGGTCGAACCTCTACCCCTGTAAATCAGAGCAATAACTGTAAATTTTTAAGAAGTAAATTTACAGTAAGAGAAACTTTTATTTTTCTCCCTTGAGTTGGGCTATCGTCAGAGGAACTTAGTAAAGTCGATAAGTTATAAAGTATCAGAGAAAGAATTAGAAAATTATAGAAGAAAAGTATCAGAAGAAATATCCGTTGCAGCCTCCTAACCAGAACCCCCCCGTCGAATCCGAACCGAATCAGGGCCATAGAAGGAGGGGTTAACAGACTGGCGACCCTTTACCAGGATAAGAAGAAGATTTATAAAAAGAAGATTTATAAAGAAGATTTATAAAAGAAGATTTATCAGATAAAACCATTTGACCGGCGTGTCACGACTTCTTGTTCGTAACATCCCCCTTGAACCGGTGTGTCACGACTCCAAATTCCCCACGCCTAGTTTTCATCCCTGAAGAAGTAGCCAGCAAGACGTCTTCAGGACACGTCTCTAAGGACTGCGCCCCAGAAATTTTGTTAAGTACAGTTTGTTTTTTTTAAGAAATTTATAAACACTTGAAAAGTCAGTATTATTAACAGTTATAATGAGTATCAAGTCAGAATTTACAAGAAAACACAGTGAACATTTCAGACACCAGTGATACATTTTTTTAGTGAAACAGTAATTTTCACAGAAGTTAATTGTAACAGAGTTAATTGTAACAGAGAGTTAATTGTAACAGGGAGTTAATTGTAACAGGGAGTTAATTGTAACAGGGAGTTAATTTCAAAAGAGAGTTAATTTCAAGAGAGAGTTAATTTCAAAAGAGAGTTAATTTCAAAAGAGAGTTAATTTCAGTTATTTTCACTGTTATATTCAGTATAGAATAATTTTATTTTATGTACCAAACATAATACCAGAGTGAAATGTTGTTACATTTTATATTTTTGTTTGCAATTTTTTCAATTACTGATGAATTGACTTGCAAATTAAGAGAGAGAGTGTTTATAGAGAGTTTATAGATTTAGAGAGATATTTGAAGTCAGTTTCCGTTGCAAATAAGTTGCAAGTCAGTTTAGTGCAAAGAAGTTGCAAGTCAGTCTTGAAGTAAGTTTAGTTGCAAAGAAGTTTGAAGTCAGTTTTAGTTGCAAAGAGTTGCAAGTCAGTTTTAGTTGCAAAGAAGTTGCAAGTCAGTTTTCGTTGCAAAGAAGTTGCAAGTCAGTTTTTGTTGCAAAGAAGTTGCAAGTCAGTTTTTGTTGCAAAGAAGTTGCAAGTCAGTTTTTGTTGCAAAGAAGTTGCAAGTCAGTTTTGTTGCAAAGAAGTTGCAAGTCAGTTTTTTGTTGCAAAGAAGTTGCAAGTCAGTTTTGTTGCAAAGAAGTTGCAAGTCAGTTTTGTTGCAAAGAAGTTGCAAGTCAGTTTGTTGCAAAGAAGTTGCAAGTCAGTTTTTGTTGCAAAGAAGTTGCAAGTCAGTTTTCGTTGCAAATAAGTTGCAAGTCAGTTTTGTTGCAAATAAGTTTTGAAGTCAGAAGGTTGCGCCAAGATGGACAACCGCCCCAGAGATTTATAGAAATACTTGACAAGAGGTCAAGTCAGAAGGTTGCGCCAAGATGGACAACCGCCCCCAGATATTTATAGAAATACTT
The DNA here is from genome assembly GCA_023014485.1 of Bathynomus jamesi. NCBI lineage: Eukaryota > Metazoa > Arthropoda > Malacostraca > Isopoda > Cirolanidae > Bathynomus > Bathynomus jamesi. The sequence goes on along the minus strand of JAJOZX010002058.1, from coordinate 307,111 downwards.
GACAAGAGGTCAAGTCAGAAGGTTGCGCCAAAAGGGACAACCGCCCCAGAGATTTATAGAAATACTTGGCAAGAGGTCAAGTCAGAAGGTTGCGCCAAGATGGACAACCGCCCCGAGATTTATAGAAATACTTGACAAGAGGTCAAGTCAGAAGGTTGCGCAGAGGAACAACCGCCCCAGAGATTACAGAAGCCAGTTTTGAAGAAGTCAGTTTTTAAGTCCCAAGTCATTTCAATGCAGTCAATTGAATTCAACTTTTTCTTTGTAAGTTAAGAGAATTTAATTTAAGAAAATGTAATTTAAGAATTTAATTCAACCTTTTTTTTGTTGTAAAGAGAATTTAATTCAACCTGAATTGACCGGGTTGTGTCTTTAGTTAACCTTTCTTTGTTTTGTTGTAAGAAGGAAATGGACCGATTTGTCTCTTCTTTTTCATGCCATTGTTGCGTAAAAATATATAGGTAAAATTACATATTTTATTGTTGGCAACCAAAACCATTTTTACAAATGTTGGTAAAAGTTTTATAATTATTGCGATTATATGATGACAGAAATAGTGTAATAATTAATCGATCATGTACCTAATTTATCTTGCTCTGTATGGTTGGGAAATTTACCCGTAGGACCGCACATACCCTAAATTTCAGTTGTGTTTATTCTTTTTTTGTCATTTAATTTTAATAAAACTTCTACACAATAAAACATGTATTTATCATATGCAAACAAGTTTCAGACTAAAATATCAAATAATTCAGTCTATCAACATTTAACGAAAGAGTATAATTTTTCTACTTAACATACAAAAATTATTAAACCTTTTTAATATTTTTTTTAGTATATAAAAATAATTTTTAATGTAAAATTTACCTGAAATTATTAAAAGAAAAGATTGTTCGAAATGCTTTCCTTCCATTTCAATAACACTTTTTATTCTTGGCCGAAACTCATCTAAGGTTCGATTTACTTTTATTTTTAAGAATATTATAAAATTATGCTTAGCTCATTAAAATGCATAAATTGATTTATATTTTTAATTTGTATTCTTAATTTTCTTAATTCAATTATCGTACCGATACTTCTGGTTAATGTTAATGGTTATATAGTTCATATATAGCTAGGAATGTTACTAGTTGAATTTAATTCCATCTTCAAAATTCAATTTTTAAACCGTGAGACTTACTTTCATCAATTGTAAGTCCTCTAAGTACATTTCTTTTTATTACCTTAATACGTGTAACTAATTTAATTAAATACTTAAATACTACCTTGAACTTAAAGGATTTTATGATAATAATAATAACAACAACAACAATAATTGACTCAAAAGATTTTATAACCCTAAACCCATCTTAAATTATTATACATTATTTTTAAACTTTGTTAATTCAAAAACCTTCCAAATCTCTACACATACACACGCATGTATGCACACTATATATACTATATATACAAACCTTATTCTAAAATCATTCGATATCACAAACTATTTCATAGCGTGTAGGTGCTAACTCTGCTATTTATATAGTCCTAAGCCTTTTTGCTCAGGCATTTATAGAGTTAATTTAAGAATCCTCTCCGCTAATCTATCCCTCAAATTTATAAGATACACACTTTGTATCTAATACACACATACACACTAGACCACAGGTCTATACATCATCTATTACGTAATTCGATTTTTACCTACAATAGTCAATAAAATTAGTTATAGACTGCACGATCAGGGTAACTTTGGAAAATAATTTATATTTTTCCCTTTTACCTACTATTCAGTATGTATGTAATTTTCCCCACAGAAATTTTCTTTTTAAATTAACAATACCATTCTTTGTCTAACTTAATTGTTTGTCCAAATTAATGTATTAATCCTTTTATTCTGTTTACATAAATTAAAGTATTAATCTTTGAATTTTTTATATTTTATAAGCAAGTGTCATTTAAAGATTTGATTACTCTCCATTGTACGCAACCACCGAACTCACTTGTTCTGTATAAAAATTTGTAATGTAAAGAAAAATTCGTCATCTAACTTGTAGTAGTTAGGATGTTATTTTCTCATTTGTATTGTATTAATGGTACCCTACTAGATTATTGTATAAATATCATTTTTAAAAGGGGAGAGCAATGTAAAAATGAAATGAATAATCAATATTCATTTTTACATAAGAACCAAAATCGCTTAACGCGAGTTTGGATAATAATTTTACTTGTAGCTTCCTATTTTTTGTTCGTGTCACAACCCTACGATCTACCATATCTATGGTTTAGTCGTATCCATTTTCCATTTTTATAGAAGTTATTATAATTAGTTATGATTGTCTTGCATCTCACCCTCACCCTAGATTATACATACACATTGCATATAAGAGGACTGGAACCCATAGTTGTGCTTCTTAGTCCTTGATACCCATTCTGTCTTTAATTCGTTTCTTTTAGGTCCTCCCAAATAATGACTTACAGTTATACTGCACGTATGACATAATGTGAATAACTATGACGTCATAAAGTAACTTAATTCTCTTCACGTTTTCCATACCTTGAACACTGAATCACGTGTTTAGTATTTGGACATCTTCCGTATTGAATGTATGGTAAATTCCTTAATAATAATAATAATAATAATAATAATAAAAAAAGAAAACTTCATTCTCTATACATCATTAGTTATGTTGTTTCCTACCTATTGTCTACTGATACCTATTCAGTCCATATTTTACGCGTCTCTATATTACGCACACAAACCTATTGGATTATGTACGTGTAAAATACGTCCACATATATTTTTTTGATTATTTTTTTAAGTGCGTTCAACCCTCACAAGGCATTCATTAGGCTTACAGTAGTTAAATGCTCAAATTCGCGAATCAGCAGAACCGAACGTTTCTAAGATAAACATCCCCTTTCGCTCTGATCCAAATTTATAACATGTTAAACATATTATAACATATTATGTATATAAATCTATATCATGTGTGCCATGTACTTTGTATTATATTTCTAACATCTTAATTGTTATTAATATGAAACACTGTAAAAACAAAACAAAGCTATAGTAACTGTTTAATTGTAATTAACTAATACTTTAATTAATAATACTTGTAATGTACTTCAATGAAACTATAATTGAATGTAATGACTTTATATATAATGTAAGAATGTACTTTAATAGAACTGTAAGGGACAATCATAAGCGAATGGGAAGTAATCCATAATCGAAATCATAATTGTAATAAACCCAAACAAAAATGTACTCAGTCGTGAAATGATATCTATCGCCTTCAGAAATGAAGATGTGGCAAAAAAAAAAAAGATGTTTTATTTTTATTTATTTTTTAAAATTTTTATTTGGAAACTTTCAAACACCTGATCGTGTTTAAAAGGGGGGAAACTTAACCTCCAACTGCCATCCCCCAACATTCAGGCATATTTTATACATGTATTTGTAAAATGAAGGACACTTCATTACGAGACTCTGCCTTGGTCACTGCTAAGAGACTCCCCTGGTTAGCAGCCTCGCTGTGGGGAGGGGGGGCAGAGGCCCCTTGCCTCCTTAATATTTTTAGATTCCGGCCTGAGCTATGGTCGAAAGAGGGTCGAACCTCTACCCCTGTAAATTCAGAGCAATAACTGTAAATTTTTAAGAAGTAAATTTACAGTAAGAGAAACTTTTTATTTTCTCCCTGAGTTGGGCTATCGTCAGAGGAACTTAGTAAAGTCGATAAGTTATAAAGTATCAGAGAAAGAATTAGAAAATTATAGAAGAAAAGTATCAGAAGAAATATCCGTTGCAGCCTCCTAACCAGAACCCCCCGTCGAATCCGAACCGAATCAGGGCCATAGAAGGAGGGGTTAACAGACTGGCGACCCTTTACCAGGATAAGAAGAAGATTTATAAAAGAAGATTTATAAAAGAAGATTTATAAAAGAAGATTTATCAGGATAAACCATTGACCGGCGTGTCACGACTTCTTGTTGTAACATCCACCCTTGAACCGGTGTGTCACGACTCCAAATTCCCACGCCTAGTTTTCATCCCTGAAGAGTAGCCAGCAAGACGTCTTCAGGACACGTCTCTAAGGACTGCGCCCCAGAAAATTTTGTTAAGTTACAGTTTGTTTTTTTTAAGAAATTTATAAACACTTGAAAAGTCAGTATTATTAACAGTTAATAATGAGTATCAAGTCAGAATTTACAAGAAACACAGTGAACATTTCAGACACCAGTGATACATTTTTTTTAGTGAAACAGTAATTTCACAGAAGTTAATTGTAACAGAGTTAATTGTAACAGAGAGTTAATTGTAACAGGGAGTTAATTGTAAACAGGGAGTTAATTGTAACAGAGAGTTAATTTCAAAGAGAGTTAATTTCAAGAGAGAGTTAATTTCAAAAGAGAGTTAATTTCAAAAGAGAGTTAATTTCAGTTATTTTCACTGTTATATCAGTATAGAATAATTTTATTTTATGTACCAAACATAATAATACCAGAGTGAAATGTTGTTTACATTTTATATTTTTTGTTTGCAAATTTTTCAATTAACTGAATTGAATTGACTTGCAAATTAAGAGAGAGAGTGTTTATAGCGAGTTTATAGATTTAGAGAGATATTTGAAGTCAGTTTCCGTTGCAAAGAAGTTGCTAGTCAGTCTTGAAGTAAGTTTTAGTTGCAAAGAAGTTTTGAAGTCAGTTTTAGTTGCAAAGAAGTTGCAAGTCAGTTTTAGTTGCAAAGAAGTTGCAAGTCAGTTTTAGTTGCAAAGAAGTTGCAAGTCAGTTTAGTTGCAAAGGAAGTTGCAAGTCAGTTTTCGTTGCAAAGAAGTTGCAAGTCAGTTTCGTTGCAAAGAAGTTGCAAGTCAGTTTTCGTTGCAAAGAAGTTGCAAGTCAGTTTTTGTTGCAAAGAAGTTGCAAGTCAGTTTTTGTTGCAAAGAAGTTGCAAGTCAGTTTTTGTTGCAAAGAAGTTGCAAGTCAGTTTTTGTTGCAAAGAAGTTGCAAGTCAGTTTTTGTTGCAAAGAAGTTGCAAGTCAGTTTTTGTTGCAAAGAAGTTGCAAGTCAGTTTTTGTTGCAAAGAAGTTGCAAGTCAGTTTTTGTTGCAAAGAAGTTGCAAGTCAGTTTTGTTGCAAAGAAGTTGCAAGTCAGTTTTTGTTGCAAAGAAGTTGCAAGTCAGTTTTCATTGCAAATAAGTTGCAAGTCAGTTTTCGTTGCAAATAAGTTGCAAGTCAGTTTTCGTTGCAAATAAGTTGCAAGTCAGTTTTCGTTGCAAATAAGTTGCAAATAAGTTGCAAGTCAGTTTTCGTTGCAAATAAGTTTTGAAGTCAGAAGGTTGCGCCAAGATGGACAACCGCCCCAGAGATTTATAGAAATACTTGACAAGAGGTCAAGTCAGAAGGTTGCGCCAAGATGGACAACCCCCCAGAGATTTATAGAAATACTTGACAAGAGGTCAAGTCAGAAGGTTGCGCCAAAAGGGACAACCGCCCCAGAGATTTATAGAAATACTTGGCAAGAGGTCAAGTCAGAAGGTTGCGCCAAGATGGACAACCGCCCCGAGATTTATAGAAATACTTGACAAGAGGTCAAGTCAGAAGGTTGCGCAGAGGAACAACCGCCCCAGAGATTACAGAAGCCAGTTTTGAAGAAGTCAGTTTTTAAGTCCCAAGTCATTTCAATGCAGTCAATTGAATTCAACTTTTTCTTTGTAAGTTAAGAGAATTTAATTTAAGAAAATGTAATTTAAGAATTTAATTCAACCTTTTTTTTTGTTGTAAAGAGAATTTAATTCAACCTGAATTGACCGGGTTGTGTCTTTAGTTAACCTTTCTTTGTTTGTTGTAAGAAGGAAATGGACCGATTTGTCTCTTCTTTTTCATGCCATTGTTGCGTATAAAAATATATAGGTAAAATTACATATTTTATTGTTGGCAACCAAAACCATTTTTACAAATGTTGGTAACGAGTTTTATAATTATTGCGATTATATGATGACAGAAATAGTGTAATAATTAATCGATCATGTACCTAATTTATCTTGCTCTGTATGGTTGGGAAATTTACCCGTAGGACCGCACATACCCTAAATTTCAGTTGTGTTTATTCTTTTTTGTCATTTAATTTTAATAAAACTTCTACACAATAAAACATATGTATTTATCATATGCAAACAAGTTTTCAGACTAAAATATCAAATAATTCAGTCTATCAACATTTAACGAAAGAGTATAATTTTTCTACTTAACATACAAAAATTATTAAACCTTTTTAATATTTTTTTAGTATATAAAATAATTTTTAATGTAAAATTTACCTGAAATTATTAAAAGAAAAGATTGTTCGAAATGCTTTCCTTCCATTTCAATAACACTTTTTATTCTTGGCCGAAACTCATCTAAGGTTCGATTTACTTTTATTTTTAAGAATATTATAAAATTATGCTTAGCTCATTAAAATGCATAAATTGATTTATATTTTTAATTTGTATTCTTAATTTTCTTAATTCAATTATCGTACCGATACTTCTGGTTAATGTTAATGGTTATATAGTTCATATATAGCTAGGAATGTTACTAGTTGAATTTAATTCCATCTTCAAAATTCAATTTTTAAACCGTGAGATTTACTTTCATCAATTGTAAGTCCTCTAAGTACATTTTTTTTATTACCTTAATACGTGTAACTAATTTAATTAAATACTTAAATACTACCTTGAACTTAAAGGATTTTATGATAATAATAATAACAACAACAACAATAATTGACTCAAAAGATTTTATAACCCTAAACCCATCTTAAATTATTATACATTATTTTTAAACTTTGTTAATTCAAAAACCTTCCAAATCTCTACACATACACACGCATGTATGCACACTATATATACTATATATACAAACCTTATTCTAAAATCATTCGATATCACAAACTATTTCATAGCGTGTAGGTGCTAACTCTGCTATTTATATAGTCCTAAGCCTTTTTGCTCAGGCATTTATAGAGTTAATTTAAGAATCCTCTCCGCTAATCTATCCCTCAAATTTATAAGATACACACTTTGTATCTAATACACACACATACACACTAGACCACAGGTCTATACATCATCTATTACGTAATTCGATTTTTACCTACAATAGTCAATAAAATTAGTTATAGACTGCACGATCAGGGTAACTTTGGAAAATAATTTATATTTTTCCCTTTTACCTACTATTCAGTATGTATGTAATTTTCCCCACAGAAATTTTCTTTTTAAATTAACAATACCATTCTTTGTCTAACTTAATTGTTTGTCCAAATTAATGTATTAATCCTTTTATTCTGTTTACATAAATTAAAGTATTAATCTTTGAATTTTTTATATTTTATAAGCAAGTGTCATTTAAAGATTTGATTACTCTCCATTGTATGCAACCACCGAACTCACTTGTTCTGTATAAAAATTTGTAATGTAAAGAAAAATTCGTCATCTAACTTGTAGTAGTTAGGATGTTATTTTCTCATTTGTATTGTATTAATGGTACCCTACTAGATTATTGTATAAATTCATTTTTAAAAGGGAGAGCAATGTAAAAATGAAATGAATAATCAATATTCATTTTTACATAAGAACCAAAATCGCTTAACGCGAGTTTGGATAATAATTTTACTTGTAGCTTCCTATTTTTTTGTTCGTGTCACAACCCTACGATCTACCATATCTATGGTTTAGTCGTATCCATTTTCCATTTCTTATAGAAGTTATTATAATTAGTTATGATTGTCTTGCATCTCACCCTCGACCCTAGATTATACATACACATTGCATATAAGAGGACTGGAACCCGTAGTTGTGCTTCTTAGTCCTTGATACCCATTCTGTCTTTAATTCGTTTCTTTTAGGTCCTCCCAAATAATGACTTACAGTTATACTGCACGTATGACATAATGTGAATAACTATGATGTCATAAAGTAACTTAATTCTCTTCACGTTTTCCATACCTTGAACACTGAATCACGTGTTTAGTATTTGGACATCTTCCGTATTGAATGTATGGTAAATTCCTTAATAATAATAATAATAATAATAATAATAATAAAAAGAAACTTCATTCTCTATACATCATTAGTTATGTTGTTTCCTACCTATTGTCTACTGATACCTATCAGTCCATATTTTACGCGTCTCTATATTACGCACACAACCTATTGGATTATGTACGTGTAAAATACATCCACATATATTTTTTTGATTATTTTTTTTAAGTGCGTTCAACCCTCACAAGGCATTCATTAGGCTTACAGTAGTTAAATGCTCAAATTCGCGAATCAGCAGAACCGAACGTTTCTAAGATAAACATCCCCTTTCGCTCTGATCCAAATTTATAACATGTTAAACATATTATAACATATTATGTATATAAATCTATATCATGTGTGCCATGTACTTTGTATTATATTTCTAACATCTTAATTGTTTATTAATATGAAACACTGTAAAAACAAAACAAAGCTATAGTAACTGTTTAATTGTAATTAACTAATACTTTAATTAATAATAACTTGTAATGTACTTCAATGAAACTATAATTGAATGTAATGACTTTATATATAATGTAAGAATGTACTTTAATAGAACTGTAAGGGACAATCATAAGCGAATGGGAAGTAATCCATAATCGAAATCATAATTGTAATAAACCCAAACAAAAATGTACTCAGTCGTGAAATGATATCTATCGCCTTCAGAAATGAAGATGTGGCAAAAAAAAAAAATGTTTTTATTTTTATTTATTTTTTAAAATTTTTATTTGGAAACTTTCAAACACCTGATCGTGTTTAAAAGGGGGGAAACTTAACCTCCAACTGCCATCCCCCAACATTCAGGCATATTTTATACATGTATTTGTAAAATGAAGGACACTTCATTACGAGACTCTGCCTTGGTCACTGCTAAGAGACTCCCCTGGTTAGCAGCCTCGCTGTGGGGAGGGGGGGCAGAGGCCCCTTGCCTCCTTAATATTTTTAGATTCCGGCCTGAGCTATGGTCAAAAGAGGTCGAACCTCTACCCCTGTAAATTCAGAGCAATAACTGTAAATTTTTAAGAAGTAAATTTACAGTAAGAGAAACTTTTTATTTTCTCCCTTGAGTTGGGCTATCGTCAGAGGAACTTAGTAAAGTCGATAAGTTATAAAGTATCAGAGAAAGAATTAGAAAATTATAGAAGAAAAGTATCAGAAGAAATATCCGTTGCAGCCTCCTAACCAGAACCCCCCCGTCGAATCCGAACCGAATCAGGGCCATAGAAGGAGGGGTTAACAGACTGGCGACCCTTTACCAGGATAAGAAGAAGATTTATAAAAGAAGATTTATAAAAGATTTATAAAAGAAGATTATAAAAGAAGATTTATCAGGATAAAACCATTTGACCGGCGTGTCACGACTTCTTGTTCGTAACATCCACCCTTGAACCGGTGTGTCACGACTCCAAATTCCCCACGCCTAGTTTTCATCCCTGAAGAAGTAGCCAGCAAGACGTCTTCAGGACACGTCTCTAAGGACTGCGCCCCAGAAATTTTGTTAAGTACAGTTTGTTTTTTTTAAGAAATTTATAAACACTTGAAAAGTCAGTATTATTAACAGTTAATAATGAGTATCAAGTCAGAATTTACAAGAAACACAGTGAACATTTCAGACACCAGTGATACATTTTTTTAGTGAAACTAATTTTCACAGAAGTTAATTGTAACAGAGTTAATTGTAACAGAGAGTTAATTGTAACAGGGAGTTAATTGTAACAGGGAGTTAATTGTAACAGAGAGTTAATTTCAAAAGAGAGTTAATTTCAAGAGAGAGTTAATTTCAAAAGAGAGTTAATTTCAAAAGAGAGTTAATTTCAGTTATTTTCACTGTTATATTCAGTATAGAATAATTTTATTTTATGTACCAAACATAATAATACCAGAGTGAAATGTTGTTTACATTTTATATTTTTGTTTGCAAATTTTTTCAATTACTGAATTGAATTGACTTGCAAATTAAGAGAGAGAGTGTTTATAGAGAGTTTATAGATTTAGAGAGATATTTGAAGTCAGTTTCCGTTGCAAATAAGTTGCAAGTCAGTTTTGAAGTCAGTTTTAGTTGCAAAGAAGTTGCAAGTCAGTCTTGAAGTAAGTTTTAGTTGCAAAGAAGTTTTGAAGTCAGTTTTAGTTGCAAAGAAGTTGCAAGTCAGTTTTAGTTGCAAAGAAGTTGCAAGTCAGTTTTCGTTGCAAATAAGTTGCAAGTCAGTTTTTGTTGCAAATAAGTTGCAAGTCAGTTTTTGTTGCAAATAAGTTGCAAGTCAGTTTTTGTTGCAAAGAAGTTGCAAGTCAGTTTTTGTTGCAAAGAAGTTGCAAGTCAGTTTTTGTTGCAAAGAAGTTGCAAGTCAGTTTTTGTTGCAAAGAAGTTGCAAGTCAGTTTTCATTGCAAATAAGTTGCAAGTCAGTTTTTGTTGCAAAGAAGTTGCAAGTCAGTTTTCATTGCAAATAAGTTGCAAGTCAGTTTTCGTTGCAAATAAGTTGCAAATAAGTTGCAAGTCAGTTTTCGTTGCAAATAAGTTTTGAAGTCAGAAGGTTGCGCCAAGATGGACAACCGCCCCAGAGATTTATAGAAATACTTGACAAGAGGTCAAGTCAGAAGGTTGCGCCAAGATGGACAACCGCCCCCAGAGATTTATAGAAATACTTGACAAGAGGTCAAGTCAGAAGGTTGCGCCAAAAGGGACAACCGCCCCAGAGATTTATAGAAATACTTGGCAAGAGGTCAAGTCAGAAGGTTGCGCCAAGATGGACAACCGCCCCGAGATTTATAGAAATACTTGACAAGAGGTCAAGTCAGAAGGTTGCGCAGAGGAACAACCGCCCCAGAGATTACAGAAGCCAGTTTTGAAGAAGTCAGTTTTTAAGTCCCAAGTCATTTCAATGCAGTCAATTGAATTCAACTTTTTCTTTGTAAGTTAAGAGAATTTAATTTAAGAAAATGTAATTTAAGAATTTAATTCAACCTTTTTTTTTGTTGTAAAGAGAATTTAATTCAACCTGAATTGACCGGGTTGTGTCTTTAGTTAACCTTTCTTTGTTTTGTTGTAAGAAGGAAATGGACCGATTTGTCTCTTCTTTTTCATGCCATTGTTGCGTATAAAAATATATAGGTAAAATTACATATTTTATTGTTGGCAACCAAAACCATTTTTACAAATGTTGGTAACGAGTTTTATAATTATTGCGATTATATGATGACAGAAATAGTGTAATAATTAATCGATCATGTACCTAATTTATCTTGCTCTGTATGGTTGGGAAATTTACCCGTAGGACCGCACATACCCTAAATTTCAGTTGTGTTTATTCTTTTTTTGTCATTTAATTTTAATAAAACTTCTACACAATAAAACATATGTATTTATCATATGCAAACAAGTTTTCAGACTAAAATATCAAATAATTCAGTCTATCAACATTTAACGAAAGAGTATAATTTTTCTACTTAACATACAAAAATTATTAAACCTTTTTAATATTTTTTTTAGTATATAAAAATAATTTTTAATGTAAAATTTACCTGAAATTATTAAAAGAAAAGATTGTTCGAAATGCTTTCCTTCCATTTCAATAACACTTTTTATTCTTGGCCGAAACTCATCTAAGGTTCGATTTACTTTTATTTTTAAGAATATTATAAAATTATGCTTAGCTCATTAAAATGCATAAATTGATTTATATTTTTAATTTGTATTCTTAATTTTCTTAATTCAATTATCGTACCGATACTTCTGGTTAATGTTAATGGTTATATAGTTCATATATAGCTAGGAATGTTACTAGTTGAATTTAATTCCATCTTCAAAATTCAATTTTTAAACCGTAAGATTTACTTTCATCAATTGTAAGTCCTCTAAGTACATTTCTTTTTATTACCTTAATACGTGTAACTAATTTAATTAAATACTTAAATACTACCTTGAACTTAAAGGATTTTATGATAATAATAATAAGAACAACAACAATAATTGACTCAAAAGATTTTATAACCCTAAACCCATCTTAAATTATTATACATTATTTTTAAACTTTGTTAATTCAAAAACCTTCCAAATCTCTACACATACACACGCATGTATGCACACTATATATACTATATATACAAACCTTATTCTAAAATCATTCGATATCACAAACTATTTCATAGCGTGTAGGTGCTAACTCTGCTATTTATATAGTCCTAAGCCTTTTTGCTCAGGCATTTATAGAGTTAATTTAAGAATCCTCTCCGCTAATCTATCCCTCAAATTTATAAGATACACACTTTGTATCTAATACACACACATACACACTAGACCACAGGTCTATACATCATCTATTACGTAATTCGATTTTTACCTACAATAGTCAATAAAATTAGTTATAGACTGCACGATCAGGGTAACTTTGGAAAATAATTTATATTTTTCCCTTTTACCTACTATTCAGTATGTATGTAATTTTCCCCACAGAAATTTTTTTTTAAATTAACAATACCATTCTTTGTCTAACTTAATTGTTTGTCCAAATTAATGTATTAATCCTTTTATTCTGTTTACATAAATTAAAGTATTAATCTTTGAATTTTTTATATTTTATAAGCAAGTGTCATTTAAAGATTTGATTACTCTCCATTGTACGCAACCACCGAACTCACTTGTTCTGTATAAAAATTTGTAATGTAAAGAAAAATTCGTCATCTAACTTGTAGTAGTTAGGATGTTATTTTCTCATTTGTATTGTATTAATGGTACCCTACTAGATTATTGTATAAATATCATTTTTAAAAGGGGAGAGCAATGTAAAAATGAAATGAATAATCAATATTCATTTTTACATAAGAACCAAAATCGCTTAACGCGAGTTTGGATAATAATTTTACTTGTAGCTTCCTATTTTTTTGTTCGTGTCACAACCCTATGATCTACCATATCTATGGTTTAGTCGTATCCATTTTCCATTTCTTATAGAAGTTATTATAATTAATTATGATTGTCTTGCATCTCACCCTCGACCCTAGATTATACATACACATTGCATATAAGAGGACTGGAACCCGTAGTTGTGCTTCTTAGTCCTTGATACCCATTCTGTCTTTAATTCGTTTCTTTTAGGTCCTCCCAAATAATGACTTACAGTTATACTGCACGTATGACATAATGTGAATAACTATGACGTCATAAAGTAACTTAATTCTCTTCACGTTTTCCCATACCTTGAACACTGAATCACGTGTTTAGTATTTGGACATCTTCCGTATTGAATGTATGGTAAATTCCTTAATATAAAATAATAATAATAATAATAATAATAATAATAATAAAAAGAAAAAGAAACTTCATTCTCTATACATCATTAGTTATGTTGTTTCCTACCTATTGTCTACTGATACCTATCAACCTATCAGTCCATATTTTACACGTCTCTATATTACACACACAACCTATTGGATTATGTACATGTAAAATACGTCCACATATATTTTTATTATTATTTTTTTTTAAGTGCGTTCAACCCTCACAAGGCATTCATTAGGCTTACAGTAGTTAAATGCTCAAATTCGCGAATCAGCAGAACCGAACGTTTCTAAGATAAACATCCCCTTTCGCTCTGATCCAAATTTATAACATGTTAAACATATTATAACATATTATGTATACAAATCTATATCATGTGTGCCATGTACTTTGTATTATATTTCTAACATCTTAATTGTCTATTAATATGAAACACTGTAAAAACAAAACAAAGCTATAGTAACTGTTTAATTGCAATTAACTAATACTTTAATTAATAATAACTTGTAATGTACTTCAATGAAACTATAATTGAATGTAATGACTTTATATATAATGTAAGAATGTACTTTAATAGAACTGTAAGGGACAATCATAAGCGAATGGGAAGTAATCCATAATCGAAATCATAATTGTAATAAACCCAAACAAAAATGTACTCAGTCGTGAAATGATATCTATCGCCTTCAGAAATGAAGACGTGGCAAAAAAAAAAAGATGTTTTTATTTTTATTTATTTTTTAAAATTTTTATTTGGAAACTTTCAAACACCTGATCGTGTTTAAAAGGGGGGAAACTTAACCTCCAACTGCCATCCCCCAACATTCAGGCATATTTTATACATGTATTTGTAAAATGAAGGACACTTCATTACGAGACTCTGCCTTGGTCACTGCTAAGAGACTCCCCTGGTTAGCAGCCTCGCTGCGGGGAGGGGGGGCAGAGGCCCCTTGCCTCCTTAATATTTTTAGATTCCGGCCTGAGCTATGGTCGAAAGAGGTCGAACCTCTACCCCTGTAAATTCAGAGCAATAACTGTAAATTTTTAAGAAGTAAATTTACAGTAAGAGAAACTTTTTATTTTCCCCCTCGAGTTGGGCTATCGTCAGAGGAACTTAGTAAAGTCGATAAGTTATAAAGTATCAGAGAAAGAATTAGAAAATTATAGAAGAAAAGTATCAGAAGAAATATCTGTTGCAGCCTCCTAACCAGAACTCCCCCGTCGAATCCGAACCGAATCAGGGCCATAGAAGGAGGGTTAACATATATATATGGTATATATGGTATATATATATATATATATATATATATATATATATATACGGTATATATATCAGTGGCGACTGGCGTATAGGAGCGATGGAGCGGTCGCTCCCCTTGCTTGAAACGATAAATATTAATTTAACAGATAAAAAATATATTAATTTTAAGATATTAAACTAAATATTCTTGAAATATATTTAAAAATTCATGTGGCATATCATGATTCATGAGGCATTTTGAGTAAGCCTTCATACAGTACATAATATTCTAAACTTATAGCATAGCTTCAAACAGCGTACTGCTGTTTGAATACAAAATATATTGCAGCCGAATGGAGCGATAGATTTTTCACTCAAGTAAATATAAATTATATTTTACTGTTGTAATTTAAATATAAGTACAATCGCGAATTTTTTTTATAACAACTTTATTTTTACTAATAGTTACTTCAGTAATAATGATATAAACCATTTACAGTATATGTATTTTATTGAAATTATTACTTATTTGTAATTAACTAGAATTGTACATCTGGCATAGCCGCATATGTTAATACAAGTACTCTTGTGAGCGGCAGTTGGATTCGCGCTAGCCTATTGTGAGTCTGTGTTGTCGTACAATTTTATGAAATCGCACCCCCATACATTTATACCACGAGTCGCCACTGATATATATATATATATATATATATATATATATGAAAATTATTTCACGAAAGTAACACGTGAAAAATATTTACGATGAATAAAACCACGAAGGAAAGGAAACACAAAATGGTGCTCAAGCGCTTGAGCACCATTTTGTGTTTCCTTTCCTTCGTGGTTTATTCATCATATATATATATATACACTATCTCTCCAAATCCTTTTATTTTGTTAATCAGGGATGGCTGAAGGACAAGGGAGGACTAATGCCACAAATATGGTACTGAATGATACTCGGTGGTACTCTCAGGAAGCTCGTGTAGGCACATTTATAAAAAAAATTCATAAATACATGGAAATCAATACTGAGCAAGAAATTGATGGAAAAATTGCCACTGCCCTGAACAATGCAGGCTTATACAGAGTAGAGTTGCACCGATACCAATATTTTGGCCGATACCGATACTACAAAAAAGTGCCAGTGCCGATACCGATACTTTTTAATTAATTAATAGTTTTAAAATTGATTATTAATAAAAGTTCAAGTAAATGATATAATATCTCAATTAACTTAAAATGCCTTTCCCAATCCCAACTTTAGTTCCATTTAATTTCATAATAATATAATATATTATAATATATAGCTAGAGCCTGTAATTTAATTATGTTTAAATTAAATTAAGAAAAAGAAAAAATATATATATATATATATCTTATTATATAAAGTTCTAAACGAATGCATATAATGGTAGTGTATTATCAATAACTTTACACATGAGATTCAAGCATTCAAGCAACTGAATCATTTATTATGATTATGCATGCCGCGTGGTGCCAACTATGAACAACTTTACAAAACTTTCATTTTTACTGAAAACTATTACTGTAATTTGAAATTGTATATTTATATGATACTGTATTACTGTATTGAATATTTGTAATCTTGTATAGAGGCCTATAGTTACATTTTATGATTTTTTTTTTTTGTTAGTAAATGTAAACATTGCTAATTTTGATAAAATATATATTAAACAACTAAATAAGATATTACTGTATAATAATAAAAAATTTAATAATATATAAAATAAGATAATTTCTTCAAAAAACAGTAATTCAAAGTATCGGTATCGGTATCGGTTTTCAGAACAGTATCGGCCGATACCGATACATCGGTGCAACTCTAATACAGAGAGGCCCTTCATCTTCAGAGGCAGCTAAAGGAAGTTGCTATTGCACTTGATAAGGTATACTTAGCTACCTATGAAAATTTGGTTACATTTTTAAGTATGGTATGAGTACATCTGCTTCTTATTTTAATACCTACTTTAATTTTATTTTAATTAATTAATGCTTTAAGTAAAAATTTTATTTATACTTTATTCTGGGATTTATTATATCAGTGTAATCAAATTTTTGCAGCTTCAAAGTGATTCAGCAACTTTGTCAACTGCTGTTGAAACGTGGATACAGTTCTTGCAAAGTGAAGACCAACTCAAGCCATACAGAGCTCAAATTAAAAAACAAATGACTGATGCTGTGGAACCACTCTTATGTAGCATACTTCATAGACCCTCAATACCAGTACATGGCTAAGTATCAATATTTATAATCTACTTATAATATATTCTTTGGTTTCATAGAAATATTACATATATATATATTTTTTTTTCAGATACTTTGTAGGGGAGGGGGGGGGGGATAGTTCATTGAAGGTTGCAAAATTTCAGTGATAGCATGTGACTGGCTTTTTAAAATATCAGTGAGTGCTAAGAGGAAAGGTGATAGTAGTAGTACGGTATGTGTGAGTTACTTGAGGGGTGAGTGAAGCAAGCCACGAGAGGAATGCTCAGCATTTTTATGCTGTTCCAAACTTGAAATTGCCTTAAAATGATAGCTCAAGGCAGCCAAAATTGCCATCCTTTGCCCCCCCCCCTCAGAAAAGTCCAAATTATATTGTAGAGTTTTTTTTGGTTTGTGTTTGGCAAGCCCTTGTCGCATCAAATCCAGTTGGTTGGCATGCATTTTCTCATAGCACTTTTTTCTCCCCTTATTTTTTTTTTCATTCATTGAACAGATAAGTAATTTTAAAAGGGGCAGAACACTTGTTCCCCTTTATCCCTATCAGGGGTGATTGTCAAGGCATGTGGAAATGGGTAGGATAGGGAGGTCGTAATCAGGCATTGCCTGACGCATTTTTTTTGAAGAATATAAAATAAAAATTAAATGCAAGTATTTATTATTTGTTTTTAGGTTATATGTAGCAGAATTTTAGTTAGAAGCAAGATTTGAAGCGGCAGAATGCCAAATGGAGGTGGAGAGTTAGGCTAGATTAAGGCCCTGGCTAGCAGGATCCCTGGCCCTTAAAGGACCATTATGGTAGAAAGTACCAGTATGGGGGAAGCCACTCCCCAATGTTGTAAGACTAGCTAGGAAGTATATTTTAAAATTTATATAACTTAATCCATCTGACTCAATCTAATATAACTTAGTTTTGCCCTTGTTATTCTATAAATTTCCTTTTACGCTTGTCATCATCATCTATCAAATGTTACTTTGGAAAATAAAATTTACAAATTGATTTCCGATTAATTTGTACATTAAATTTAAAAACCAAACTAAAATAATTAATTTCTTAAATCAATCAAAACCCTAAAAGTAATACTTTGTGCGAGATGACGAAAGGTATTGGGTGTGTATGAGAATTGTAATGAGTGTGTGGAAGGAGGGTGTATGACAATTGTATATACTGTACTCTACAATTATTGGGGTAAATAAACCAGGTTTTAGAAAACCCATTTGTTTTGTTATCCTGTGTCTGATTTCCGATACTGGGGCCCTGGGGAGAAGCTCACAGTTGTCAGTACATAGATCCGAACTGGCATGACTTCCATTTCACCTCATGACCAAAGTGGGGAATTAACGTTTTCAGGCCTCATTGGAAACAAAAAGTATATTAAATTTATAAGAGGGAAGTGCAACTTACCTTCAGCGAATAAGCAGATGAGAGGAAGAACTTAGGAAAGGGGTAATCTGCTTTAGTTGGTCTAAACTTTATAAATCCGAGACCCACTGCAATCTACCTTATAGTAGTCTGTGGGCCTGTCCCCACGACAATATCATTTGAAGTATTAATTACACTGTACAACAGTGAAAAAAAAAAATGGAAATGAGATAGTCATTTTTATGGCTAATTATATGCATAGATTGCGAAAACAACACATTTATTTGTATCACCCACCAATTTTATGAAAATTACCCTATTTCATTGTAGCATTTTGAGAACCACTGGTTCTCTGAACGCATCTTTTACATTTTGTTCGGTCATGCATATGCTGTGGTGGTGGTATTCAGCTCTGTATTTCCACTTTGATTTTATGAAAAATTTCTTTCATTAATCATTTAAAACAACATTGTCAGCCATATTTTATCAAAAATCGGTGCTTTAAGTGAGTATTATTGAATAATAGCTATCAAATTATGTATATTTCACCAACAACGTCTATATTGTGTGAAATTGCAAATTGATCTATCATTTTTTTATTTTACAGGTTTTCATTGATATTATGCTACAATGCTTAGAGAGTGCAAAAATTCGCCAGACAGTTTGTTATATTTGTGGGACATTAACGTTAAAACAGTATAAAAGTTGACTTCTCTCGTGAAAAACTAAGAATTATACTTCGTATGCAAAGTTGGTGATCAGGACAAGCACTGGGTGCCTCATATCTGCATGGTTCAAAGGCACTGGTCCTGGTCTGGGATTTGGTGTTCCAATGGTATGGAGAGCCACTGGACCATTCAACTGATTGCTATTTCTGCTTAATGAACATCACAGGTTTGAATCTTTTATTTTTCTGAATATACATCAAATTAATTTGGTGTTTTTAGCACATTTTAGCATATCCTGCTCTGCATAATGTATTACACAATTATGCTATCTTAAGTAGTCAACAATGTCTATTGTCTCACATTACAGGTTGCAACAGAAAAGGGAAAAAGGCTATAGTCTACCCAAATCTTCATTCTGCTATGCATCCTGTGGAACACACTACAGATATACCCATCCCTCATCCTCTAGCTAAAATGCCGACTGATAACACAGACTCTGACAAATTGGAATCAGATGGCGAATGCTATGAAGCTCAAGTCAAGTCCAAGAAAGGGCATCTCCTCATATCATCATAGCCTAAACTCAATGATTTGGTCCGTGATTTAATACCAAGCAACAAAGTGAACTGCTGGCCTCGCATCTACAAGAATGGAATCTGCTTGCGGAAGATGTGTGAATTACAGCATTCCGAAAGCACTCCTTGGATTTGCAGGAATATTTCACAATGAAGAACAATCTTTGTTATTGCATTGATATACAGGGGTTGGACAAAATAATATGAACACCTTGATAAATGGTGGTTTTATTCTTAATATGGAGTTGGTCCTCCTTTAGCGGCAATAACAGCTGCAATGTGTCAGGGAATTGATTCATACAGCTTTTGGACAGTGGCTAGAGGAATCCTGAGCCATTCTTCAAGCAAACCCTGCTCCAGTTCCTCCAAAGACGCCGGTGGTAGGAATTGGCTTCTGACCTGCTGCTCCAACTGACACTACAGATGCTCGATAATGTTAAGATCCGGGGATTGTGGAGGCCAATCCAAGTGTTCTACTTCACTAACATGCTCTTCAAATCAGTTTTTAACGACCCCAGTGGTGTGGATTAGTGCATTATCATCCTGGAAGATGGCACCGCCATTGGGAAACAGCGTTTGGACCATGGGATGGACCTGGTCAGCCAATATTGACAGATAGACCTGGGCGTTAACCCTACCATGCAGTACTACAGCTGGGCCAAGAGTATTCCACGATATTGCTGCCCAAACCATCACAGATCCACCTCCATGCTTAACGGTTGGGGTCATGCAGTTGGGGTCATAAGCATCTTTAGGCTGTCTCCAGACATAAACTCGACTGGAACATGGAAATAGCGTAAAGGAGGATTCGTCAGAGTAGACTACATTCTTCCACTGGTCCATTGACCAATTCTTATGGTCATTACACCATTTTCTGCGCCGCTCAATGTTGATGTGCGAAAGGAAGGGTTTGGCAATTGCAGCCCTCCCATGGTATCCAGCTCCATGGAGCTCGCAACGTACAGTTCTGGTCAATACCGGGCTTGCAAGATGCTGGTTAAGCTCTGCAGTCACTTTTGGAGCTGTGGTCTTATGGTTCTTTGTCACAATGCGCTTTAGCACCCGGCAGTCTTGATCACACAGCTTCTTCTTGCGTCCACTATTGCATTTGTTGGTGCTTCTTTCCATGGTTTTGGTATGCAGACATTGAAACGGGGGCGCGATGCCGGTAAGTGTATCTGTGTAAAGATGCGTTTGCGTTACTCACCTACCGGATACTCTGTTAGTGGGGTCACGGCAGCTGCGGCTCCGTTTCACTGGTGCCCAGACCCGGGAAGATTGAAGGGAAACATCAATAGAGAGCATTAGCATTGACTAGAAGCCCCTATTCTCTTGCTGGTATTCCCAGCACTCACCACACTGCACAAGAACAGTTGAGAAACAGAATTATTCACACGAAGAGCAAACAATAGAGAATGGGTGACACAACAGGTCTTGCCAGTCAATTTACCACCACTATCACCACTGCTGTGGCTTCATCAACAGTCACTGTAAGCACAATAGCTAGTCCCATCTTGACTTCTGGCACTAATTTCCCATATAACCATGACAGGGTGGCAGTAGGGAAATAGCTGCTACTTTACAGCCAATAGGAACAACCCTGAGAGACCAGCATGTCCGTCACCACCTATGGCAGGAACTCCTAAGGATGGGGGCATTGACCAGCCATCATTGGCAATTCTTCAGCAAATGGTTATGCAGAATGCTCAGACCATGGCCATGATGTCTCAAATACTGGCTAATAGCCATACACCTAAGGTTCTTCCACCGGAAAAATACTGCCTGAGTGAAGGACATGATTTTCATGAGTTTGTGAGAACCTTTGAGAAATATTTTGAGCAAGAATATCCAGGTTCCCTTGAAAGGATGGGATCCCTTTTAGCTAATTACCTCGATGGCTCTGCCTTAGAAATTTATCGAGTAATGCGGAAGTCTACTAGTGATTATGGGACACTGAAGGCTCATTTAATATCCTGGTATGAGAAAGAGCAAAGAAAGAAAGAAGAAAGTCAGAGTCAGGACTTTATGGAGGCTACCAAGCACTCGCATGAGACTGTCTCTGCTTATGCCCTTAGAGTAATAACCCTAGCCTGTCAGTGCTTCCCTGGTATGGATGTCACTCAACTCCGTATAGTTAAAGATAGGTTTATATCTGGGTTGCCCTTAGAGTTGAGGCAGGAGCTGACCAGGATCATCCATACTCAAAGGACCTTACTAGGAATGAAGATCTCGTGGGAGAAGCTTGTGGCACTAGCAGACTTAAATTCCACAGAGTCCCCCTTGGCAGGTCAAGCTGGAACCACCACTAGAGGCACCCAAGAAACATCCCCACCAGTGGGTCAGTGGCAGACATCCCAATCCTCTGTGAAGCCCAATCTGAAATGGCCAATGTGGCACATCTAGCACCAGCCCTTCCTACAGCTCAAGCAGCACCCCCATTGAATCAGTGTGCTTATCCACCTTCTTCATGGAATTGGCCACCTAACTATATTGAACAAATCCCACACCAGTCAACACACACACCATATCTGAGTTCACCACCAGTTGTATTAAAGCAAGAACTACCCATGGTTGCCATGGGTGCCCCTCAGTCTACTGCAACAAACAGTCAAGGAAGGCTAAGGGGGCCCAATGGAAGAAAAGTGAGAACTGCAGCAAACTTCCCTAGGGGTCAGTCTCACCCACCAGCCAATAACTTTCAGCAAGTTGCAGCAGCACCAAGAGGCCACAGGACATGTACCCATTGTCAGCAGTCAGGGCATACAAAGGGTCAATGTCCCTCGCGTCCTTTATGTCATTGGTGTGGAAAGCGGGGTCATCTCCATCAAGATTGCTATACTGCCAGGAACATTTGCATACGTTGTAAGCAACATGGACATAGCCCTGCACAGTGTCCTACTCAGAAGAACTATTTAATGGAGAGGCCACAATGCCCAAGTTGTGGAGGACCACATTTGGGTCAAGATTGCATGAGTGACCAAGGGTTGGTCCCACCACCACAAGAACTAGCACCAGAATTGGGAAACTAGATAGCTCTGTCATGGAAGGCCGCATGCCAGAGCTACCCCAGCATGCTAGCAATGAACGGTCTTTTGGAGGCATCATTGCTTCCCAGGAAGCAACACCATCAGGCAGTATCCATTAGCAAGTCAGATTGCACACAACTACCTTGAGGCCCCCCAGAGTGAGACGGAAGATGAGACAGTGGAAGATGTTGAACAAGTTGGAACCCTAGAGAGGGATGAAGAGCAGCCAGTGAACACTGAAGATGAATTGGCTGAAGTTCTGGACCTGAGACAAGAGCAGCAATCAAGCAATGCCTTAGTCATCCGGCCAAGAATAAAAAGCTCTCCCCACACAGGCCCATTGTCAGCTCTTGTGGATACAGGTGCTGCAGTCAGTTTGATGTCAGCTTCATGTTACCATCAACTTCCCTCTGATAAATTCCCACTAAAGGAAGTACCTCTCAAGGGGATTAGGGGTATAGGTAAACACATTGTACCAGTTCTGGGTGGTTGTACAGTCACACTCATGTTTCCCAATTTTGAAACACAACCAATTGAGTTTGTGGTTGTGAGAGACCATGTCTCAGACTTTGATCTGATCTGTGGGGTAAACATGTTACAGACTGATAGTTTGCTTCCTGACTTGGCTAAACGAGAACTCCTCACTCGGAAGGGAAGCCAACTTATCACAGTTGCCCAAGATGCTCAACAGCCACTTCCAACCAGCCTTGAATGTGAAAGTGTGGAAGATGTTGAAGTTGCGCCCCGCACCTGTCAAATGATAGAGGCATGTTTCCGCCTCCAAGGATACAACCCTGATCATGAGTTAACTTATTTGGAAAGTAACTCCTCTGTAAAAGATTTGATTATACAACCTGGATTAATGAATGTCACAGAAGACAACTTTTTGGTTGCGGTATTCAACCTTGGAGACTTCTCACAGAAGATCTCCAGAGGAAACTTAATTGGGAAGGCTATGAAATTGCAGGGTAAGGACTCACTGTACATCTGGTGGACTTCACTGACAGTTCAAAAACTTCTAAAAATCAGGAGGACTGGACTTCACAAATGATGGTTGATGCTTTTGAGTTGACAAATACATCTCTCTCAGCAGAACAAAAGGACCAGTTAGTCCAGTTGTTGCTGTCCCACCAAGGAGCTATTAGTCATGGTGATGGGGATGTTGGCCACACAACCATCAGATTGAAACAGAACACAGGCTTCCAGTCCATATCCCAGTAAGGCGAGTCCAAGGACCTGTACTGCAGGACATTGAAGAGCACTGCCAACAGCTGGAGGAAGATTGTATCATCAGACGAAGTTTCTCCCGATACTCTGCACCTGTCGTGCCAATTAAGAAAAGTGATGGGTCAATACGGTTATGCATTGATTATCGAGAGCTCAACAAAATAACAAAACGAGATTGCTTTCCATTACCTAATTTGATTGACACTCTCTTCAATTTGCATGGAATGCAATACTTTTCTACCATTGATTTAGTCAAAGGGTATTATCAGGTTGAGATGGAGGAATCCAGTGTTGAGAAAACTGCATTCTCCACCCCTCTTTCCCATTGGGAATTTCTCAGAATGCCGTTTGGGGTGAAAAATGGTCCAGCTACCTTTCAACGAGCCATGATGATGGCATTATCTGGGATCCCATGGACTCAATGCATGGTCTACCTTGATGATATAATGGTAGTAAGCCGCACCTTCCCTGAACATCTTGAAATTCTGGGAAAGGTCTTGCATGCCTTGGAATCTAATGGTTTTAAGATCAAACCCTCAAAGACTGAGCTTTGCCAGAGGAAGTGACATTCCTGGGACATCAGGTGTCATCCAAGGGGATGGTCCCACTGGTAAAGAACCTAGAAGGTATTGCCAAGTTTCCAATCCCAAACACCATCAGAAGACTCCGCCAATTCTTAGGGATGGTTAATTTCTATCGCCGACACATCCAAAATTGCTCAGAGATAGCAAAGCCTCTTAGTGAACTTACAGGCCGCAAGACGCTGACTTGGACAGCGAGTTGCCAGACTGCGTTTGATAAACTAAAGGAGGCCTTAGTTAGTCCGATCTTGTTGACATACCCTGATAGGTCAAAGGAAGCTAAACCCCTACAGCTCCATGTAGATGCTTCTAACATTGGAGCTGGGGCTTGCTTGTCCCAAGAGCAGGAAGGAAATAATAGGCCCATAGCCTTTGTTTCAACCACATTCAATAGGGCTGAACAAAAGTACTCAACCACTGAACGAGAATTAGCTGCTATTCGATGGGCTGTGAGGACCCTAAAACCCTTCCTTTATGGAATTAAAGTTAAAATTTTTACTGATCATCAACCTTTAACCTTCCTTTACAATATGCCATTAGTAAATAACAGAGTTGCTCGCACACTGGAAGAGCTGAGTAGCATTGAATATGAGCTAGTGTACATACCTGGGAAACAGAATTGTATCGCAGATGCACTATCCAGGTCTCCAATTGACAATTGTCAAGAATCATTGGATCAATATGACAACCGATCAAATGCCACTCCAAAAGGATTCATAAAGACTGAAGTCCCAGGGGGAGGAGATTCCCTCTTTTATTGTCTATCCTTGTGGAGTAGTGGCACAATGGATCATCATAGGAAATCAGAGAAGCAACAGTAGCAGAACTAATTAACAGGCGAAATAAGTATGGGATCTCTTCTGATAAAGCTATCACCCGTCAGCTGAATCTGATGAAACATGTTGGTCAGATCCCAACCCCACGGTTGATCCAAGTTTATAGTGATATGAATAAGGTAGAGATTTGGGTATATCATGGAGATCGAGCTCCCTTAAAGTATGGTTCTGACAACTACCATGATCGGTGTTATCTGCAGTGCCTCGCTGGGATCCATTACAATTGGTTAAACCCTATACACCTACCTGGTCAATCAAATGATAAGCCTTCCCCTGAAATTCTAAATGTGAATAGGGAAACTGATAGCCCCTTTGAAGAATTTACACTGCTTGATGATAGCATGGAGGAGGACCTTGCACCTGACACAGAGGCTAGTGGGGAGGGGAATCTACCACCTGATAACCTTACACCACAATTGGAACTGACATCAGTTGTGGTGGACATCTGTCCAGTGATTCCTTTGAGAGAAGGAGAACAACTCCCAAAAGAAGGAGGGGCATTGTCCCTGGAAGATGTCATAACCTTACAAAAACTTGACCCTCACCTATGTCGCCTTAAAAAGGGGATTAAGCAACAATGGACAGCAAACGATATACTGGAAACCTACAACCATATAAACGAGATCATCAGCAATTGGTAGTTATTGATGACATCATTTACCATAGGGGAAAAGACCACCACTTGCGTTGTGTTGTTGCCAAAGGTGTTGCTATAGATTGGGCTGTCATTTTTCACAAGGAGTTTGCTCACTTAGGGCGAAATAAATTGCTTGCCCTATTATTGGAACATTTTTGGTACCCACAGCTGCATCGCATAGTGACTGAGATAGTCACTTCTTGTGTGGAGTGTCAGAGAGCAAAGATTACCAATATTCTCCACACACCACCTGTGTTTAAGATTGTAACCCAACATCCTTTTGAGTTGATTGCAGCAGATCTTATCTCCTACCCTATCTCTCAAAAGGGGAATGTTTGTGCATTGGTGGTGGTTGACCATTTCTCTAAGTGGTTGTCCGTGGTCCCACTGCCCAATAAACGGGCCTCTACTGTAGCACAAGCATTCAAAACTCGAGTATATCCATTTCTGCCCAGGCTGCCTGAAAAGCTACTCAGTGATAATGGGCCTGAGTTCACAGCCCAGGAATTTGAAGATACCTTGCTTGAACTGGATATACTCCATGTAAGGACTTCTCCCTATTGCCCCACATCCAATGGGGCTGTTGAGCGAGTAAACAGGACACTAACCCAATATTTGCGGATGAGTTTGAACCAGGTTGAGACCTGGGATGACCATCTGCCCAGGGTGGTATCCATTTACAACAATACCAAGCATCAGGAGACTGGTATTTCCCCAGCAGCCTGTCTCTTATCCCAGGCTCACATCTTCCCTCAGGGCCCTAGGATAGACCACCATCAGCTTCAATATCGGGATGAAGGCCACCCACGGTTCGAACCCTATCACTTAAACCAGCTGGTGGGGCTGAAAATACACTATCCTGGCAACCTGAGCATCAATAAATTCAAACCTCGGTATGCTGGACCATATTGTATAATTAAAGTGAACCCAAATGAAATTACTTATCAAGTTCAGTCAATGAACCCTCAGGAACCCACTATTTATAAAGTTCACCACAAACATCTGAAAAAGTGGAATGTGGCTCCACCATATCTTCAACAGAACCGCTACTACCAAAGGCTTTTGGGAGATGCCCATTATGAGGTTGAATTCCTACCACAACCTACACCTGTAGAGATGAGTAAGGGTCCATCTCTAATTGAAGAACCAAGCCATGATGAACCATTCTTTAAGGGTTTTCGCTTCAACCCATTACCTGTGGAGCGTCTGAGAAAAATTCAGCAGACTCTAGATCAGACTCTCCACAACCTGTATCAGTTGGAAGAGAGATTTCATGAACAGCCACCTCCCAGCAGAAATTCTTTGAGACAAGATAAGACAAGTGGGGAGGATAAAGTTAATGGGGACATAGAGAATGATGCCCAGTAGCAATCTCATCCTTTGATTCAGGGCAGGAACTACCTTCCTCTGAATTGGAGCCAGTGAAACAAAGTCCCCTAACGTCTTTTCGATTTATTGCTACCAATAATCAATCATATTTAGTGGCTGTGGAACCTGAAACAGACTTTGCAGTGACACAATCTCCAGAATCTTCAGAAATGACAAGTGAGTTCGAACTTAGTGGCCTAGGAGGAGGACTGAGTCCAACTGATCAGCCAACTCACGCAAGGCGACGAGGGTCCCTCACTCTGGAACCATTCTCTGGTGTATTAAAGTGGGTAAAGAAAACATCATTGACACCTTCAAAAATTGATTTTAGAGGGTTCTCACCTGAATCTCAAAACCTGCCTTTACCAGTTGTTACACAAGTAGGTACCCCAAGAAGATGGGGAACCGACCATTCACAAGGTCACAGGGCAGATCTCAGGAATTGCTTAGGGTACAAAGTTCCCCACTTGAGAGGAAAACTAAAAGTAAGGTTACTGATTAGGTTAAGGTAAGATATGATTTGTAAAGTGTATTAAAGTCCCATACTATCACTCATCACTACTTATATACTTAGAGATAAAAATACCTGTGTTGTGCACCCCACAACAAGTGGGGAGGAGTGAGATGGTATGGTTAACTAAAAATGTTTTTCTTCTCTTTGATAATAACAGATTTGAAATTCTCTCAATATAGAGAATGTTAAAAACTGAGGCAATCATATGCCTCAGTATAAAAGCTTTGAAACTCTCTCAGTATAGAGAACAAGAAGCAGCTTGAGGCAATCATATGTCCATTTCAAGAGACGGGAAAGCATCTCACTTCTCCTTGATGGTGTGGTAGGTGATCCAGTCTTGTTTTTACCATTGGTGTTTTGTATTGCTTAACCATTAGCTATAAGAACCATGTCTCACATATTTGGATCACTTAAAATTATCATGTAAATATCATAATCATTTCTGAATGCCTGATTTCCTTTATAAAGACCGTGTTGAAAAACCTAACTTCAGTTATCAATATGCATCACAATGGATTTTGAGCTTTCTCAGGCTGTGAACTAAATTGTACCTTTAACTGCCTTATGAGCAACATATTAATGCAAATACATATCCCAAAATTTTAGACCATTAATTATCATTGTCAGTTTTGCTCCCTTTTCTGGCATCATTGCACTCATGGATTCCTGTGAGTCCACTGATGACAGTGCTAGGGGGATAATCTCTAAATGTTGTTGGTTTTTTTTCTTTATCAGGGATTTGTTTTTGGCTGGGACATTTGCTTATTGAAGTGAATTTGGACAAAGCTTTTTCTTCCCCAATGCCTGCACAAATGCTGAAGCCAGTGTTCACATAGTTTTTTTTATAAACATTGCTTTTGTGTGTACTGATTGAGCCAAGAATACATTTAATGATTGTGAGATGAAGTGGAGTTTAAAATGACACATCTGGGACTTATCAGGTTTATACAATTTGGGTAACACTCATTGACCTTACCCTAGTAACTAATATTCTTTGTTTTTTTGCATTAGTTATGTAAGTTATTTTTTTTCTGTAAGTCTTGTCTCCTTTGTGTGGTAATGGGCTGGTGATGGCCAATAATTTAATGGTTTTATTTTATGTTGACATTTTTGTGTGGTATGGGACTAATGATGTTTGTTTCTTTTGTTTTGTAATAATAATTTTTTTTTCAAGTGCTTAGTTGGTTCTGAAAACACATTGGTGTATGATAAATAAATTGTTCAGATCTTCTTTAGTTACCTGTAAAAACTTGCCTGCTGATGCAGTTAACCTTGTAAGTGTTATTATTGTTCGTTGATTAAATTAAGCAAAGGACATTTTACTTTTCTTAAATCCTCCCACCATAAGCCGAAGAGTAAGTCGTTAAAAGAGGCAGACTGGCTATGCTCCAGAGATCTTAAAGGTGAGAACCCAGTTTCAGATTGGTAGGAGCTGCCTATCTGACATAATCTCAACCACACTAAAATTGGTAACTTGCTCACCTCATTTCTCTCATTCTTAGCAGTGCAGGTGGTGCTGAAGTCAAAGGATTTTTTATTAAGGCCCTCTGGGTGGTTCTCACTGGCAGCTAAATCTCCCATCTCCGCAACCAGCCGCAGCTGCCGTGACCCCACTAACAGAGTATCCGGTAGGTGAGTAACGCAAACGCATCTTTACACAGATACACTTACCGGCATCGCTCCCCCGTTTCAACATGACTATAGAGACAGTTCCTCTGGATACATTGAACATCTGAGTAGTTTTTGTCACCGATGCACCAGCCATCCGCGCTCCGACAATTTGCCCTCTTTGGAAGTCTGACAGGTCTTTCATAACTGCTAATTCATAATTCACTCAGATCTGTAAAAACAACGGGAGGGTTATAACATGACATATACACTCTCTGTTACGCATTTAAATAGGTTTGCCAGTCATTTGACCATTTACTTTGTGTCTGAGCAGTCCGTAAAGATAACCAGTGAAATCGGCAGATGTTCATATTATTTTGTCTAACCCCTGTACATGGTCTGTTCGATGCTCTGGGTTTGTGCTATGAACCGAATCAGTTGAGATTGTTCATTGATGCATCTCTGTACAGTGTTAAGGGTGTACTGCTACACAATAGGAACACAATGCCTTCTGTTCCAATCGCTTATTCAGTCATCTTGAGAGAAATGTATGACAATGTTCCTTTTATTCTGGACTGTATAAAATACAATGAACATGAATGGTTTATCTGCGCAGATTTGAAGGTTGTGGCTATTCTCAATGGATTGCAAACTGGCTATACAAAATACATGTGTTTCCTATGCAAATGGGATAGCCGAGCAAGGTCTGAACACTACACATGCTCAGTATGGCCGCTGTGAGACAAATCCTCACCTGGATCTCACAATGTTATTCACGAATCACTAGTACGAAAGGAAAAGGTTGTCTTGCCACCACTTCACATAAAACTAAGGCTGACGAAACAATTTGCAAAGGTGTTGAAACAGGATAAGCCTGCCTTCAAATATCTAAAGGAAAAATTCCCAAAAATAAGTGATGCCAAGATTAAAGAAGGCATATTCATCAGCCCTCAAATTTGCCAACTCACGCTAGACAAACACTTTGAAGCAGTGATGGATGAGGTTGAGTTGGCAGCCTGGTGTGCATTCAAAAACATGTGCAGCAGTCTACTAGGAAAGATTAAATACTCCAACTATGCTGCACTTGTGGATCAACTTATCAACTCATACCAACATCTTGGATGTATGACATCATTGAAAATTCATTTTTTGCATTCACATCTCTCATTCTTTCCAGAAAATGCATCTGCTATTAGCAATGAATACTGGGAGAGATTCCACCAGGATATAGCCACAGTGGAGATCTGATACAAAGGGAAGTGGAGTCCTGCTATGCTGGCTGATTTCTGCTAGAATTTAAAGTGTGACCAACCAGAAGCATCACACAAACGCCAGCATAAATACAAATAATGAGTTGAAAACAGTATAATACAAGAGTTATGTTAATTTTGTGCATATATGTTGAAGTATAGCAATAATTAAACTGTTCCATATGATAAAGCCTATCTGTTTATCAATATATTCTTATTTTTTGGTATGAAGATTTTAAGCAGCCATTACAAAAAAAAATGTGACGTGATAGAAAAGAACTATTTTCAGATTTGGAATCAGCACACTCAAAATATTAAGAATGACCAAATGTTATTCCCCTTTTTTTTCTGAACCAAAAATGTGTTGTACAGTGTTATTAATGTTTTATAGTTTTCAATACTGTATATGAAAATAATTATTTTTTATCTTTATAGGGTTCTGCTTATTCATAGAGTTTAAAGTATTGATGTTTATAGTTTTTTGTAGTTTGTAAGTAATAGTTAAATTCAATATGGCAGATATCAGAAAATTCTTTGCTAAGAAGCGAAAAGAAAATCTTCTAAAAAAACATGATAAAGATGAACACTCTAATAAGAAGTCCAAAATTAGCCAAGATGAAGTTCTCTCATGTGAGAATACACCTGGTCCATCCGCATCATCTATGTTGATTACAGCTACTTCTAGAGTAGCTGAGACTGGTTCAGTAACAGAGAATGTGTTAGAGATGGATATTATAATTATTTTTGTCTTGTATTATTTACAAAATCTTGCTCAATTCATTCATCAAAAATCATTGTAATATTATAATTGGTGTTTGAAAACCCTTATATTTTGCAAAATTTCAGGGGGGGGTTGCTACCAGGGCTGTGGAGTCTGAGTTGGAGTCAATTTTGGTGTTGCTGGAGTCGGAGTCGGTAAAAATGTACCGACTCTGACCTCAATATAAATTTTAATAAATATGTTTTTGTGTGTGATATCACTGGCAGCTATGGTGGTTAAACCACTTAAATAATAAACACAATGTTTTCCATTTCAGACACTAATGCCATTAATTCATTTTTTCTTTTCAGATAATATTTTTTATTTTTAATGCTTATTTAATTTCGAGTTCTTTCTAAATTTCATAAGTTTTTAACTTTCAAGTCTAAAACCCCTTTCACAATGGCAAAGACACTTCCAACAAAGCCTGCAGTTTTTTAATATTTTACAATAACCACAGATGGGAAACATTTCGTGTGTCAGTGTATGATAGATGATGATGGTGAAAAATTATGTGAAGCAAAAATCAGTGGTTTTACTGGCTCTGATAAAAATGTACCAACCAGAGCATCAAATTTGAAAAGACATTTGCAGCATTTCCATCCCAAAATTTTAGAAGTTGTCATTGAGAAAGATAGTAATAAAAACCTTCCAACTACTTCAAAGTTAACAAAAGATCAGAAATCTACTGAATGACAAGCACCACTTACAAGATTCTTTACTACAGACAAAGTTACCGTAACAATGACCACAGAAAAGTTCAAGAAGCACATCATTGAACTGGTGGTAAGGAATGGTGTAGCCTTATCTTTATTTTCACAACCAGCCTTTCTAGGCCTAAATGGAGAAATGGCCAAGAAACTTGGAGTTTCTCTGGAAAGACAAGGTATCAGAAAAATTATAGTTGAAGAAGCCACAAATAAAAATGAACTTCGAAGAACTCTTAAGGGACACTTCATGTTTATTAAAATGGATGCAGCCACGCGTCATAGTTAACTATTTTGCCATCAATGCTAGATTTGTTGATGAAAACAATAAAATGGTAACTCAGACATTGGGAGTAAAGGACACTGAGGCACATCATGACAGCGACTATCTTCAGAAGTTAGTGGAGGAAGTTTTACAAGACGTAATTAAGAAAGCAGATTCTATGTACTGTCACATATAATGCTTCAAACATGCTGAGCACAATAGAAAAGCTGAATAAAGTTGAAGAAAAAGTGGCTAATGAAGATGACATTCCTGAAACATTCTCAAACAGCACAAACAGAACAGAGCGATGAAATTTTAGATATTGTTGAAGAAGCATCTAAGCTCCTTCTAATCCAACATATGCGTTGTGTTGTACATACATTGCAGCTAGCAATAAGAAATGGATTGAAAGATCACCATGCAGCTACTCTGATAGGCAAGCTGAGGCAAGTAGCCACTGCAGCCAGGACCTCTAAAATTGATGCTATTATCCAGAGATGTGCAGGAAAGGGAGCTATTTTGGACCAAGCGACACGCTGGGGGAGCACATATATGATGAGTAAGTGTTTGCTTGATCTAAAACCCTTCCTAGAAGACATTGATAATCCCAATGTTTCACTAACTGAAATTCAATGGAGGGAGGTTACACAATTAGAAGCTCTGCTTACTCACCCTTATACTGTCACCAAAAAGTTGCAAGCAGAGGATTTAACTCCTGGTACATTCCTATGGGAATGGAAAAATTTGTTATTTTGTCTATCCCAAACTGGAGGATTAATTGCTGATGGAATTGTATCCTCAATGAAGAAAAGAGAGGGTCTGCTACTGGAAAATGAGATCTTAGCTGCTGTCTACATGGATCCAATGAACCAAATTTTGTTGACTGAAGAACAAATTGCTACAGCAAAAAAGAGGCCCTCTGCGAGGTTGCAATTCGCATAAAAGGGCTATTACCTGAAAATCCTGAACCACAGGATGAAGATATGAGTAGTAAGTCCCTCTCATCCTCTTCAAATGATGAAGAATTAGACTTTCAAAAATATTTAGATAAAATTGAACGCTCAAAAGCAAAGCGTCGCCGCTTAAATGTGCATAGGCAACCTTTTGATGTTAAACTAATGAAATTTAAGCAAGATTTTTTTGATGGCCTAAAAGTGGAAAAATATGATAGCTCATCTAAACTGACACTACAAGAAGTCATCCCCGCATATCCAGAGATTTTAAGAAATACAGCTATGATAGTAACAGCCATGCATGATAGTAACAGCCATGCCACCCACTCAGGTCAGTGTGGAGAGACTGTTTTCCGCACTGAAAATAATTAAATCAGATTTAAGGGCTTCAATGAAAGAGGATCTGGCAGAAGCAATTCTGTTCCTAAGAACAAGTTATTCGTAAATTTTAGATTTTCACCCTTGGC
The DNA here is from genome assembly GCA_023014485.1 of Bathynomus jamesi. NCBI lineage: Eukaryota > Metazoa > Arthropoda > Malacostraca > Isopoda > Cirolanidae > Bathynomus > Bathynomus jamesi. The sequence goes on along the minus strand of JAJOZX010002058.1, from coordinate 273,499 downwards.
CTTAGTTTAATAAATTTTGCAGGAATACTTTTATATTTTTGATTGCATTTAATGAAATTTTTATTTTGTCAGTCTTAAATTGAATTTCTTTTTTTGTTTTATGCTCAATGAATTTTGTTTTTACATAAATAAAATAAAAAAGCCATAATGGCATCACTACAACCATTAGACTCAAACTTTGCAGGTTATGGGTTTAAAAAGTAGCCTGATGATTCATGTGGTGGTGATGAAATGCCTCTTGTGTAATTATCATCATAGCAGATTTAGAATTAATATACCTTCGGAGTCGGATAAACAAAAAAAATTGAGGAGTCTGAGTCAGTTTTTTATGTGCTGACTCCACAGCCCTGGTTGCTACCCCACCTGGCATATAAGAAAAAAAAAAACCGTGTGTGTATATATATATATATATTAGTGATGGGACGATACCAAAATTTTTAACGATTCCGATTCCGATTCCGATACGATTCTCGATTCCAATTCCGATTCTCAATATTTTTTAATATAATTCTATACTTGTTTTTCTGGAAATTGTCATATTTTACTCTGGTAAGATTAACTATTTACATTATGAGTATGGTAATATAAATTATAAATTATAATATATTGGTTTAAAAATAAAAATCAACTGTAAGTTGTAACAATTCATTTTAATCTTCTTGATTACACATCATGGATATACGTTTTAATGTATAGCTACAATACAATAAAAATAAAAAATTTTATCCTCTTTCATTTAAATTTTAAAGTTCACATTGCAAAACTGGTTCAATTAAAAGTTAAAGAATCGTTTTAAGAATCGGAAATCATGGTACAATTCTCTCGATTCCGATTCCGATTCCTGAAAAATGCTTGATTCTTCCGATTCTCGATTCTGATTAATCGTCCCATCACTAATATATATATATATATATATATATATATATGCATATAACTGCAATGACCGCGCAGTATATAAATGAATAGAAACGACATATTCACGATTTGCGAGGGTGCCCTCTCAGGGCATTGGTTTCTGCCCTATGTGGGAGAATTTCGATTTGTGATTGAGTGAGGTCCGTAGCATAATGGTAGAGCATCCAACCGGCAATTGGAAGGCCCTGGGTTCGATTCCCGGGCGGTTCGCCTCATTTTTCATTATTCGTTATCTCTCCTCCTTGTGTGCGGAAACGTTCCTTAACACTTATGTCGTTTCTATTCATATATATATATATATATATTAGGGTGACACTTATTTTCGAAAGTTTGAATTTTTATCGGGACGGGCGCGTTTCTGGTTCCATTTTGTCAAAAAATATCGTGTGTAAAATATTTTTGAAATAAAACAATATTTAGAACTGCCTCAATACGGTCAAAGTTTGTATATTTCTCGAAAAGTAGAAATTTTAGATCATGATGTTCTATGCCTCTAGCAAATAAAATATCACTTCTAGTTTGTTCAAGCTACTAATCTTGACCTAAAACATATAACTGGACTTCATACTTTCAACTCTAGGTCCCCCTCAACTCGAGTATTAGCCCCTCAAGGGGGGGGGGGTATCATGGGCGCCCATCTCCCTCTCATTGTTGCCTACTTTGCAGAGGTCACGGTGGACTTGCGGGCGGTTGGGAAGTCACAGCGGTGCTTCTCGACCACTTGTAAGAGGAACTGCCTTTGGTCTTCACTCTTGGTAAGGGCCAGGTTGAAAGACTGCATCAACGCCACCCCGTGCTCCGCGAAGTCATTGACAACTTGAAGGGCCTGGACTCGGCGGGATGCGGCGATGAAGGCTGGGTCCATCCGCCACTCCTCCGGATCCTTGAGCAGGAAGGCGGTGCTGATGTCCAGAACCTTGAAGAACTCCTTTGATGTAGTCGTTGTGAACTTGGCCAATGTATTGTTGCGATTGAGGCGGTGGACAGGTCCACATTGATACGCCGCGGGGGATCCTCCGATCCTTCCTCTTCTTCCATCGCTTTAATCATCTCCCGCTTTGTCGCCAAGTCGATACCCTCGTCGAAGATGGCCAGGGTGACGAGGCTCGCTCAAGTACCATAGGTGCCTGGCGAAGACTGTCGCCGTCGCCTTGGCCACCGCTGAGTCCGGATAATAGACGAGGGCCTTGAGCAGCGCGAGGTCCGCGGCTGGGGCCGTTGCCGGGAGCGGCGCTTTGTACCAGGCCGTCACATAGATGGACACGGCGAAGATGGTGAATCGCCGGATTCCAGCCGCTTCGCCTGACGACATCTGAAACTGTTCCCGGAACAGGAACAGTTTGATGGCATAGATGACTTTTGCCATCCAGCGCGCGCGATGGAAGGCGCCGGGACGAGCGAACCGGGCACCCCGCTTGTTCGGACCGCCCAGCACAATTACAGAGAGCTCCAGAAGTTCCCTGTAGTCATCACGTGGATGTTGACCATCAAGGAGGCGGCTGAATTCGATCAGCAGGTCATCGCGGGCGTCCTTCAGGTGCTGCGGCATGGTTCCATCCTCGAAGGGCTTCGCTTTGGTTTGATCGATGAAGTCCCACTGGGCGGCGAATCGTTTGAACAGGAGGATGTCAGGACCAGTAGAGGGACCGAGGCACGCCGTGAATGCCTTCTCGCACACCAGTTCGTGGATGTGGTGGCGGCAAGCCAAATGAAGCACTGTCTTCTCGAGTTTCTGCTCAATGATATAGCAAGCTCCTCCTGAGAGTCCTGTGTTTGAGGCGGTGGTGTCAAAAGAGAGGGCACAGATCCGTCCCTTGATGTCCCAATCCTCGAGGGCAGAGAGGACGGCTTCCGCCATGGCACGGCCGGTGCCGTCGGGGAGGCTGGGCACAGCCAGAAGCTTGTCGACGTTCTCCCCAGACACCAAAACTGGAAGGCGATCTTCAGCAGGGCCTCCGTCAGCCGCTGGTACAATTTTCCCGTCCCAGTGAACGGTCAGCGGCACAGTAGGATGGAAGGCTGCCTTCATTTCCGCTGCTGCCATAGCACGGAACTTTGCTCGGTCGCGGCGGGAGGATTCGCGGTTCAAGACCAGCTCCTCAGGGTCGTGGCCCAAGCTCCTCGCAGCCGCCGACAGCAAAAAAAACACCTTCTCGGTCGGTAAGTTTCGTCCGATCCATCTGCGGAGAGATCAGGGTGATCATCTTTTTCGACGTGCGGAATCGCTTGGGTGGTAAAGGGGTCGTAGATGCTTCTGCATTCGATGTGGACGGCCCGGAGAGAGAGCTCTTCCTCTTCTTCTCGGCGACGACGCCGTGTCGGTGACCGAGTCGGGCTGCTTGCACCTGAGCTGGAGCTCGATGCCAGTTCGACGAGTTCTTCTCGGCTCTCTCTGTTCGCCCTTTCATCATCTTGCCGGCGGCTCCTTTCCGCTTCCTGTCTCCTCGCACGCTCCTCCTCAGTGTGCAGCGTCATGTCACGTGTGGAGGAGATGCGGCCGCGCCGCACCTCGGCCCTTTGTCCCATCAGGAACTCCCTGTCCTCTTCGATTGTGATCATCGACATCGCCTGTTCGTGTGCGATGTCGAAGAGGCGGTCAAGGGATGAGAGGAACTCGGCCTCGTTCCTGATTTGGGTCACAGTGCGCCGTTTCGAGTTCTTGTTCAGAGCCCGCCACTTCTCGTACATTCGGAGAACCTTGTCCCTTGCGCGTTGGTCTTTCTGCATAGGAATACGGGACCGCTCCCAGAATTCCTTGACTGCGGTCACTGTCTCAGCGGCTGCTTCCTTGATTGGCTTCTTGACGTCAAGGTGAGGTGGAAAAAGTACTGAAGCGCCTGCTTTCCCGTAGGCAGCATGCTTCCTGTGATGCTGTGGTCCACGGTCCCCAGGAGATAGACTGCTGTTTTAGATCTTGTTGCCGAAGCCATCACGTCGTTTCAGAACTCACTGAAAAAGAGAATGAAACACTGTTAGTGTTGGCAAAACTCGTCCCAACCCATTTTCTACTTAGAATAACATGTTCTTTCGCCTGTATCAATATTTGGATAAACTCGTGTTACACCCTGTATAATACCTCATTTTAGTCTTCTGTACACCAGTGCGGAAGACTAAACCAACGACTCTGACCGTCCGTCTGTTATCATTTTTCAACTCAGAAACTACAGCAGCTATCGAAACAAAACTGACATGATAACAGAACGCCATGAGTACTTTTCGACAAAAAGTATAAACTTTGACCTCGTTGAGGCAGTTCTAATTATTATTTTATTTCAAAAATATTTTACACACAATGTTTTTAGATGGAATGACACCAGAAATGCGCCCGTCCTGATAGAAATTCCCAAAAAATGAAAAATACCCCAAATAAGTGGCACCCTAATATATATATATATATATACATACATACACATGAGCAGAACTTGAAGAGCAAGCAATGGCAGCAGAACAGTGGGTAATCAGCAACAAGCCTCAATATCTAACATATTTTCTGGCTTTCAAAATAAAAGACGAACCTTTTCTCAGTATCAATGTTTAATAATCAAGTCATTCAACAGTATAGAAAGTCTTCCTCTACTTGGTGGCAATTGACGAAAGTACAAACTGCAAAAAGAAATGCTATTGGCATGGAAGATTTCTGCAACTTTTGTGAGCATCTACCAAGTTGCACTGTACCCTAAGTACATTGAGAGTTTCCTCAACATTTGGACATATCTGGTCCAAGTTACGCAACAAGCTTGGGACAGAAAACGCAGGAAAGCTGGTCAAAATATACAAATATTTGCATCATGGAAGTGTATGGTACTAAATGAAGATGAAGTTTGATTACTTTGAGATGTGCCAGTGCTTAATAAATAAATTATTAACTATGATTACTATCTGAATTTAATTAGTTTATTACTTTTACAGGGCACTTCATTTAATAAAATGAAATATTTTGGAGTTCAATTTTAATTAAAAATAAAGTTAAAGTCGAGTTGAGCTTTGTGCTTTTGTTATTTATTTAATAAAAAGTCCTACATGACTGCAATGACTTAAATACATGGTATTGACATTTATATTATTTTTATTAGCTTATTACAGTAACTCATTGTTTTAAAATATCTTTAAAAAACATGTGTGGGTTTTAATTGGTTTTTTCAGGTGGGTTTTTCTGAAAAAAAACACTGGGGACAACTGGGTTGGGTCCAATCAGGCCAACCCTGTATGTAATGGGAGGGGAGTGCCAGGAAGAAGGGCATGAAGCAGTAAAGCACCACCACCCCCATGGGCATTCCTATCTTTTCTATAGAATGTGTAGTGTTTGAAATAAGGGGAGAGTGGTTGGGATAGACTTGTAAGTTTCCTGTAAGGCAATTAAGGCAGGAGAATAGGTGCTAATTAAGTTCTGCAACTGGGGTAGTCATGCATGAAGGCAGGCTCTTGACATTCCACTGTATAAATATGAAAATTAAGGGGTGAAGAGGAGATGCATCCCCTCGGCAGAAGCAAGTTTCTTATTCGGAACAAGATCACTTGTATTAGCACAAGAGGCAAGTCTGTTAGCAATATTGAGGAGATTTATTCCTGGACATAAGGTCACAAACATCCTTCACCAGCTGCCAATACTGGGAACTGGTGAGACCACTGACAGCCCGAAGACTCTTAGAATGAGGAGGCCGAGGCAGACTGGGAAGAGGGAGATGGGCCAGGAGGGGGCAAGGGGAGCAAATGACCATATGGAAGTGAAGGTGTGTCTGACAGTAAATGGATGGGGAGATGGAATTGTAGGAGGTACAGAAAAAGCCAGAGGGATGTTGGGGAAGGCAAAGGCCTGGGTCTAGGCTGGACAGGTGGAGTTGGGGGAGAAGATGAGCTGAAGGAAGATGGGGTGGGTCTGTCCTGGCTACCTGGGAAAATGACCTATTGAAGACTGAACAATGGCATCTTGCCTCTGAGAAAGACACATTATTCAAACATTTGTATCGCACTATAGCCTGCTCCTCAGGTAAACTGGGCAAGTGGAGAAGGCAGGATGGGGAGCATGACAGTTTGCATAAACATCCGACCTTCACAATCTGGAGAGGAGTGAGACCCTGACACCTCCCACAGGAGGGCTCATTATGACAGACATCTCAGCCATGACCAAATTGTTGACACTTAAAGCAATGCAGAGGTTTCAGAAAGAAATGCTCAACAGTATAACTGAGGTAATCACAATAGATCTTAATAGGGAGAACCTTCCCACAAAGGTAAGTACCAAGGCCTCATAGGAATCCTGTCCTTACCTCGTGTAAGTCATCTCGCTTCCAAAACACCATAAGGTTTTAGTTCAATTAACCTTTGTGGTATCCAATGCCATAAGCAATTATAGAATAGAATAACATTTATTAATAATAATAAAATAAATACATTTTTTTTCAATTTACAATGACAAGTAATTGTGAAGCTCGACTATTTACTTTATTTAATTTGGCCCTTAAGCTTTAGGCTTTACTGGGCTCTTATTAAAAATAAGCAGCTATTGTTATTAATTAATAAATAAATAAGCAAATAAGTATTATTAAGAGTTAAAACATGTATTACAATATTAGTGGACATTAATCCTAGATTTTTGTTAGTATGCCATTATTAATCGGGACTTCAACTTGGTTTTAAACAAATTTACATTCACAATATTTTTTTATATCAGCATGCAAGTCATTCCATAGTTTCAATCCAATGAAAATGGGTAGTTTTTGAGATGAAGATGATCTAAATTGAGGTATAACAAGCTTTGATCTATTTCTGGTCTGATACAAGTGGATTTCTGATGAGTTACAAAATATCTATTTACCCATTGCAATAATGATTTTCTTCTTACACTTTAAAATAAAATGTGCCAGTCTGGTTATATTGTTGAGCTTTAGTAGGTTCAGCTCTTTAAATAACGCATAAAGTGATCAAGGAAATCAGCATCAGATAACCTTATTGCTCATTTTTGGATGACAAAGATACCATTTAATGCGTTGTTAGTGGAGTTTCCCAAACAAGGGTGCAGTATGTTAAATAAGGTAGAACAAGAGTATGATAAAGTCAATAAACTGGTTTAGGGACTACATTTCTAAGTTTAAACATTATAGCAACGCTCCTTGAAACGTAAGGTTGGGTCATTGTTGGGACCCAGAAAGTTTAGTAGTACCAGATAGGTTAGGTTACTTTGCCATGAATATTACTGACAAAAATAGGTTTTTCTGGTGTATTTCATGCTGTTTCAATCGATTCTGGTCATTTTAGCCCACAATTTCCCTATTCTTCAAAGCTGGGGGATGGGGGTGGGAGGGGTCTCCATAACGGTGCATTTGCACCATAATGAAGGTCAGATTCAATTGAAACAGCATGAAATACACCAGAAAAACCTATTTTCCCAACCTCTTTTTGTCACTAGTTTGGGTGGATGTGTTCTACTGAATCTTTACCATCTGAGGACCTAGCCCTTTTTAATGCTTGAAAGCCATCTGATTCGCAATGCAGGTAAAACTTTACAAGACACCTGCATTGCTATGAAACATATATCAATTGATAGAGCAGAAAAATGGTGCAAGCAGCTATGTATCATTTTGAAAATAATAGAAAATATAAAGTTATGATACGCTACTTTGAAGCAATGTCATTTTTAGCAACAGTTTGAAATATATCTAGTGACATCTGCCAATATTTTTAGCAATTATTAGTATATCTAGCAACATTTAGCAACTCCTTAGTTTGCCACACATTCAATTACTCCATTAGGTCAGATCTGGTCAGTTTGTATTTTGTTGTTGAGGCATAAAGATGGATTGTTGTGACATGTCAGTTACTGTCTTTTTTGATAAGTTTTGCTCTAAGGATAAGGAGCTATTTAAATTTTGTGCTGAACATAAGTTACTATTGACCAAATGCCAGTAACAAAACATATACTAATCGATAGAGCAAAAAAAATGGTGCAAGCAGTTATGTATCATTTTGAAAATATTAGAAAATAAAGTTATGACACTATGAAGATGTTACTAGGCCTATCATAGCTTACACCATTTGGATCTTTTCCATTTCATGTACTGTTTCTGATTTTGTTGAAAATAAGATATTTAATGTAGGTTAACTGAATGCCTGGTTAGGTCAATTGTACGCCCTTGATGATTGGTTGTCATGATATTTTTGTTAGTTTTAACGAAAATATCACAACTTAACCTAACCAATCATCAAGGGCATACAGTTGACCTACATTAAATATCTTATTTTCAAAAACATCAGAAACAATACACGAAACAAAGAAGATCCAAGTGGTGTAAGCTATGATAGGCCTAGTAATCCAACACTGTACAATCAGAACTGGAAAAAATAAACAACCTTGGATAAACTGCAATGTAAAAAGAGCAATCAGAGAAAAAACAAAAGCATTTCATAAATTCAAAAGAACTAAAAATGGTACAGACTCTGAAATATATAAAAGTAAAAGAAGCATTTGCAAGGAAGCAATCAGAGATAGCAAATGAGACCTGGAAAAAAGCCTAGCCAGGAATTCAAAAAACAATCCTAAGAAGTTTTTCAGTCACTTCAATTTGAAAAGTAGAGTGAAAAAGAAAATTGGCCCCCTCCATATAGATGATAAAACTATAGATGATCTTGAAACAACTGAAGAACTAAACAAATACTTCTCATCAGTATTCACAAATGAAAATTTAAATAATATTCCTGATCTTATACTACCAGGACAAGATAGAGAAATAAATGAATTAAGGGTAACAAAACTAGATATCCTAAAAGCAATAGATAAATTAAAAATGGAAAAATCTCCAGGGCCAGATGAAATGCATCCAATAGTCATAAAAGCTGCCAAAAAGAATATAGCACAGGCACTAGAAATTATTTTTAATAAATCATTGATATGTACTGAAATTCCAGAGGATTAGAAGCAAATGTGGCTCCAATCTTTAAAAAAGGAAATATAAACTTGGCAAAAACTACAGACCCATCAGCCTCACCTCCATTATTTGCAAATTACTTGAAAGTATCATTAGAGGTAAAGTTACTGAGTTCCTTGAAGAGTGCAACCTTATAAATGATAGCCAGCATGGCTTTCAAAATGGAAGATCCTGTCTAACCAACTTGATTGAATTTTATGATGGAGTCCTATTGCATTTGGACAATAAAGAGCCAGTAGATATAGTATACTTAGATTTTGCAAAGGCATTTGATACTGTTCCTCATGCAAGATTGTTGGTAAAAGTTAGAGCCCATGGTATAAGAGGTCATATAGCTGACTGGATAGAAGAATGGCTGAGAAACAAAACAGAGTTCATCTAAATGGAAATGTCTACTTGGAGACCCGTATTGAGCGGAGTCTCACAAGGGTCTGTGCTGGGACCTCTGCTTTTTGGTCTATATAAATGATCTAGAGAAGGGCCTATCATGTAAAACCTCAAAATTTGCTGATGATACAAAATTAAGCCATAATGTTAAGTCAGTAGCAGGAGCAATGACAATACAAAAAACTTGGAGTAACAGCCTGGGCAGATAAGTGGGAGATGAAATTTAATGTTGATAAGTGCAAGGTTATGCATATTGGGCCAAAAAATCTAGAATTTGAATACAATATGAATGGAATTTGGATTAAAAATGATGATAAAGAGAAAGACTTAGGTGTCACTGTGACTAATGAACTTAAACCCTCAAATCACTGTATGGAGATCAGAAATAAAGCAAATGCTAGACTCAATCTCATGCAGACACACATTGAATACAAATCACCCAATATTATAAAGCAACTATACATTTCATATGTGATACTCCTCCTCAAATACTGTATTCAATTTAATAGTCCCTATTTGATACACGATATTGAAAAACTGGAAAAAGTACAGAAACGAGCAACAAGAATGATCCCATCTCTAAGACAATTGACATATAGGGAAAGACTGGCGTATCTAAACATGTTCTCATTAAAAAGGAGGAGGTTAAGGGGTGATATGATAGAGGTGTATGATATGATAGAGGTGTATAAAATGATAAAAGGATTGGATAAGATAGAATCTCTCTTTTCATTAAAGATCACAATAACCAGACTAGAGGTCATAGTATGAAATTATTTAAGCCAAGATGTAGAACAAATTTAAGAAAACAGTTTTACAAATAGAGTAATTAAGTTTTGGAACAGTCTGACAGAAGAAGTGGTGACTTCAGATACACTTGATTCTTTCAAAAGAAGGTTGGATAGTTTGATGTCTGCAAGGGACATCTGGTGATAGTGTTTAAGCCCATTTTTATTGCATGAGTGGTACTAGTTTATTTCATATATATTATATGCATTTAGGTGATAGATCCCACAGCTCAACAAGTATTGTGGGATATAGGGAGGCATCATCTTGGGTTAGGGGTTACTGTCCTTACACACCCCATTTAAAGAGATTCCTCTACTGAGCGGTGCTCCCCATAGTACTGCAAGGTATTGAAAAACTCATGATCTTCACTTGCCTCACAAACACCTTTAAATTGGAGAGCCAAAATGGGTGCACACACATTTCTACATTACTGTACAGTCTTTACAGCCACACCTACACTTTTCCTCTTAAGTATATATATTGTAATGTATATGGCTGTAAATTGGATCTGATATATTTGCATGTCAGTTATAAATAATATTTGTGGTGGATAGTAGCCTATTATGACTTTGATCCTCTGGATCCAGAGATTCTATCTTTAGTTTTAAATTGATAATTAATTAGTTTTAAATTGATAATTAATTAGTTTAAATTGATAATTAATTAGGGTAACGGTTCAAAATAGGGGCACCACCTCAATTTTTGTGTTTTTTCCACCAAAACATGCTAAAACCATTGGTTTCCTGTTGTTTAGGATGAATGTGACCATCGCCATTACAGTAAATTATTGCTTGAAGTGATTTCACCCCCCCCCCTACAATCTGGGGGGACCACCGTGGGAACTAGGGGTCTTGGGTGGGAGAACACAGCATAAGCAATCATTTACTGTAATAGCGATGGTCAGATTTATCCTAAAACAATAGGAAACCAATGGTTTTAGCATGTTTTGGTAAAAAAAAACCTTATACCCTGAACCCTATACCGATCAATTTGTGATGCGTGATCTTTACAAGGGCTCCCCCCCATGACTCCAGATTTGAAAAAATTTACTGGAGCACAGCTCTGAATTTACTTTTTTCCCCTTACACCACTAGATAGGTTAATGATAGTAAACTCTTGAATTGACGACATACCAATTACAAATTGTTTTAGCTAAACATAATAATACAATAATGTACAGTTTATAACTCACCTTAAGTTTATTTATTCATTGCAGCAGCAACAGTGGACGATGTTAGACCTTGCATGTAGGCATTTGTTGTGAATTACCACCATGTATGCTTGGCCACTGATCAATGGCTTTCTGTGTGATCATTACAGCAGATCTAGTGCCTGGAGCTGGACCCTCCTTCACAATTCTGCACAGCTTAGTCAAATGAGATGGCTTAATGGATCCTTTGTGTTCAACAATGTAACCAAGAATGGAGAATGTCCCTTCAGCTGGTGCTTCACTCCAGGCAGTTGATCCATCTTTATCAAAATGCTTAATCTCTCTGTGATTCCTTTCCACAGCTGTTCTATATATTCTGTCAGCCAATTTATCACTGAGTCTTTTGTAAAACTACTTTCAGATCTGGTTCTGGATGGTCTAGCAACTTCAGCAACCTGGTAGTAATCAGAATGTTTCTTGATGTATTGTAAACTTCATTTAGGATGTAATCCTCAGCTGTTAGTTCCTTTTGCTGCCCTGTGGTATCGTGCTTAAATTCAGAAACTACATCATTTGCATTTCCTCCATTAGCTAATTTGGAAATTGTTTCCATCACTCTTAACATAACAGTTTTCCCTCCTTCTTTATAAAATATTTTCTACAAATTCTGCACTAACTGTGGTTTTTTGAGCTACTTGCAACATAATCTTTGTTACATAGGAAATCAATACATAGAACTTGGCACTAATTTCTTTCTCTTGTGGATGAAAAAAAAAAAACAATTTTCCACAAATCTGTCAAATTGATCAAATTCGTAATTAACCATGTGAGTATCAGATTTGAGTTTTGGTCTCTTAAAACCAATGATATTGTCAAGAACCATATTGGTATAGTCAGGCCTGATCTCAGATTTGAAGAGTGATTCTGAATAAAGTCTAAAAGCTCACTTAGTTTACAAATTTCTTCAATGCATCAACGTGGGCTCTGTTCACAAGATGCATTAAGTCCCATTGAAATTTGAAATTTTCTCCAAACAACTTTTACATTTCATTTTAAATGGCTCGTTGTCCTTACAAAAAGCCCCATCTCCAACCATTCCAGATACCTTGGATTTAGTTGCTTCTTCAGATAGTTTCAAGTGATTAGGAGACTTCAACACATCAAAAATTTCATTGGCCAAATAAACTCCTGATTTGCTGCATACTAAATTTATCCCAGCAAGTTTTACAGTCTTATCTTCTTCACTCATAACTAATACAACTAGCATGCTTAATCCCAAAATTGTTCCAATGTCAGCTGTTATTGTTACTGAAGTTTGTTCTAAGAACCACTTTACAGTTTGTTCTTTAAGTTGATTATCTAATAGCTGCACAAATTGTCTCGCACGCATGTGTGCTATGATTCAAATTTCCAACCTCACAACCTGACCTATGTAATACAGCTAGAAGTACTGGATATAGAGCCCATGCAGTGTTTGTTTTCATTATGTAGTATAAGATGTTGCCACATAAGTCTTCTATGCATTTAGTAGTGTTCCGAGAAGATGTTTTCATCACTTCATAAACAGCAGCTCTTTGATGATGCTGAAGTTTAATTAAATGTCTCTTCAGGTGGGTTTTCAGATTTCTAAACCATCTCTCTTGATTTTCTCCTTGTTTGCATACATAGGTTAAATCTTTAACATTGAAGTAACCTTTTATGTTAGAATGTTTGTCTGAAGCACATGCTTTGGGGTCTGTGCAAGCTATGCAATATAATGTAAACATTTTATCATCAGAAGCATCATCAATATCTTCTTGATTATCATCATCTTCATCCTCAACAGCTATATCTACATCAGGCATATTAGTGTCACTATTTGCAATGTTTTCCATTATATCACTTGGTACTGAAAATGAATCATCAGCATGCCCTAGATCCTTCTTTTCCACCAATTTGAATGTAGATTTGATCAAATCATTGTTCAGGATTTCTTGTATTGATTTACACTTGCTTAAATGGGCTATGGAAATGTCAAATTTGTTGCTTTTTGCTTTATTAGATTTGGATGCAACACTTGAATTTGAAGGCATATTTTGACTCCTCTCTTTATTAACCACAACAGCTTGGTGAGTTTCTTTTGTTAGGCGCAAAATTGCATTCAATGTCTTCTGGATTTGGGAATTTTCAAATTCCTCTAAAGCAGTTTTGTTAGTCTGATGCGCAGATTCCTCACTTACCTTTTGTTTCTTAGGTGGAGGAGAAGCACTTTCTTCAGTCTGTGAAACATCTAGTGAAAAAGTTTCATTTTCTAGATTAGCAGTTGAAGAAGTTGGTTCATTTTTCTGAGGTCTAGCACTAGCACATTTTGTGAACAAACTAAATGACTGCTTTGCCATATCTCTTTGCTGCACTTCATCCTGGTATTTCTTTATTGCAATATCTAAGCCGTGGGCCCAAACTCTGGGACCTCTTGTATTGTAACAAATATTTTTTTTGGAATTAAAATGTTCCTCCCAGTTTTGCTTCTTTGAATATTTGTTCTTGCATTGACCACAAAAGTAACCCCTTTTAACACCCTCACTTTTCTCTCCAACTTCATCAATATTAGGATCCATTATTGATTATTGACTACCTGAAAAAATACAAAATAAGTAAAAGTTAGTAAATATAGTATGGTAAAAGTGAGTAAAAGTAAGTAAATATAGTACAATGAAAGTAAGTAAAAGTAAGTGCTTTAAACTTAGTAAAAGTAAGGAAGAGTAAGTAAAAGTAGGTACCCTAAGTTAAAGTAAGTAAAAGTAAGTTTAAACTTAACTAAACTTTTCAATTCTAGAGTCATGGTGGATTACTTAAAACCGCACAAGTAATTATCTGGCCAATTTATCAAACCTGGCCGAGATCAATGGAACATAGTCCAATCCTGATAATTTTTTATTAAAAAAATATACGTTTTAATAAAATTTTAATTAACAAAACATTGAAGCTTAACAAAAAATAAAAATAATTGTTAAATATGGAATTACCAACTAAACTTAAAATAACTAAATTTGTAATTTAAAAAAATTGGTTTGTACAAGAACGTATACACAAAAAAATTGCATAATGTCTAGCGGATGAACAAAACCCAAACCCAAATTTACTTTTTCTCATGGTCAAATTTAATGGAGCAATGCTCCCAAGATCCCAGGAATCTGGAGTCATGTCCCCCCCCATATCCCCCTCCCCCCCCTCAAGACCTAAATTATACAAATAATAATGTAATAACATGTTAAGTTATGCATTTTTTTAGTCTTCATCTAGGGCACATGACGAATCAAGTTCTCAACACAGCCGCGAGCTCTACTAGCATCACTGCACATCCGTCACAGACCGAAGCCATTTTCAAACTGAAGTGAATGAACGATAGTAAGGTTGCCAACTCAAAATTTCTTAGATTCATACCCAAAAAGCACTGAAATAGCTATATATTTTTCATAATTTTCTAACTTCGTTTTTTTGACTATGTGACACATGCAATCAACGTATTTTAATGAGAGAAACAACTTTGTCTCTATAGTATTTTTCAAAATTTTGCTTAATTAAGTGGCACCCGTATTCTGAACCATTACCATTAGTTTTAAATTGATAATTATAGGGCAGTCAAAAGTTGACCAAAAAAATTAAGAAAGTTGACTTACGAATTGAAAAAATTAACTTATAAAGTTGCCTTTACTTTCAATAATAAAAACGATAGGTACTTGGGGTTATCTGTCGCCACTTTTTAATATTTTTTTTTATTTATTTATTTTTATATATTAAGAGAAGAGGATTCTTTATACTGTACGGCATTGACGATTGGTTAGGTTAAGTCGTGCTAGTTTGGTTAAAAAAACGGTATTTAACCAAACTAGCACGACTTAACCTAACCAATCGTCAATGCCGTACAGTATAAAGAATCCTCTTCTCTTAATATATAAAAGTAAATAAATAAAAAAATATTAAAAAGTGGCGACAGATAACCCACAAGTACCAAACGATACTTTAATTACTTATTCTTGCTCTTCTACATCAGTTGACCGATTGTGGTAAATTATGAAGTATTTGCCGACATTTTCTGGCAAAAAATTGCGATCCTTACTTAATAATTTATTAAGCATGGAGAAAGATCTCTCTACAGCGGCAGTTGTTGGTTGACATTGCAAAAGCTGACCATAAACTGTTGGTGAGATTTCAGGTCTACTGAGGTTAATTTTTTCAGAAATACCATTTGTCTTGAGTCTTGTTTCAATGTATTGTTTGACTGAACACATATCTTCGCCAAGGTTGATAGAAGAAATGGTTTCATATGCCTCTCTAATGGTGCAATCAGATGCTTCCATCCTAGTCACTAAGCTAGCAATCAAACTATAATTAATTTTGATTGACATTAGTTGCTTTGGCAGTTTTTCATTAGCAACACTCTCTTTAGCCTTCTGAACAATGATTCCTTCATCTTCAAAATTTTCCACAATTGTCTGCATAATAAAAAGCAGCATTCAGCCAGCTTGCCCAACATGTTACAATTGGTTCTGGAGGAGTTCCTATTTCAGCAAACAATTCCTTCCTTCTTTTGTTTTTAAGAGTAGAAGCCTTGACACATGCAATTAAAGTGTCAACATCACTATAAAATGCTCTTATTTGCATCGCACAATTATGTAACAGATGCGCAAGACACGTTACAAAAGTCTTGGAAAAAGTTGCTTGAGTGTCGCTCCAGCTGACACCATGTAACGAGCTGCATCAGACAGAAGTAAACAGAAATTTTCTCTTGGTATCTCGAATTCTTTTACAGTATCGTCAATCTTGTGTATGACAGTTCGTGCATTAACATTTCCAAGAAGAACATCGCACCTGATTAAATATGTTTTCTTGGGAACATCAATAGATCCAGCAAGTATGTTCAAATATTTTGAGCTCCTTACTTCACTTTCATCAACAATTAGGAAAACTAATTTACCCTCTAGCAAATGTTTTATTCTACTTAACTCGCTTTCTGCCTGTTTCATTGCTATTGATCTGCAAGTTGACACGCAAGGCACTGCTACACCTAATTCAGAGAACAATTGTTTCACATGAGGGTGCTCAACTTATGAAGAGGTATGTTGGCTGACAGAAATGTAGTCACAAGTTTTCCGAAAAATCTGAAGACTTGTACTTTAAAAGGGTTTGCGTCTTTTCATTTCCCACATTTTGGTCTATACCACGCTGGTGCTTTTGGGTAGAGCGATGTTTATCCACAAAAAAGGATTTGTCATGCTTGACCACAAACACAACAAATCTGACAGTATAGCTCACTTTTTCCTGAACAAATGAATTCATTAGGATATTTTGCAATTATAGCGCGCACTTTAGCAATAGAACTAACTGCAACTTTTGGCATTTTAAATATCTGAAATCAAAAGAAATCGAAATCAGTGAAATCACAAATCAGAAAAAATCATAAATCAAAAATGGTAACCAGTAACCACAATACATACAACACAACCACATCCAAAACAGAATGGACATAACTGAATAAGACAAATATGAGCAGCGAAGTTGCCAGTTAACCAAAAAGATGCCAATTTTTAGTTATTTTAATTATTTATTCTAAAAAATTGACTTTATTTACCTCATTGCTATTTTTGACCTAACAGGTAAAAGTTGAGGTAATTATTCGTTTTTTGACCCAGTCTCTTTTTAATGAGAGCAAACGTTTCTGGTCAATTTGGAGGTGCTCTGCACGAATCTGCCGTCCGTTTCCTGTGCAAATGCGTAGTTTTCGAGATATCATCTCGAAAACTGCGCATTTGCACAGGAAACGGATGGCAGATTCATGCAAAACATCTCAAAATCGACCAGAAAAGTTTGCATTCGTGCTAAACACAACCTAACCTAACCTAACTTAGCCTAACCACCTAACCTAACCAGTCACCTTATTTTGGAGGATATAGTTCTGCAATTGCAGTAAGGAAGTGATGCAGAACTGTAGAATCATCAGGATGTTCTGCCGGTAATGAGGACGTCTATTACCAGCACGTAAAACCCACGATTTCACATCCTTCCATTTTTTTTACGGCACCTAAACACCTTCGAGTCTTGTCTTAAAATACAGGCAGTATTACATTTAGGGCAAATCACGGATGTCGGAATTATGCCGTGATTGGAAAAAACATCTAAACTTTTATTTTCATCGAGGCCAACAAGGCAGATTAGGTCCTCGAAATCAAGTTCACAAGATTCACACGTCATACCAGTAGAACGAAAACCACCACACTGACCAGAAACAGAAAGAAGTAGCCAAAGCAAGAAAAAGTAGCCAAAAAAAGCCAAGTAACCAAAAAAAGCCAAGAAAAATCTCCAAAAAAGTTAGCCCAAATAAACAAACCAACCAAAACTTATATACATACATATTAGAAAGTAGATAATATTTTTTTTAAAAAAGTACATTTTATACAAATTTGCACAGATAATATATATATTTCTTATTCAGCTTCGATTGGTTATTCAATATATTGCTGTTATAGCTGGGTGTGACTGGGTCAAAAAACGAATATTAACCAAAGTTGACTTTTGGTTGACCTATTAACTTTGGTAATATACCCCCTACAGGTGTTTTTATTGCATTTTCAGTAGTTTCAGCGAAAACTGCCCCATAGGAAACAATTTGACTTTATTGACTTTTGACCGCCCTAATAATTAGTTTTGTAAAAATTGGTTGTTGCCAATGTACAGGCAGTTTTTACATAGTGGAGCCACCTCGATGGGCCGAAGTGGCCCCTAGTGTGCCCACTATAAAAATTTCTTATGTTCTTAACATCTTCAGTGTCATAACTTTGTTACTGTCTAATATTTTCAAAATGATACATAGATGCTTGCACCATTTTCTCTGCTCTATCGATTGATATATGTTTCATTACTGTAGCATGTTTCATGACAATGCGGGTGTCTTGTAAAGTTTTACCACAATGCACTTCGGCAGAAACAATAGACAACTGGAGGGCAGAAGCACCCCATCCTCAGATGGGGCTGCCTGTGAAGACATGCGTAAGAGCCCACTATAAAAATTTCTTGTTCTTAACATCTTCAGTGTCATAACTTTGTTACTGTCTAATATTTTCAAAATGATACATAGATGCTTGCACCATTTTCTCTGCTCTATCGATTGATATATGTTTCATTACTGTAGCATGTTTCATGACAATGCGGGTGTCTTGTAAAATTTTACCACAATGCACTTCGGCAGAAACAATAGACGACTGGAGGGCAGAAGCACCCCATCCTCAGATGGGGCTGCCTGTGAAGACATGCGTAAGAGCCGATCGAAAGATGGTACTACGGTAGGCTATCCGAACTAACCCGAAAGACCTAACTGAAGGCTAGGCCTGGCCCTGGCCAAAGCCTACAAGCCAGACCCTCTCTGGGGGGGGGGATAAGGATCCAGCTAATTCAGCACACAATCGAAATAAGACGATTAAGTAAATCTACACAAACCAAATCACCGAAACACGTCTTATCAGCACGATTAACTGCCAAGGTTTCCCCCACCGACTGTAGAATACACTGGTATGCATATGAAATTTTTTGTCTGCTGTGAGGGTTTTTTCAACTCATATTATATAATTCGACCATGCTGAATTCGAAAATGACATTGGTTTTCCTCAATCAGGTCAGGTTTTTCTCTATTGGCCATTTATTATAAGTCCAATTTTATCCCCAAATTTATTGATTTTTTAGCTTAAACACTGTAGATACGAGTAATATTATAAGAACACTCGTGAAAAATGAAAACATTGTGTGAATAAATACTTTTATTCATACAATGAATATGGAAAAAAGTTTATTGAGGAAGGAATGAAGTTTTTTTGGCTTTCCGTCTGTGTTTTTCTTCGGGCACGTCTCGCTTCAAACACCAGCAATAGTCCGCCAGCATATTGATATCCCAGTTTCCCTGGTACCTCTCTTCCATTATTTTGATATCTTGGTGAAATCGTTCACCCTGTTCCTCACTATAATCCCCGCAATTTTCAGGAGAATAGTCCAAGTGGGACCACAAAAAGTGCATTTTTATGGACATGCGCGACCCATGAGCTTTGAAAGCTTCCATCAAGTTTTCGACAACGGACTCGTATTCTGGACTTCTACGCTTGCCAAGAAAATCAGTGACAACTGATTTGAATGCCTGCCACAGTGTTGCCAACTCTAAAAATATTTTCGCACTAGTTTGACTGCCAAAACGCGCTAGAACGCGCTAAATTTAAAAAATAAGGCGCAAAAACAAGCACCAATTACAAAAAACCATTATCCTATTAAATATTTTTAAGAAATAGTAAAAAAGCATTCTTACCATGAAATTTATTCAAAATCTGTAATCTCCCAATCAATAATTCCTTCTGATATAGATTCTGTAGGTTCTTTGTATGTATCCATTGAGCCGATCTTTTTGCAAACTTCTTTGGTAGCTTGTAATTGTAGCAGCATTTTCCATTTCTTTTAAGTCCATATTAACAGTTAAAACTTGCGTTAAGCTTTTGACACTTAGGCGATTACGCAATTTAGATTTAATAATATTCATGTGACTAAAAATCCTTTCCACATCGGCATTGGAGTGAGGTAGCAAAAGCACAGTTAATGCTAATTGTGAAAGACTTCCAAATGGGTTTTCTCCTGTGGCATCCCGATAAGAATTTACTTCGCTCCAGAAAGAAATTGTATCTGAAACCTAGGACCATTGTACATTTCTTAAATTTTTCCATTGGAAATCAATACGAGTCAGTGTTTCTGCATCTGTAATAAACAGTTTTGCAAGCTCAATAATTCCGGGTTTAATTGGTTTCAGGCATTCGCTGACACTGAAATAATTCATTGATTGCAACATACGAAAGTTATCAGGCAGTCGCTGCCTAATTTGTTGTATAAGTTCCACTACAAATTTTATGCATCGAGCTCTCATATCTTTTTCTTCTTGTTCTGGAAATTTACATTCAGAAAGTTCTTTTTCATACTCATAACCGAGTTATGGCTTAGGATCTATATAATCATGAACTGATTCACCCTCTTTAAGTTTCTTTCCATGAATGAGAATGATAGAACAGAGGTGGTCAACAAGATGTTGTAGATCAGCCAATAATTTTGTTGGATCTTGAGTTTCAGCCTCAAATTGTTTATTAACTCTTTGCGGTTTTGAACCGTATAATAAAGCGCTGAATTTAGCGTTAAAAATGTTTAAAGCGCGCCAAAATAACGCGCCCGCGTAACTCGTTGCCTTTTCGCGCTGCCAAAACTAGAAACGCGATACATTTAGCGCCAAACGCGCTAAGTTGGCAACACTGGCCTGCCAGGCATTCTTCTCAGTTGGAGTCATTGCGTTTTCGAACTGAGTATCCTTGATCAAAGTTCGAATTTGAGGACCATCAAAAGCCCCAGCATTTAGTTTAGCATCAGATATATGAGGAAATTTACTCTCGAGATATCGGAATGCTGAACCCTCCTTATTCATTGATTTGATGAAATTTTTCATCAAGCCCAGCTTAATATGAAGTGGTGGGAGCAAAATTTTTGTTGGTGGTACAAGGGGCACTGAAACGACATTATGCGACCCAGGTTCAAAATTCTCTCTGGATGCCCATTCACGCTGTGCATAGTGCTTCTCATCCGCTCGGCTATCCCATTTGCAGAGGAAACATGGGTATTTCGTGTATCCCCCTTGCATTCCCAATACAAATGCCACAATCTGAAAAAAAATGAAAATATTTAAAGAATTTAGAGAATTTGTTCTATCACATAAAAAAAATCTATGCATTGGACTGTATCACTTCTGTGGGGAAGTTAAGTGTTCTTATACGCTCTCAAATAACCTTTAAAAACAACATAGTCAATAGCAATAGTTTACTTATGATATTAGTATTACCTTCAAATCTCCACAGATCCTCCAGTTATGTTGGTCGTATACGAGAGCATCCAGTAAAATTTTCATGTTATCGTAGCTCTCAGTAAGTTGTACGGAATGTGCTACAGGGACTGATGCAACCCTATTCCCAATGTTGAGAAGTACTGCGTTCAAACTTCGTTTAGACGAGTCTAAATAGCCTCCATTCTGATGCGTTATATGGCAGGCCCAAGGATTCGATTAGCCCCTCAACATTGCAGCAGTACACTAAGGAAGAGGTATTTTCGTGCACTGCAAAAAACTTGCGGAATTCTTCCTCTCGTTTCCTATACCAGGAGAATGTTGTTCCCGGAGCCAGCAAGTTGTCCTCTCGAAGTCGTGAGCCCAAGATCTCGGCAGCTAATTTGGAAAGTCCTAAATCCCTGGTAAGATCATTAAGTTTGGCCTGGTTGAGAGGCCTCGGCTCATTTGAAGCGGTATTTTGAGGTATATACGACTGGGACTGGTCATTGGCATTGGTCATTGATTCATCATCAGAATCATCGAAGTCCAGGGTTTGAGGTGGGTCGGGTATTGGAATTCCAGGACCATGGGGTACAGGTCTCATAGCAGAAGGAATGTCAGGGTATACAACAATGTGTTTATTCTTGTTAACTCCTGAAAATAGAAACACAGAAACATGGATATAAAACTTGCATATGAAATAGAAGAAGCATTCAGACAGTGGCGGCTCGTGAGGGAAGGCTGCGGTCTGTAAGATATGAAATAGGTCGATGGAGTCTGTATATTTTCTTTCTTTTTCATTCATATTGTCCCTTCGGGACAATATGAATGAAAAAGAAAGAAAATATACAATCATTGTATATGTAAATGTAACTTGTATAACAATATGTATGTGTAAATGTATTTTCTATAACAATATGTATATGTAAATGTATGATTACCATTATGGTGAATATTATGCTATATATGGTGAATATTACATTATGGTGAATATTATGTCAAGTTTCATACGAGGATTTCAAAATATTTAAGAAAAATAAATTTAGAAGCCCACCTTGGAGGTTTGTCATGCAGAAATAGCAATCTGTCACATGATCCTTTCCTTCTCTCCAAATCATGGGAATTCCAAAAGGCAAAGATTCGCTCTGCCTTTGCTCCATCTTCTCAAATTTTCAATGCACGTCTTGCAGCACATATGAGGGGCGAAATTTTTGTCCTGGTCCACTAGCTTAATTCCAAAGTATGCTCTATACATTGTCTTCACAAATTTAGTGATTTGGGACTGGTTATTTGGCATGGTAACCGTCCCACATATGTAGCAGAATCTATTGGGATCATTTTTACACACTCTATTCATTATGAAATTTTATCTATATGCCTGAAAAGTAAAAAAAGATATTATACAAGTGAAACAAGTGATGATAGATGTTACTGTTCCAATTCCGCTTTGACAAAATCACGAAAAATTCTATTTTACTTATGAGGCCATAGCCGGATAACCTGAGCTGATTGAGAAAAACGGATTGCAGATTCGAAATCAGCAGGAAAAAACTCGATAAGAATCACTTACAAAACCTTGACAGCAAAATTGATGCATACCAGTGATATAGATCGAACTATAAAACCAAATGACAACTCCTGGAAGAATGGTTCACTCTTTATAGTTGTTTACATATTAATCTGCAACAAGGCAACAATTAGGGCTTGAAAATTTGTACAGATTGTTCCTGATTAATGACAAATGTGTAAATAGAGCTACTCGGTTTTTAAATTTTAGCGGGGATGAATCAGCGGTAAAAACATTGCTGCAAATGCCAGTGTGATATGGGCTTAAACCTTGAACTAGGTTAATATATTAAATCACACGACTACCCTACGTTTTTGCCAACCATATGTTCTGCCTCAGATGGATACCTCATTACCGTACTGTAGGGTATGTGGATAATGGACATGATATACATGTTATTTATTTTGATTTTAGTAACGCTTTTGACAAGGTTCCACATAGGTAGGCTGACCATATTTCCTTGAGACAAAAACGGGACATTGGGATGGCAAAAAAGGGACGGGGTTATGTAATATTCTGTATTCATGAAAAAGTAAGTACATAAACCGGGACAAAATTGACATTTTTATTAAAAGGACGGGACGGCCAGGAAATATAAAACAAACGGTACTGTCCCGTTCAAAACGGTACGTATGGTCAGCCTACACATAGGAGACTTCTATATAAATTAAAAGCTCATGGGATATTCGAGCCAGTTATAAACTGGATAGAAAAATATTTAGAAGACAGAGAACAGAGAGTAATTCTAAATGGTCGTGAATCTGAGTGGCAGAAAATGAAAAGTAGGGTACTACAGGGCTCAGTGTTAGGTTCATTACTCTTTATTTTATAACTAACGTAAGTGATTTTGAGAAGGGAGTGGGTAATAAAGTTTCTAAATGTGTAAATGATACAAAAGTAGTTGCCCCAGTTACAAATATGAAAAATTCTTATAAACTACCAAAAGATATTGATAGCTTAGTCACCTGGGCGAGTAAAAACAAAACAAAAAACACAAAACACTTTATTTCAGACTCAACAGGTATAAACATTATACTTGTGGTCCATAGAAGGTTAAGAGATAGTTGTTTGGAGCACTGACTGTGTAGGCCAGTGAATAACTATGAATAATGAACATACAGTTGCTTACGTCAATGCTTCCAGATTTGAGATCCATAAAATATATCGGAGATCAGTCCACTAACCATGGCTTCTATTATTTATTATCTTATTAACTGACTCACCAAGCCCAATGATAAATATAAATACAAAAGTGCGTATGACCCTGCAGAGTTAGGCACCTTATTGACTACAAACAGCATACTGGCACTAGAAGGAATACCATTTATAAATCTTGGAGTTCTTAAAAAACTCCTAAAAATATTATTATATGCAACCTGCAGTAACATAGTAAATAGCAAACGAAATTTAATTCAAATAGATCAGTTAGTGCTGTGCGAGAATGAGAAAATGATAAAATGGGAGTGGGCAAGCACATTAGCAGCAAGTCAAAATAATGCCTGCTGGATTGCATACAGTTCTGCAGCTAAGATAGTGTACTGAGGAGATAATTTCCAGGAAAAGTAACGTGATGAAACGGAAATAAATACAGCTGAAGTACAGGAACTTGGTCAGAATGGGAGTAGAATGTCGTGCACCAAAGATGATACACAATGCAAAATTATAAATAATCTCACGTCTCTTTTTCAGGGAATACAGTATGCTGAGGAGTCATAGATAAGATCAGCATATCACAGTTTCCCCAGTATAAAATCATTGTAAAAGGAAAGCAGCATTCTCCTACTATCTGCACCTCACCTATCTAAGGAAACAACCTTGAGTGCATTGCTACGGATAGTACACCTTGCTACGAGATGGGTGATATGAGCGGACCACGTAAGGGAAGAGCTATCGAAAATCAGGCCCAGGGATTTGAGAGTGGAGACTGTATGATTCTCAACAGAATCAATTTTTAGTGAAACACAAGGAATACAGTGAAAAAAGTAATATTTTTACTTGTCAGTGCTCATTATTATGGTTTATTTTTAGTTGTCACACCAGACTACAAGATGAAAATTATTTACTGTGGAAGAAAATGTTCAATGCTTTTAATATCTAATATTCAACAATTGCTTCACAAAAAAGTGTACACTCTTCTTTCACAATTTTCATTCACCCTGATTCTGATCTCATTCACCCGATTGAGAAACACTGCCTTATATGACCTACTGTCCAGAAAGCTTGCGAGCCAGCGGAGGAGACATCCACAGACTACTAAAGTGGTGAGTTTATACAGCAGACCTGTATGGGAAACAGAATCAAATGCTCGACTAAGATAAAAAAAGCTACCTAAAACAAACTTCTCATCTTTCAGAGCCAATCGGATGAATGTCTTCAGTGCGGTGCGGTGCAACGAACATTTAAGGGGTAGGGGCTCCAAAAAGGGCACCTCTTTGGGGTTGTTGTAAATTTAACTTTACTTACTTTTGCTAACTGCTATTATGTTTTCATTGTGTTTAATTATTATTTCTGTTCTGTTTCAGATGTAATCTCGATTATAAATTATGTTTGAATTAGTTGAATAAAGCCTCTAAACGTTGAATTCATTGGCCTTTTCATAACAATTTATTCAACTCATTCATATCATGGAAAAATTTCTGAGGCCTGAAAGATTTAATACAGACTCCAACTGTGCTAACGCAGCTAAGGAATGGAATCACTGGTTCCGCACATTCAATAACTTCCTCTCATCATTAGCTGACAATACTGTGGACAAATTGGCTCTTCTGGTGAACTATGTTACACCTACTGTCTATGAATTTATAAGTGACTGCAATACCTATGAAGACGCTATAGCTATCCTCGAAGGAATTTACGTAAAACCTCAGAATGAAATCTATGCTAGACATTTGCTTGCAGTCCGCAAACAGGAGACTGGGGAGTCACTCGATACATTCTCCAAGCACTGAAACAACTCAGTCGTGACTGCAACTTTCGCGACAGTACTGCAGTGCAATGTCGTGATGACTCCATTCGTGACTCCTTCATCAGTGGACTTCGATCCTTAGCGATTCGCCAGCGATTGTTGGAAAACAGAACTTTAGATCTTCAAACTGCCTACGATCAGGCTCGGGCCTTGGACGCTGCACAGCTACAGGCCGAATCATGCCCCATTTATCATTCATCTGTTGTTGCCATGGCCGAATCAGAAAACAAGCCAAAAACGCCTTTATCTAACCGACCAGTGTAATGAGTCTTTACTAATATTTGTTTTCTGTGTAACAAGTCTTTACTAATTATTGTTTTCTGTGTTTCAGATCTATGCTATGTTTATGTTGAATAAAGCCTCAAATTGGCCTTTACTTTATCTTTAGCCCGCTAACAAACGCGGCACCACAATTTATTCAACATTTCAATCAGCCATTCAGTCGGCCTTTCAGATACAGCAAGCAAATATTCATCCAGTAATCTTACTATATCATGGAGAAGGTGATTCGCCCGGATAAATTTATTACTTCTCCGAATTCTCCCCAAGCTGGGAAACTATGGAAATTATGGTCGCGCGGATTCAAATATTTCTTGAGTACTATCGCCGAACACAACCCCAATAAATTGGAGGTTCTATTCATACATATCGGCCCCGATGTCGCTGATATCATTCAAGACTGCTCTACTTATGAGAATGCCATGGCAGCCTTAGAGGCCACCTACGTCAAGAAGCCAAACGAGGTATGCGCTCGCCACCTGTTGTCCACCCGTCACCAAAAGCCCGAGGAAACCCTCGATGAGTACTTGCAAATTCTTCAACAACTAGCCAATGACTGCAACTTCAAATCGGTTTCCGCCGACGAAAACAGGAGTTCATCTGTGAGAGACGCTTTCATCCGAGGAATTAGAGATAGCGCCATCCGCACCCGCTTACTCGAAAATGACACACTCTCACTGGAAAAGGCTATCGTCCAGGCTCGAACATTAGATCAGGCCCAGAAAAACTCAGAATCGTACCTCACTCATTACGGTGCTGTTGCAGCCACTGGCTCTCGCCACGAACCGTCGCCGACTACTGACTCTGCCCGGCCTGCCTGCGTCCAAGGAGACGATCTCCCAAACTCTTCAGCCGCTACGAATTTCGACAACAAAGCCGCTCTGTGCTTCTTCTGCGGGTCTCGACGCCACCCACGAAGCAGGTGTCCGGCAAAGGATTCTATCTGTGCGAAATGTGAAAAGACCGGCCACTGGGCCAAAGTCTGCCGCTCAAGTACTTCCTCGGCACGTCAAAAACAGGATAAAACCACAGCGTCTCATTCAGCCGCAGCATTAGCGACCATTATTACAACTCTATCGTGTAGCTCCTCCATGCCTACCAGCTCAACAGTCGATATCCTCGTCAACGGCCGTTCGTGTCTCGCCTTGTTGGATACTGGCAGCTCGGACAACTTCATTCGTGAGGATCTAGCCAAACACTTAGAGCTGCCCATTCTTCCGCACTCGGGCGTCGTATCAATGGCTTCGCCTAATCTATCCGCAGCCATCTCAGGTCGATGTACAGTGAAGGTTACGATGGGAGACCGCGACTACGAAAAGCTCGAACTATCCGTCTTGTCGGATCTGTGCGCTGACATAATACTCGGTACCCCATTCTTAATCAGACACAAGGAATTGAACATCAATTTCGGAGGTCCGGAGCCAGCACTCCATATATGCGGCCTTACTCGATCAAGAATTTCAGCCCCACCACTATTCGGCAACTTAACTGCCGATTGTCGTCCCATCGCCACGAAGTCCAGACGATTTTGCTCTGAGGACAAAATTTTCATTGGGAAAGAAATCGAAAAGCTACTCAGGGATGAGATAATTGAACCCAGTAACTCACCCTGGCGTGCTCAAGTAGTCATCACATCTACGGAAACAAAAAAAAAACCGCATGGTAATCGATTTCTCTCAAACCGTCAACCGATTTACCATGCTAGATGCATATCCTCTTCCGCGAATCGATGATATAGCCAACAAAGTCTCACACAACACAAATACTACAGCGTAATTGATCTGTCAAGCGCATACTACCAGGTAGAAATCGATCCGTCTGAACGACCTTTCACAGCATTCGAGGCTGACGGAAATCTATACCAATTCAGAAAGATCCCTATGGGAGTAACTAACGGAGCCGCGGCCTTCCAGCGCGTCATGAACGAATTCATATCCTCGAACAACTTATCATCAACATACGCCTACCTCGACGATCTCACCATCTGCGGAACCACTTGGGAAGAGCACGATGAGAACCTTCGACATTTCTGGGAAGCCGCTAAACGAGTAAATCTGAGTCTAAACAAGGAAAAATGCAAGCTTTCGATGACATCAGTGCACCTGCTCGGATATTCTATCTCTCATGGCGTATTGCGGCCCGATCCCGAACGCCTCCGGCCACTACAAGAACTTCAAACTCCTCGCAACAAGTCGTCTCTACAACGCGTAATCGGACTATTCGCATACTATGCTAAATGGATTCAGAACTATTCCCTCAAGATCAAACCTCTGCTCAACGTTTCATCATTCCCATTAACTCGCGAGGAAGTATCAACGATCCAAACACTCAAAGATGATATCTCGAAAGCTGTCGTCGGTTCAATCGATGAAGAACTGCCGTTCACTGTGGAGACGGACGCTTCCTCTTCAGCAATCGGAGCCACCCTCACCCAGAACGGCCGCCCGGTGGCGTTCTTTTCTCGCGCTCTGAATAACACAGAACGTCGCCATCACATCGTTGAAAAGGAGGCATACGCTGTAATCGAATCCATTCGCAAGTGGAAGCACTTCTTAGCTTATCGACACTTTACTGTCGTCACCGACCAGCGGAGCGTATCTTTCATGTTCGATGGAAAAGCTACTGGTCGTATTAAGAACGATAAGATTCTCCGTTGGCGTGTAGAACTAGCCGGCTACTCATTCACAATAAAATACAGACCGGGCCCCGAGAACCGAGCCGCAGACGCATTGTCGCGATCCTTTTGCGCTGCTACTCCAAGAATATCCCTCGCCCAGCTGCATGTTAATCTGATACACCCAGGAGTCCGCCGAATGACTCATTTTGTGAGAGCTAGGAACCTACCAT
The DNA here is from genome assembly GCA_023014485.1 of Bathynomus jamesi. Taxonomy (NCBI): domain Eukaryota; kingdom Metazoa; phylum Arthropoda; class Malacostraca; order Isopoda; family Cirolanidae; genus Bathynomus; species Bathynomus jamesi. The sequence goes on along the minus strand of JAJOZX010002058.1, from coordinate 244,807 downwards.
TCTCGGTGGATGACATCAAACGAGTTACGTCGGAATGCCAAACATGCGCTAAATGTAAGCCACAGTACTATAAACCAGAAGTTAGTCACTTAATACGGGCCATGTCCCCATTTGACCGACTTAACATCGACTTTAAAGGCCCGTTTCCGAGCGCAACTTCGCGACCTTACATCCTAATAGTAATCGACGAGTATTCACGCTTTCCTTTTGCCTTCCCGTGCCGTGATACGAACACGTCAACCGTTATCGCCCGTCTCACCGAGTTATTTTCTACCTTCGGAACTCCCTCTTACATCCACACAGATCGAGGGACATCGTTTATGTCTTCGGAACTAAAACTGTTCCTAACTAAACATGGTATCGCGACTAGTCGCACAACGCCGTATCACCCCCAAGGAAACGGGCAATGCGAACGTTACAATGGAATCAACATGAACACCATCAAACTAGCCATAGAAGATCGCGGGTTGCCGATGTCGCAATGGGAGTCCGTCCTACCAGACGCGCTGCACTCGATTAGATCGCTGCTGTGTACGGCCACGAACGAAACTCCTCACGAGCGTCTATTCACGCACCCGCGGCGTACTTCTACCGGTTCTGCACTACCAACGTGGCTGACTTCTCCGGGAACTGTACTCCTTCGCCAATTCATTCGCCGATCCAAGAACGACCCCCTCGTCGAGGAAGTTGAGTTAATTGAGGCAAACCCCAACTACGCGTTTATACGGCATCCGAATGGGAGAGAAGATACCGTATCCATCAGGGACCTGGCACCGGCGGGACGTAGCAATACGGATGACACGAATCACTATGAACCCCCCGTACCCAGTCCGCCAATCAATTCCACCCCGCTAACGGACGACTCAGAACCCGCTGAGATCCGCCGACACACGGTCCCAACAGCTCCCGTCGAAGCGACTCCAGTCGAAGTCGAGAGAGGCCCACCTATGTCAGTAACCTCCGAGACGAGTCCCCCTCTGAGAAGAAGCACTCGAATCAGATACCCAGCTCAACGCCTAAACTTGTAGACTCTTCTTTCTTCCAAAATATCTTGAACTTGTCGTTTTGTTTCTTACCGTGCAAAGTATCACGTATTATAAAAGAAGAGAGGAATGTAATGAGTCTTTACTAATTATTGTTTTCTGTGTAACAAGTCTACTAATTATTGTTTTCTGTGTAACAAGTCTTTACTAATTATTGTTTTCTGTGTAACAAGTCTTTACTAATTATTGTTTTCTGTGATCACGTATTATAAAAGAAGAGAGGAATGTAATGAGTCTTTACTAATTATTGTTTTCTGTGTAACAAGTCTTTACTAATTATTGTTTTCTGTGTTTCAGATCTATGCTATGTTTATGTTGAATAAAGCCTCAAATTGGCCTTTACTTTATCTTTAGCCCGCTAACAAACGCGGCACCACAATCAGAATACAGTCCAATTGAGTCGGACGCTCCTGAAGATTCTGCCATGTCAGCTGCTGTAGTGCAGAAGTGCTACTTCTGCGGATTTCCTCGACACCCTCGGAACAAATGCCCTGCTCGAGAGGCTGTTTGTGGCCGGTGCACTAAAAAAGGACACTTCGCTAAAGTCTGCCGATCTGCTGCTGCTAAACCTACCTCTGCGGCAGCTCCATATTTGGCTACCATTTCTGCATCAGTTCATGGCAGTTTATCGAAAGCTCTCCTACGAGTAAAGATTAATGGCATAATGGCCGACGCTCTCGTCGACACTGGAAGCTCGGAAAGTTTCATCTGCACAGAGTTTTGTCTGCACAATTCTTTGCAATTGCTTCCCTGCTCCAGTAGCATTTCCATGGCTTCTACAGCATTTTCAGCGAGGGCCGCTGGTGTTTGTCATGCACAACTTGAGTACGATACTCATGTTTTTCAAGACGTCAAATTCACTGCTTTAAAGCATCTATGCGCTAATGTAATACTGGGGCATGATGTTTTGGGTGAGCATGAACGAGTGGAAATAGCGTTTAATGGTGCACATCCTCCACTCAAGTTATGTAGTCTTGCTGCCGCGTCGGTGCCTCCACCCTCTCTATTTTCCTACCTCACGCCTGACTGCCGACCAATCGCAGATAAATCTCGACGATATTCGCTATCGGATTCAAAATTCATAGATTCTGAAATCTCTCGTCTTCTCAAGGAGGGTATCGTCGAACCCAGCATTTCTCCATGGCGTGCCCAGGTTTTCGTCACAACGAACGAACGACACAAAAAGAGAATGGTTGTTGATTATTCTCGGACGATAAACAGATTTACTCTTCTCGATGCCTATCCATTGCCCCGTATTGATGAGATGGTTAAAGAGATCTCCCAATATGGATTCTACAGCACTCTAGACCTGAAAAGTGCGTACCATCAGATAGCTCTCAAAGAAGAAGGAGAATATACACTGCATTGAAGCGAATCAAAGACTGTACCAGTTTCGTAGAATACCTTTTGGAGTCACCAATGGCGTTGCGAGTTTTCAGCGTGTTATCGATGACGTTATTGCTAAGGAAAACCTAAGAGCTACCTATGCCTATATTGATAACGTCACTATTTGTGGCCGTACTCAGCAGGAGCACGACAGGAATCTTGATTGTTTTCTCGCTGCTTCCAAGAAATACAACCTTACATTTAATACAGATAAAAGCGTGTTCTCTGCCCAATCAATCAATCTTCTTGGTTATTGTGTTAGCAAGGGCACTATGAAGCCAGATCCTGAACGAATAAAACCATTGCTGGAGCTACCGCTCCCATCAGACCTTCCGTCGCTCCGTCGAACATTAGGCATGTTCTCTTACTACTCACAGTGGATCCCTCATTTCTCGGAAAAGATTTATCCTCTCACTCGATCTACAGAATTCCCTCTTTCCAGTGATGCAAATGCTGCATTTCAGTCATTGAAGCAAGACATACGGAATGCAGTGGTGATGGCTATAGACTCTACTTCTCCATTCGTTGTTGAGACTGATGCGTCTGAACATGCGATAGCCGCTACTCTAAATCAAATGGGACGGCCTGTCGCATTCTTCTCCAGGACGCTCTCAAAATCAGAGCAACATCACTCTGCCATAGAAAAAGAAGCTTATGCCATTGTTGAGGCATTGCAGAAATGGAAGCACTATCTCCTTGGGCATCACTTTCAGCTCGTTACAGATCAAAAATCAGTGGCATTTATGTTCAACAACAGAGAGACTGGAAAGATAAAGAATGAAAAGATAATGAGATGGCGCTTGGAACTGTCATCCTACTGCTACGACATCGTTTATCGACCTGGTAGAGATAATGTAGCCGCGGATGCACTGTCACGCAATCATTGTTCGGCTACGGGAACTGATCTATTATATCAATTGCACGATTCTCTCTGTCACCCTGGAGTAACTAGAATGGCCCATTTCATCCGTTGCCGCAATCTTCCTTACTCAATGGATGATATAAAGAAAATGACAGCTTCTTGCTTTCTATGTGCGCAACTCAAGCCTCGATTTTATAAACCACCAGCAGATCATCTAATTAAAGCAACTCAACCATTCGAGAGGCTCAATATTGATTTCAAAGGTCCTCTGCCTTCTTCAACTGGTAACAAGTACCTTCTCGTAATCATTGACGAATTCTCACGGTTTCCTTTTGCTTTCCCTTCCCCCGATCTATCTTCATCTTCGGTCATCAAGTCCTTATGCCAATTGTTCTCCATTTTTGGCATGCCAGCATTCGTGCATAGTGACCGGGGGTCTTCCTTTATGTCACATGAACTACGGAAATTCCTCCATGAGAGGAGAGTGGCTACCAGCCGTACCACTCCATACAACCCACAGGGTAATGGTCAAGTCGAGCGCTATAATAGCATTATTTGGAAGGCCGTATCTTTAGCTGTGAAATCCCGAGATTTGGTTAGCTCTCAATGGGAAGCTGTGCTCCCGGACGCCTTACATTCTGTTCGATCCTTGCTCTCAACTGCCACTAATATGACACCTCACGAACGATTCTTTGGATTTCCTCGTCGATCATCCTATGGCAGTGCTATACCAACATGGTTGGTCTCACCGGGGAGGGCTCTCCTCAAAAGACACGTACGTCATCATAAAGACGACCCATTGGTCGACGAAGTAGAGATATTAGATGCTAACAGGGCTGGGCAATAAATGCATTGAATATATTTAAATACTAAATACATGGGAGAAATGTATTTAAATACTAAATACTAAATACATTTTACGAATGTATTTAGATACTAAATACAAAATACATCAATTGTATTTAAATACATTTGTAAATACATTTTAAATACATACAAATTTTAACATATGCATTCACTAATTCATGAGTAACAACAATATAAAATGCTTGATAAAGGATAAAGAAATAGTACAATCTAATTTCCGATTATATATTTCCCTTTTTAGAACAAAACAAAAACAAAAGAACTTAGAACTTACGATGTTCAACCAGTGACATATTATACTCAACTTTTGCACAGTTTGAATCATGCCAGGGTGGACACGCTGTGAAAAAAATAAACATGAATTACCTAATGAATAATGATCGATAATTAATGAATCAATAATCATTGATATCAATTTTTGATAAATTTCTACTTTAGGGGACACGGTGAATTTCGAAATAAATACACCACTCGATAGATCAGACGATTTTAAAAGCTTTTTCATCAATGAATTTTCCATCGCAAATTGGATTGATTGCAACGAGTTAGTTACACAGGCCCACTTAAGGCAGAGCCGTTTTGTACGATTATTCGGTCAATTTCAAGATATTTTTTGATGTCTAAAAAAACACTTACCTTCAGATGAGTGTACAGATTCGTTGTAGCATTGCTTGCAGCAGAGACTTCGTGTTTACACAGCAAGCAGGTGCACTTTACCTTATTACCGTCTTTAGATTTAATTTTAAAGTATTTTCCATCAAACAGAGGGTGCACTAAATTGTTATCTGCAGATATATCACTGTTTGATTCACCGGATTTGCTTGTTGAAGCCATGACACGCACACGATAAAGAAATCAACCACTTTCGACTAAGAGTGGCACACAACTGATTGAACTGACACGTTGAAACATGAACCATGCTGTACTACACTGTCGACGCGTCGTACTGTGCTAGTACAGAACGTGTATTAAACCAGTAAAAGTATTTACATTTTTATATTTTGAGTATTTAAATACATTGTATTTAAATACTCATTAAAGTATTTAAATACTATATTTAAATACATGAAAAACAATGTATTTATAAATACAGTTCTAAATACACAAATGTATTTAAATACGTATTTAAATACAAATGTATTTAAATACTGCCCAGCTCTGGATGCTAATCCACAATATGCGCACGTACAGTACGTCTACAGGATGGACGGGAGACCACGGTTTCCGTCAGGCATTTAGCACCAGCCCCGCAAGAAAATGTCCGTTTGGATGCAGATGCAGAACCTGTGATCTCTACATCCAATGAACAAAGGCAAGAAACTTTGACAAAGAACGATCCCCCGGATCTACCGTCAACTAAAAGCCCGAACTCCCTGTCCACATGGATGTGGAGAAAGGTATGGAAGATGAGCAACGACACATCACCAAAAACAGTAGTCCATCAACTGATGTTCCAGTCAATGCTGAAGACATCCCGTTACGTCGATCTCAGCGCCGAAGGAAAGCGCCGGATATTTTAGATTTGTAAGATATGTACTGTAATGTAATTCGTCTCATATTTTAGATTTGTAAGATGTGTACTGTAATGTAATTCGTCTCATATTAATTTTTGAGAAAATTTATGTTTTGCCTTTTGGGAGGGGTGAATGTTGTAAATTTAACTTTACTTACTTTTGCTAACTGTTATGTTTTCATTGTGTTTAATTATTATTTCTGTTCTGTTTCAGATGTAATCTCGATTATGAATTATGTTTGAATTAGTTGAATAAAGCCTCTAAACGTTGAATTCATTGGCCTTTTCATAACAGGGGTCCAAAATAATTTCACAGCCAGGTGGTACTTAAATATTAAGTGTAAATAAAAAAAAACATGAAAATTCTAATATGTTGTGTTGATAAGTACCGTATTTCCCGGCGTATAACGCGCACTTTTTTTCCCCCCAAAATACTCCAAAAATCACCCTGCGTTAAAATTAACTCGTTAAAATTGTACATGTGAAGTGAGGTAGGAGGTATATTGTTTCCTAAATTTTTATTTTCCTAAATTTTCTCTTCAAATTAGGGTGCGCGTTATACGCCGGGAAATACGGTACTTAAGTGTTGTAAATGGGACATATTTTTCCCATATACATACTTAGTATTATAATGGGGAATGCGTTAGCGGGGGCAAATTTTCGGACTCGCTAACTTAAATTAATAGCCTACAGTATGTACAAATGTGACCCCTCCCCCTTGACAGGAAAGGCCCATTTCTTTTTCTCATCATACAAAAGCAGGATAAAAAAAATTTACTGTTTTCATATACATAAATAGTTACTGAAAAAAGGCACTTCTGAGTCATGGAGGGAAAAGGGCAGGGGGCTTAAGCCCCTGTGCACCCCCTTCTGCACGGCCCTGGATGTCTCCAATCTAACCAATTGATCAGTAGTACTTCTCTACTCTTCCTAAACCCATATTGAGTGGTACGGAGAGCAGCAGTAATTTTCAGATACCACTGAAGTCAACTGTGGATAATCTTCTCAAACAGTTTCCCAAGCCAGGACAGAAGGCAGATAGGACAAGACGAAGGTAGGGAAGGATCTTTGTCGGGCATTAATACGGGAAGGAGAATTGCCTCACCTCACTGGGAGGGAAAGATGCCACTGAGCAAACTGAGGTTGAACAAGTGCAACACAAAAGACAGATATTCACAAGGAAGATGAAATAAAAACTGCTTCTGTATAATATCACGACCAACAGAATGACCCTTTGAGATACTATAGGAATGCAAGGTCCTCCTTACACGCATTAGGGTGCAGATAGAGAAAAATGGTGTCCTGATGATGAATAACTGGATGGAGGATATAAAAGATCACTGATAACCAAATATTAAATGTCATTCGAATCATAACGTCATCTCCGCGACACCTTTCTACGATTGTGGTTCATTGCTCAGCAACCTAAACCATCCATGAAGACTAATTTCAATAAGTAAAGTACGTGGTCGGACTTAAAATTTCTTATTCACTTATTTATTAAAACCCTCGTTTCATCGTTTACAATTAACGTAAACGAAGTAGCATAAATATGAGACCCGTATCTCGTAATAAAGCATTCTCATAATTGTCTCGAAAGATAACTTTTTATCTACAATAAACACCTCATCAATGGAAACTGACCTTTAATTAAAAATAAAAAATTGTACATAAAAGTTCATTTTATACGTTTTATTTACTGTAGTTTAGATTTTTCAAAGCTGGTTATTACTTATTAGTCTAAAAACGTTCATGTAAACTTAAATAGATCAATTTTTGATTAAGTGATATTTTTTTGATAGCAAATCAAATTATTATTGAGATTTCGCTTTCCAAACTCTTTAGAGGTTTCATCACCCACAAAATGTTAATCCTATCACAAATGAAACCTCTGCATAATAGGAATAATTCTTATAGGAGATAAGAAGTCATTATAAGAACTATTTTTATTGGCGCTTTGATACAGGCAAAGTGCATAATACTCCGATGTCATACGAAAGGAAATTGTCTCAAAATTAAAAATATAGAATCTGGAAATGTCTAAAATTAAAAGAAAAACAGATAAAAATAACGAATTTTCACCATGTCATAGGTCAATCATCAGACAGATCATGAAGACTGAGCAAATTGACTTCCTCGTTGAGCGTATTCCTTCACCTATAGTTCATTTCCAACATTTGTTGACATGCCTACCTTCTTCGTTTCGATTTACAATTCTTTACGCGAGTGAACCATGAAACATTCGCTGCCTTAGTCGTTTCAGTCCTGTGGCGTAACCCTCTTCTGATTGAAGCACCTGTTTAAACAATATGTTTAGCCTAACTAAACTTAAATTTGCTAAAGCGTTAAGCAAAACGTATTTAAAAAAATTTAAAATCAAGCCAAAACATTTTACAATAAAAAAGGTATTTACTAAATTTTTTTCCATACTCAGGAGTGTTGAAAGGTTTGAATTTGTTTAACCTTCTTCATAACGACAAAAATTATGTGATCATGTGGTGATCTATAGTTTTCCGTAAATTCCAACCACGAGTCGCTACATCATCAGAATGCCCAAATAATCATGCTAAAAAGGTATAGAGATATCTGTTATACTGAGGTCATCATAAAAATACAAATCATTATATATATATATGCGCCTCGGTGGTGTAGTGGTTAGCGTCGCTGACTACGAATCCATCGGCCCCGGGTTCGAGACCCGGTGACGACAGCCGGTGCGCAGCAAAACCCAGCTGTTCATCCTTCCACACAATAAAGAAAGTGGTTGGTAGATAAATGGGGACCTAAGTGGCTTAGTGGTTAAGACGCTGGGCTGCTGGTGGGGCGTGGTTCGGATTCCACGTTAAACTGTAGGTCTAAGGTGAAGTGAAAAGCTTGACCTTCATCAGAATGAAGAATTCGGGCGGAAGCTAACCAAAGGTACCAAAGGTATATATATATATATAGAAGGAAACCACTTTTCACGAAGGTCAAGCTTGTCGTCCCTCCTCTCGAGTTGGCCTGATGAAGTAGTGAGTTGGTTTCTTGTACTCTCCACCTCACATAGCCAGGTACCCCCGGCTCATCGGGGATTGTTCTGAGCCAGGCGTTTAATTTTCTTTTGAAGATGCCCACCGCAACACCACTCGAGTTCCTTAGTTCTTTGGGCAGCTGATTAAACAGTTTTGGTCCTCTCACAACAAAACTATTTTCTTTCAGTATTAAGGATGTTCCCTGTCTAGCCTTTTTTTTTTTTTATTGAATAACCTTTATTAATAATAAAATAAATACATTCGTTTCAATTTACAATGACATGAATAATTGTGAAGCTCGACTATTTATTTTATTTAATTTGGCCCTTAAGCTTTAGGCTTTACTGGGCTCTTATTAAAAATAAACAACTAGTTGTTATTAATTAATAATAAATAAATAAATAAATAAGTTAATAAGTATTATTAATAGTTGATCACTACTGACATGACAAATACAAGGTCACCATTGAAGGCACTATACCAATACCATACAAAGAAACCAATATTATGCGTGAGAGATAAGAACTGAACAATCTCAAGAAATGTTTTTAATACTAGATTACACACGAGAAATTAATAATTAGTAAACAATATTAATGGACATTAATCATAGATTTTTGTTAGTATGCCATTATTAATCGGGATTTCAACTTGGTTTTAAACAAATTTACATTCAAAATATTTTTAATATCGGCATTTAAGTCATTCCATAGTTTCAACCCAATGAAAATGGGTAGTTTTTGAGATGAAGACAATCTACAGTAAATTGAGGTATAACAAGCTTTGATCTACGTATTTCTGGTCTGATACGAGTGGATTTCTTGATGAGTTACAAAATAGCCTATCTATTTACCCATTGCAAATTAATGATTTTGTTCTTACACTTTTAAATAAAAATAAAATGTGCCAGTTTGGTTACATCTTTGACCTTTAGTAGGTTTAGATCTTTAAATAATGCACTAGAGTGATCAAGGAAATCAGCATCAGATAATAACCTTATTGCTCGTTTTTGGATGACAAAGATACCATTTAATGCGTTGTTAGAGGAGTTTCCCTAAACAAGGGTGCTGTACGTTATATAAGGAAGAACAAGAGTATGATAAAGAGTTAATAAAACCTGCTTAGGGACTACATTTTTAAGTTTAAACATTATAGCAACGCTCCTTAAAATCTTTTTCGCGATATAATTTACATGATCACTCCATTGCAAATTCTTATCTAGCATTACACCAAGAAATTTTGTTACAGTACACTCCTTTATAGCGATTTCATTAACATTAAGTTCATCAAGATATACATTTCTTTTATTAGTAAAAATCATGAAATTTGTTTTACTGGTATTTAGGAAGAGTTTATTGGCGGTCAACCATTTCATTACACTGATGAATTCTGAATTAAATATATTCTTAGCTGAATTAACATCTTTGCAAGAAAAAGAGACAGTTGTATCATCTGCAAACATTATAAAGTTCAGTATATCAGATGAACGTGGAAGGTCATTTATATATAATAAAAATAACAGTGGGCCCAGAACTGAGCCCTGTGGCACACCATACTTGACAAGCGCTTTAGTTGAGCAAAACTTGTTTACTGATAACTTTTAAACCAATCACTGATTGCTCCTCTAAAGCCGTAACAATATAATTTATTAAGTAGAATATTATGGTCTATTACATCAAACGTCTTACTCAAATCCATAAATACTGATATCATTATTTCTTTGTTCTCTTTAGCTATATTTGCAATTTCCGTAAGATTTAAAATAGCCATTTCCGTTGTTTTATTATTATGGAAGCCATATTGACTTTGGAGATAATAAATTGTAGGATTCTAAATATCGCTACATTCTACTTTTAAATTTTTTTCAAAAACTTTGCTGACACAGATAATGAACACACCGGCCTGTAATTTGTTGCTAGTGTAGGATCACCCCCTTTAAAAAGGGGTGTTGTATAACCAGTTTTTAGCATTGATGGGAATATTCCTTTGGAAATACTTTGATAATTTTAGCCAAAGTTACAGATATCTTATCTTTAACAAGTTTCAGTATAGGTACAGGAATGTTATGAATGTTATTTTTTGTATTTTTTAATTTACCAATAATATTCCGGACCTCAGTAGAGGTAGCAGGAACAAGAGAAAATGAATTTAGTGGGCTGGGTGTCATAACGTCATATATTCTAGAGGTGAGTGATCATTATTTAGTAATTGTGAGCGAAGCTTATCCGCCATTGAAGTAAAATGTGCATTTAAAGAGTCTGCAATAGCAGTATCATCAGTAATTTCTTTATTATCAACATTTAATTTCTCTATTGAATTTTTCTTAATTTGTTTTCCGAGAAGACTGTTTATGGTTGTCCAAGTGTTTTTCATGTCTCCTTTATGTTTGGAAAATTGATTGTTACAATAGTTATATTTTGCAATTTTGATTATTTTAGTTAATTTGTTTCTGTATTGGATATATTGTATTTTAGGTATTTTGCTCTGTAATTGCAATTTGAATAATTTATCTCTGTTCTTTATTGAAGTGATAATTCCTGGAGTGATCTATGGATTTGTGACACTTTTGGGCGAAACTGTTTTTCTCCTTAAAGGAAAGCAAATATTAAAAATATGGAATAAGGTGTTATAGAAGAACTGAAACATATGATCTGGGTCATTTATAGGTTCGTCACAGTCAAATCAAATATTTTCTACAGCCCCAATAGCCTTTAATTTGGGAACACGACACAGTCTTCCTTTTCTACTTTCCACTGTTGTTTGGGGAGTTACAGGGTTCAGAGTAAGATTAGGGGCTAGTTTCTCCATTATTTTCCAAGTGTAAATAATGGTGTATCTCTCTCTTCTCCTTTCCAGTGAATATAGGTTTAATTCGCGTAACTTTCGCAGTAATTTAGTTCTTTGCACCCATTGATCTTGGCTGTGAAGTTTCTCTGAATCCCTTCTAGCTGTCTAATGTCTTCTTTTTTATATGGGGATGTTAGGACCGAGCAGTATTCCAATTTGGGTATGATCAATGTTTTCAAGAGAGGAATCATTATATTCCTATCCCTTCGTTTAAAGGTTCTCAGTGTCTGCCCAGTTACTCTCTTTGCTCTGTTTACTGCTATCTTATTTTGTGTTTCAAATTTCATCATCAGTCATTACAACCCCTAAATCTTTTGCTTTAGAATTTCTCTGAATTTCCTGTCCATTTGGGGTATAATATTCCATGGATTTTAGGTTCTCTCTTTTTCAGTCCCGTAACAGCTGGAAAAAAAAATAAAAATATATATACAGGGCGTCCCAAAAAAATGTATACACACTTTAACAGCTGATAGCTCAATTGATGTTTCTTTCTTTCCAAGTTAAACCCATTAGAATTAATAATGGCAGTCAGACTAAGCTTTGAACAAAGGAAATTCATTCTAAAATGCTACTGGAAGTGTGAAAACGCAGTTGAAGTGCAAAGACAGTTTAGGAGGGAGTTTCAAACAGATCCACCAACGCGACTTACCATCACTCGAATTAGAGATAAGTTTGAAGCCGATGGAACTGTTCAGAATGTCCACAAGAAGCGTTCCGGAAGACCACGGACATCGACAAGCACCACAAAGCAAGAAAGAGTACTGGAAACGTATCACCAAAGTCCAAGAAAATCTGTGCGGCAAGCGAGTCGTGAGGTAGGAATTTCAGAATCGTCTGTCCAACGCATTTTGGTGCTGTCAATGGAAAAGTTACATTCCAAGATTAGTCCATGCTATTAATGAAGATGATCCAGACCGAAGAGTGGAGTATTGCGAGTGGTACTTGGCACGATGTGGATTGGACGAAGGGGTTTCGTAGAATACCCTCCGCGTTCACCAGACCTCACACCACTAGACTTTTTTTTATGGGGATACTTAAAAGACAAAGTTACGCTATAAAACCTGCAACAGTCGCTGAATTGAGAGCAGCCATTGAACGAGAATGCACACAAATACCAAACGAAATGTTTCGTGATGTTTGCGATTCCATTGCTTCGCGTTATCAGCAGTGCCTGGACCAGAACGGACGTCAGTTTGAAAACAGGCGTTGACAAAACAATTAAATAATGTCTGTAGATTCTATTACATTTTGAAAATTAAATGTATTTTAATAAACACTGCCTTTATAATTATTTAAAGTGTGTATACATTTTTTTGGGACGCCCTGTACATATATATATATATATATATATATACACACACACACACACACTTCTCCGTTATCTGCCCCCATACAAAATTTAAACGTTTCATCAAGATTCCACACTTTTCTTTAACAATTTTAGGTACTTTTCCGTTATACCCCCCACCCCCACCCCGCAATATAACATATAATAGGAAAATTATTGAATGCCCGGTTAGGTTAACTGTACGCGCTTGACGATTGGCTAGGTTAAGTTATGATATTTAGTTTTAACGAGAATATCGCGACTTAACCCAACCGATTCTTTGTACCTCGCCATTGTATGTAATTCTGGAACCTGAAAAAGCAATTATTTTATTGGGGGGCAGATACCCCCAATACTATATATATATATATATATATATATATATATATATAGTTTACTTGCCACTGGTGCTTCGAGCTGTTTGTACGCTGTTTTATATATATAATGCAAACCCACAAGGAAAAAGAAAAATGATCCCAAGGCCTATCGCGTATTCATTCCTCATTTTTCTATTTTTGTTTTTTCCCTTCTACTCCAGATGGAGAGAGTTTTTTACTTCCGGGGTTAAACCTTAACCCTAAGGAATTTTTAGGTACAGCCTAGTACTAGGCGTAAGATAGAGGTGCTGTATCGTAATATCTCCCCTACAACTTCTCCAGATGTCACACTTATGGGCAGTTGGTTCAGGAACTCCACTGTGGATTTCTTTACTGCCCCTGTTGCCCCCGTTACTATTGGGATGATCTCAGGTTCCACATTCCACATTCTCCTTATTTCGTGTTTGAGTCTCTGGTATTTTAAGACCTTTTCCCTTTCATAGTTCGCCACATTCCAGTCTGCTAGGACTCCTACTTCCACCAAGAGGCACTTGTTTCCCTCCTTCTCTCACAACTATGTCTGGTCTGCATCCTGATACCCTGATGTCAGTTGGTATCTCGTGATCGTATAGGAGCAGCACTTTGTCATTGTCTTATATTCCTTGTGGAATATGTTCCCAGTGTTTTTCTGTTTCTAGCCTTATTTCATATTTCTTTCACAGCTTGAAATGGATTAGTTTGCAGACTGCATTGTGTCTGTCTGTGTAGTTTCCTCTGTGCAGGAGTATTTCACACCCCGATAGTATGTGACTCACAGTCTCTGGGCTCTTTGAGCACAATCTGCACAGCTCACTTTCATTTCTGCCATCAATATTCCTTTTGAACCAGTTTGTCCGTAGTGCCTGGTCTTGCGCTGCCATCACCAGCCGTTCATCTTCTGGTCTCAGTGCCCCTCTTACCAGGAACTCCACGGTTTTATCCCTCTCTATGTATGCTCTGTTCAGCACGTCCTCTTTGTATACTTTGCTGAACTTGTGCTCTTCCCAGTTCTTCTCCTTTTCTTTTGATCTTTTCTTGTTATACCTTCTTTTGATGGTGCTTATCTTTTCCATGAGAGGTTTATTTGCGATGTCTTCAAGCTGTTCAGGTCCTATGCCAGCATCCACTAGATAATCATTTGCCTTTTTTGAGAGTGATGTTGTTTGAGGCTTTTCACGTTCATGGTCTCTTACAAATCTGACTAGCCTTCCTTCTCCTTCCTTTATGTACTGTGCTAATCCTATTGTTGTGGCTTTGTGCACTTGGTCAATTAGCGCAAGCCCTAATCCACCGACCCTCCTTGGCAGGTATAACCTTGGTGTGCATTGGTTTTTATATATGACCTTATGCGCATGGAGCAATTTTCTGGTGATCGTATCCAGTTTGTTGATTTCTTGCTGAGTCCAGTTGATTATGTCAAAACTGTATGACAGTACAGGTACCGCCAGTAAGTTTATGGATAGGATCTTATTTTTACTGTTTAGGTGAGATTTTAGGATTAGCTTTATCTTTTTTGAATATTCTTTCCGCAGTCTTTCCTTCACGATGTCATTTTCCATCTTTTCAGATTCCTCCATCCCCAGATATTTATATGTAGCCTCTTGCTCTAGTTCTTCTATCACGATATTGTCCACCCTGATGTTTTCTGATTCACACCTTTTGCCTTTCTTTAGTGTGACAGTGGCACATTTCTCAAGGACAAACTCCATCTGGATGTCATCTAAGAACTTTTTGACCTCCCTGATCTCTTCTGTTAGCTCACTTTTGTTTGGGGCATATATCATAGTTTTAGGTCATCCATGTAAAATAAGTGAGATATTTTCGGGCTGTTCTTTTCCCTTGGTCTCATTACGTAGCCTTTGTTTAGATTATTTATTAGTTGGCTGAGTGGGTTTAGCGCCAGTACAAACAAAAGAGGGGTTATTGAATCACCCTGGTAGATCCCTCTCTTGATTCTCACACTGTTCACCTCTAAAGTTCCCTTACTATGATGGAGAGTTAGGTCTGTTTCCAATCGTGTCATAGCTGTTCCTAAGAAGATCCTGATGGTAGGGTGGATCTTGAATAGTCTCATTACTTCCTTCACCCAGGAGTCGGGTACACTGTCATACGCCTTTTTGTAGTCAATCCATGCCATGCTTAGGTTTCTCTGTTTCTTTCTGCTGTTCTCCAATAAGCCCTGTTGATTAACAGCTGGTCTTTTATCCCATACGTTTTTCTGCTGCATTCTTTTTGTTCTGGGCTTATGATGTTGTTTTCTTCTGCATGGCTGTAGATCCTGTCAGCTATGATTCCTGTTAGTATTTTGTAGATTGTTGGCAAGCACGTTATTGGTCTATATTTACTTGGATTCTGGGTTTCATGGGACTTTGGTAGTAATGTTGTTTTTCCTTTTGTCAATCATTCTGGTGCTTCTTCTTCTGCTGTTACTATCTTGTTGAAGCACCTTGTTAGTTTTCCATTTAGTGATGTTAGCTTTTTCAACCAGAAGTTCTTAATCATGTTTGGGCCTGGTGCTTGTGATCTCTGATTTCCCTAGTCTGATGTTTGCAGTGATGCTGTGGAACCGACAGTCTGGGTTTTTTTCTAGCTTCTCCCTATCTAACACTCCTCTCTTTGTTAGCATTTCTCTGCACCTTTTGCTGGTTCCATTTTTCGGGAACTGCTCACTTGTGGCATAGGTGGTACACCACAGTATTTCTCGTTTTTCCTCCACTGACCATTGTGTCCTGGTACCCCCCCCCCCTGGGGTTGTAGGTGAAGTTAGTCCGTTTCTTTCTGTTGTTGGGTGAGATGGGGGCTTCCTGGGGTAGCCCTGTCATGTCACTTTGTGGAGGTTGCCCGTCATTTTGTGTAACCCGTCCATACTGAGGGGCAGTAGTGTGGACTTGGGCCTTTTTTCCAGGGCTGGTATTGCTCGGAGGGTTAAGACCGTTCCCCTGTTTGCCGATCTCCTGATAACGGTCACATGGCACTCGGCTTTTGACACCTGTGCGACCGGGCGAAGTGGCTCTGGAATGGCAGAGGAATGAATAACGAGGTGTACTTCTGAATACACAAAAGACACGAAAGGTTTTTGAATCATTTTTCTTTTTCCTTGTGGGTTCGCATCATTCATTCATTTCACGTGTTTAATTGTGAAATTCATTCCATATATATATATATATATATGGTCCTTCGAGCTGCTTGTACCATGAATACACACACACACACACACACATATATATACATATATATAGCCTTTGGTTCCGACGAAGATCAAGCTTTTCATTCCACCTTAGACCTACAGTTTAACGTGGAATCCGAACCACGCCCCACCAGCAGCCCAGCGTCTTAACGACTAGCCACCCAGGGTACCCATTTATCTACCAACCACTTTCTTTTATTGTGTGGAAGGATGAACAGCTGGGTTTTGCTGCTCGCCGCTGCCGGCTGCCGTCACCGGGTCTCGAACTCGGGGCCGATGGATTCGTAGTCAGCGACGCTAACCACTACACCACCGAGGCACACACACACATACATATATATATATATATATATATATATATATGGAGCAAGTGTAGTTTACGTCCCCCTGTGGTGCTTAGTGTAGTTTACGTTTCCCTACATTATCCTAGTGTAGTTTGCGTTCCCCAACTTTGTCCGCGTATACCTAATCAAATAAAACGTTAAAACTAACGAAAATATTACGACTTAACCTAACCAATCGTCAATATATATATATATATATATATATATATATATATATATATATATATATATATAAATTGACGGTTGGTTAGGTGAAGTCGTACTATTTTCGATAATTTGGATCACCTGAAGATCAGGGCCCCCAGTCTTCTTTAGTTAGCATTATAAAGCTAACTAACGAAAATATCACGACTTAACCTAACCAATCGTCAAGGGCGTACAGTTGACCTAACGATTGGTTAGGTTAAGTCGTGATATTTTCGTTAGTTAGCTTTATAAGGCTAACTAACGAAAGCTGGGGGCCCTGATCTTCAGGTGATCCGTTAGTTTTAACGTTTTATTTGATGGATTCATTTAAAAAATGTCTCCTAAAGATCCTAGTTTAGTTTACATTCCCCAACTTTTGATCTAGTGTAGTTTGTGTCCTCTTTTGTGTCAGGGGGACGTAAACTACACTTGCTCCATATATATATATGATGAATAAAACCACGCAGGAAAGGAAACACAGAATGGTGCTCAAGCGCTTTCGTCAGTGTTCTCGAGGATGTCATTAGATGAAAGCGCTTGAGCACCATTCTGTGTTTCCTTCCTTCGTGGTTTTATTCATCATAAATATTTTTCACGTGTTACTTTCGTGAAATAATTTTCATATATATATATACACACACACACACACACACTCGTGTATATATATATATATATATGTATATATACCTCATTAATTCATTTTTTTATTTTGCAGTTAAGACATTTTTCCGTTGTGTACGAATTTGTCGGGTCGTACAAAATTACCGTACGTGTACGAATCTGTCGGTCAAAAATGATCACATTATGTGGATACACAGTTTAGTTTAATTAAAACTAAACTAATAAATTAGTCTTAGCTCATACAATGTACGTCGTTTTCTGTAAAAATAAAAATAATTTATAGAAAACGTTTATTTAATCATATACTATTAACTATTTAACTAAATTACTGTTGCCTCAACTAAACAAACGAAAAAATAATTTATTTCAAACGTAACAAAGACCATAAAGTAAAAAAATAGGGTGCTACTGTAGTATGCGGTCTACCTACGATTCGGCGGTCTACCTTTTAATTATAGCTTCTTATCTTCTTATTATTTTATTATTAGGTTAATTGTACGCCCTTGACGATTGGTTAGGTTAAGTCGTGATATTTTCGTTAAAACTAACGAAAATATCACGACTTAACCTAACCAATCATCAAGGGCGTACTGTAGTATGCGGTCTACCGTTAAGTATGCGGTAGTAGTATGTTTAACTTCTTTAATAATTCCTTAATTGTGTAAATTAAATTATAATTCCTTTCAATTCATTTTCAATTCCTTTTAAATATTTTGAACGGTAGACCGCATACTACAGTAGAAACTTAACGGTAGACCGCATACTACAGTAGAAACTTAACGGTAGACCGCATACTACAGTAGAAACTTAACGGTAGACCGCATACTACAGTAGAAACTTAACGGTAGACCGCATACTACAGTAGCACCAAAAATAGTTCCATGTTAAATTAAAGATGGGTAAAATATACATAAATTAATTCTAAAACAATATTTACCCCTTAACAAATTGAACATATAGTTGCTTTCGTCAATGTTAATGTTCGAAGATTCTGTATTATTTGTAAAATATACAGGGTGGGCTAAGATAAAGTAACCCCATTGAGTTTCGTTAAAAGAAATAACGGGGCTACTTTATCTTGGACTATCCTGTATATCACTAGCCAGTCCTCCAGCTATAGCAAGCCTGATAATAAATCCATATATGTATAAAAGGTTGTGTACTTGAACTAGAGCGAGACATTTAGCACACAGGGCCGTACCAACCTGTGATGGCGCCGTGTGCAAGGCATTCCTTATGCACCCTGCACGCTCCACCTCATTAAATTCGGAACATATACAAATTAATTATGATAGAAATACATAATACATAATTATTTAAACACAAACAATACATAATTAATACATAATACACAATTAATTAAAAATTCACATTTCATTCTACGTGGCAGCTCTAAAACCAACAATTTGGCGCACCCCCACAAGTCGGCGGCCGCACCGCTCGCCCCTACTTTGGTACGGCCCTGTTTGCACATTATTATTATTATTATTATTATAGAGAAGAGCTTGCATCAGCATATATAGGTGTCATTTCGCTCCAAGTCGAATTACTAACAATGGCACTCCGAAGATGTTGATAGGAAATTAACGAAACGTCAGGAGCAAATCTAATACAAGTAAACAAAAACGAGGAAGAAGAAACCTCAATATTTACAACCTCAATTTCTCTTATTATTATTATTTAGAAATTCATAAAATCAGCTTCTAATTTTGAGTGTTTTCTAGACTTCACCAAAATCCCAAAGATTTTTCTGGAAATATCAGAAATCTTATTTAAAGTAATACGTAAATAAAATAACATATTGTAATATTATTAGCTAACGTTTAATCACCACATTTCAGCCATTTTCAAAGAAATTACATAAATATTCCTCAATTAATATTTATGGATAAAATCTAAAAAAATAAAAGTTTAATTTCGTTTTTAAAACATTGCTCCTCCGCCCGAAATTTGCTTTTTATGTCGCATTTTAATTTTTAATTAAAAATATTTAAAAAACATGCGATTTCATTGAGTTTAATATTAATGTTTTTTAATCATTAAAAATTCCGTTAATCTCAGCTTATAGATATTTGTAATTTTGAGTATTACAAGAAACTTTTCAACATTTTCATTTATAGGTTGTATTTATGCTTATTTTTAAAGTATTCTTGAATTTAATTCCGTTTATGTATATATATGTTGTAATACTCAAAGGTGAAAGATAGCTGTAAAACCACGTAAAAGGAGTTACACCCATCCTCATTATATTTGAATAGGTATACAGCATTATTCGTTCTCAGAGAAACTTGGTTCATAGTTAAAAAAAAAAAAACGTGATCATAATTTTATTGGTTTATAATAAATCCTAAATAAAAATTTTTAAATTTTAGTGTTTTTATATTAAAATTTATTTATACGTTGGTTGAGAAAAACGTTTTAATTTTATTTCTTCCTTTTTCCTGAAGTTAATATTTACATTTTTAAATAAAAAATTATTTTTATTATCGTTTTTTTTTTTATTATTTACGTTTTTTTGTGTTTTATTAAAAAGAATGTATTGGTGATCTTTTCTTAATAATGATTTGATGGAATCCATTATTATTAATCAGGTTTTGTGCTATTATTATTATTATTATTATTATTATTATTATTATACTCTATGAATAATTTATTATTAAACTGTATTTTAATGAGAACTATTTGGTTAAGTCCAATGATGAGTTTCTTATATACTAACTGAAAAATTTAAAATACTGAAATTTTAACATCTAAGAAATTTTAACATCTATGAAATTTTAACATCTAAGAAAATTTAACATCTATTAACTTTTTAAAAATAAATGTTAAAAATTTGTTCACTAATATCCAAGTGGCAGAAACTATTGAAATCATGTTAGCTAATCTATATATAATAATCCAACGAAACATTGTCCAAAAATAGAAAAGGATATTATGAAACATTTATTAATACACTGTTTTATAATGATACCATTTGAATTTTCGAACAAAACAAGATACTGACGGTGTTTTGATGGGTTACTCCTTTGGCTGCAACTTTGCTGAATTCTATATGTCGTACATTGAAAAAGATTATATTATGAATATGAAAAAACATTTTAATCCAATTTTTTTATATGTACATTGACGATACTTTTACGGATTTTAAAAATCATACTGATGTTGACACTTCTTATTCAAGAACTAGAAAATAATGGCAAATTGAAATTTACCTGCAAAAAGTGAAATGAGAACGAAATACATTTCCTTGGTTTTAACTTCAGAATCAATGAAAATGATTCATATCAAAGAAATATGTACATTAAACCAACAGATAAAGGATTACATACCCATTACGGGTCGTATATTCTTCATAACTACAAAATTTCAATAATCAAAACTTTATTACAGAGAGGATATAAAATAACTTAAAATTGAGTTCGATTTGATGAAGAAATTAAAACAAATAATGTACAACTTTGTTTCACTTCTTTTCAGAATTCTCCATTTATAATAATGATTTAACCTCCTTTCAGAATTCTCCATTTATAATAATGATTTAACCTCCTTTCAGAATTCTCCATTTATAATAATTCACAGGCCTGCGATGGTTTTGTTGTCCGAAATATTTTATCACTTATATAGTACGCTGATTCCGAAAATAATATTAATTTTTCGCCATCACGTACAGATTTTTCACAAAATGGCATATTTCATATTACATATGTAAGTAATTTTCATTAAAATTGACTCAATTAAATTTTGATTAAAACTACTGCCTATAAATGCTTTCAGATCAGAAGTGGTGTCATAGCGTCTTCTAGAACATTCGAGAAACGCACCGCTAGTATATAAGTGATTGACAAGCCACGAGATGAGTCAGTCGTCTAATGCGTGCGAGGTTATAGTTCTTTATTATTCAAAGGTGCGTGGTGACTATATTTCTCTTTTGAAATTTGTTTATTTGTCGCTATGGCAACCAGAGTGTGTGTAAATAGCCCAAACATTTTCTGTTATATTTGGGGCAAATTTACTGTGAAAAAATAAAGGCGAGATATTACAGACTTCGTCAAGAAAGCATACTATATGTACTTCGGAATGAAACTTGGGGATCAAGACAAATCATGGGTTCCACATAAAGTTTGCAGTATTTGTGTTGAACAACTTAGACTGTGGAGTAAAAGCAAAAGGATTCTTTACCTTTTGGGATTCGAATGGTCTGGTGTGAGTCTACAAATCACAGCAATGACTGCTATTTTCGTTCATGTAACGTGCAAGCTACAATGCTAAAATAAAAAGGAAATTTCTTATCCAAACTTTCAGTCTGCTATAAGACCTGTTGCTCATGGACCTGGTATACCTGTACCTACTAAACCAAATATTCTTGATATAACTTCATTTGTTTCCGTGTCTGATGACGATGGAAACGATGATATTGATTGTTTACGAACCGAAACATCTGGTGAACCCCAATTGTTTACGCAAAGTGAACTTAATGATTTGGTAAGAGATTTGTGTCTCCCGAAGGATTCTTCAGAGATTTTGGGATCCAGACTTCGTGCAAAGAACTTGCTTTCTCCCGAGACGTCGTTTTACTGGTACAGAAATCGAGAAAAAGAATTCATCCAATATTTTTCTCAAGAAAATTCACTGGTATATTGCAACAATGTTTCGGAACTAATACTTAAGCTAGGCGCTGCAAATGAGTGGAGACTTTTCATTGATTTCTCCAAAAGAAGTCTAAAAGGTTTTCCTCCTTCACAACGGTAACTTGTATGCATCCGTTCCTGTGGCTCATTCCGTTCACTTGAAGGAAACGTACGAAAATCTTTGCTTCTTCTAGCTAAGGTTAAATAAAAAGAACACGGTTGGCTACTTTGTGGAGATTTAAAAGTGATTTGTATGTTGTCAGGTCAACAACCAGGTTATACGAAGTTTCCATGTGTTTTGTGTGAATGGGATAGCCGAGCGAGAACTCAGCACTGGATATAAAAGGAATGGCCACGCAGAGTCAACCTGACACCTGGTTCTAAAAACATTCGCCGTGAAAGTTTGGTTGACACGAAGAAAGTCCTTTTACCTCCGCTTCACATAAAATTGTGCTTGATGAAGCAATTTGTTAAAGCCTTAGACGAAGATGTAGATTGTTTTAAGTATCTGTGTGGTAAATTTCCAACTCTTTCGGAAAAAAATTGAAAGAACGAATTTTCGTTGGTCTCCAGATTAGAAAACTGACATTTGATGAACACTTTGAAAGAACAATGAACAATCTTGAAAAAGAAGCGTGGATTGCTTTTAAGGATGTTATCAGCAAATTTTTGTGGAACAACAAGGACCCAAATTACCAAAACATTGTGACAACGTGCTAAATAAGTTCAAAGAGTTGGGTTGTAATACGAGTTTAAAATTCATTTCTTACATTCACATTTGGATTAACTTCCCTGAGAATCTCGGAGCATTCAGCGAAGACAAGGAGAACGGTTGACCAAGACATCAAAGAAATGGAGAAAGATATCAGGGAAGGTGGAACATCAGCATGATGGCTGATTACTGCTGGATGTTGAAACGGGATACTCCAGAATTATTCATAAAAGAAAAGGAACAGCGCGTACATTCGAGACTAAAGGCATAGATCTCACGAGAAAACTCAGGACAAATAAAATTATATGTAATTAACGTTTAATAATCTTCTTTTTTTAAAGTTGTTTGCATTTGTAAAATTAGTATAACAAGCGAAATAGGTACCCAATGTAAATTGAAATAAATAATATTTATTTATTTATATTGTTTTTTCTCTTCCAGTTTGCAGAAAATCTTACGTGATAGAAAAAATGGACACCTTATTCGAAATCAGCGTAGTTGAATTATATAAAATCAGTTATTAGTAAGAAAACAACTCTCACAAAGTTCTCATTCCACGCTTGTGTAATGGTTTCACCTCCTTTCAGAATTCTCATTTACAACAATCTATACTATAATAAGAGAGCTGTCCGTCTGTCCGTCTGTCTGTCCGTCTGTCCGTCACACTTTCAGAAATTGTGAGAAAAAATTGTGAGAAAAAAATTCAGAAATTGTAAAAAAAATTCAGAAATTGTATTACGGGCGGCAATGTGAAGCTCAAGATTTTCATGACTGTGTTCGTTTTCTGTAGTTTAGCAATGGGGAAGGGTGGGGGTGGGGGTAATGGGGATGGGTGGGGTAATGGGGGGGTGGGAGTAATGGGGGAGGGGGTTAGCCCCCACGTTGTATGAATGGGGGTGAGGAGGTTTTGGGGAGATACCAGATTCAGAAATGTTGACACAATGTGAAGCTCAAAATTTTCACGGCTGGGTTCTTTTTTGTAGTTTAGCCTGTCTAACCGTCAGCGAAGCGGCGGGAACTGTACTAGTAATTTATAATAACGGATTCCCTAAAATCATAACTGAAAAAGTTATCAGTGATTTTTTTTTTAATAAAACTAAAACAACAATAACCGTAAACAACAACAATGATAGAAATATCGTTCTTATTATAAAACTGAAATATAGGAAGCGTAAAACGAGAAGACATAAAATGAAGTCTTAATCGAAAGAAATACCAAAAAGTTTGATGAAAATACTGAATAGGAAAAAGTTTGCAGTTAGGATTTACTATAAATCAATGAAATTATTATTATGTTTTATAACTACGGACTAAATTTCTGAGAATGAGGAATGTTGTATATCTATTTTGATGTAAGGAAGATGGATGTATAACTCTCCTCTTACGTTGGTTATATACAACTAATACATTTCACCTCTGAACATTACAGCATGAATACAAACCAAGTAAAATTCCTGAACCCTTTAAAAAGCGAACATAAAACACAAATTACATATGAAATTGTTGAAAACTTTCGCGAAATACCATACCCAAAACGGAAACTTTCTATACCATTGTGGAATCCTTAATGCTTAAAAACATTAAAAACATCAATGAAATGTCATGTTTATAAACATTTTTAATTAATTTTAACATAAACTAGAAAGTTGAAAGGAATAGCAATGGTTTGAGAACAAAGTTGAATTTTTTTAACTTTCAGTTATAACTTTTTTGAAAAAGATTTCTTTTTCAAAAAAAATCTCTTTATTTTAAGTTTTATTCGTAAATAATACATTTTTTTATTTCAGTTCTTTGAAAATGGCTGAATTGTGCTGGCGAAACGTTGGCTATAATTATAAGTAAAGGTATTACAGTATATTATTTAATTTAACTATTAATTTGAATAAAATTTCTGATGAACCCAGAAATATTTTTAGGATTTTGGAGAAGTTCCTAAAACACACTATATTATTATTATTATTATTATTATTATTTTTTGATGTTTTCTAATCCATTTGTTCCATACAATTTCCTATTTTTGGTCTTCCTTTGTCACTCCCTTTCCTAATGCTCCTTCCCCTAACTTCGGTCTCACTTTACATATATATATATATATATATATACACATTTTCAACTGCAAACACGCAGTATAATTAACGCAAAGAACGACGCTTGTATAGGAGAACATTCCGCGCAAGATGAGGAGGGAGAACGAACAAATGAAAAAAATGAGGTAATCACCCGGGAATCAAACCCGGGATCTTCCGATTGCCGGTCAGATATGATAACCATTACACCATGGGCCTCACTCGATCAGAAGTCGTAATTCTCCTACATACGCGCAGAAACCAATGGTGTAATGGTTATCATATCTGACCGGCAATCGGAAGATCCCGGGTTCGATTCCCGGGTGGTTACCTCATTTTTTAATTTGTTCGTTCTCCCTCCTCATCTTGCGCGGAATGTTCTCCTATACAAGCGTCGTTCTTTACGTTAATTATACTGCGTGTTTGCAGTTGAAAATGTATATAATGTACGGCATGCGAGAGGTGCCCCCTTGGGGCATTGGTTTCTGCGCGTATGTAGGAGAATTACGACTTCTGATCGAGTGAGGCCCATGGTGTAATGGTTATCATATCTGACCGGCACTCGGAAGATCCCGGGTTCGATTCCCGGGTGGTTACCTCATTTTTTAATTTGTTCGTTCTCCCTCCTCATCTTGCGCGGAATGTTTCCTATACAAGCGTCGTTCTTTACACACACACATATATATATATATTATATATATATATATATATATATATATATATATATGGGAATGAACTCAGAATGGTCCCCTGAGTTTTTTATGATACACACAGACAGTGCATGGAACAAGGAACTCTTCTGGGAAAATTAAATCCACTATAGTCCGAATAAGTAATGGTAATGACAAATACCATAGTTTTTCTTTTTCATGATGCTAGCCCGACGTGGGCAACGGGTCACTCGCAAAGAGGTCCCATAAATATAGCTTCCCTCACCAGCTATCTGCAAAACAGACAGGATCCAGCTTTGGGACATGGATCTAGGGTTTAAAGCAGCCTAGCCCTGCTACATTTAGAACCTCAATATAAGCAAAAGACTCGCTGCCTTCACGTCAGATTGAATACATAAAAGAAAAAGGGGTAACTATTATATTTTTAGCCAAAAACCAAAACTTAAACCTCAACTGGTAGAATTGAGCGTCCACTTTTCAAGGCACATAACATGTCCGTTTCAAGATGGGAATGAACTCAGAATGGTCCCCTGAGTTTTTTATGATACACACAGACAGTGCATGGAACAAGGAACTCTTCTGGGAAAAT
Source organism: Bathynomus jamesi (assembly GCA_023014485.1). Classification (NCBI taxonomy): domain Eukaryota; kingdom Metazoa; phylum Arthropoda; class Malacostraca; order Isopoda; family Cirolanidae; genus Bathynomus; species Bathynomus jamesi. The sequence continues at coordinate 218,591 of JAJOZX010002058.1, read as the reverse complement.
TAAATCCACTATAGTCCGAATAAGTAATGGTAAATGACAAATACCATAGTTTTTCTTTTTCATGATGCTAGCCCGACGTGGGCAACGGGTCACTCGCAAAGAGGTCCCATAAATATAGCTTCCCTCACCAGCTATCTGCAAAGCAGACAGGATCCTGTCTGCTTTGCAGATAGCTGGTGAGGGAAGCTATATTTATGGGACCTCTTTGCGAGTGACCCGTTGCCCACGTCGGGCTAGCATCATGAAAAAGAAAAACTATGGTATTTGTCACTTACCATTACTTATTCGGACTATAGTGGATTTAATTTTCCCAGAAGAGTTCCTTCTTCCATGCACTGTCTGTGTGTATCATATATATATATATATATATATATATATATATAATATATATATATATATATATATATATATATATATATTATATATATATATTATATATTCAGCATTTAGCATTTAACTAAATAATTTAGCCAAATTTCTTGTACCCAAATTATCTCATCTGACCAAAAATGAATTTATGGTCAATAACTCCTATAAGTTTGTAAAGGAAATAACTAATTTTAGTTATACAGCTAACAAATTTATGTGCAGCTTTGATGTGACATCATTATTTACAAATATTCCACTAGAAGAAACTATGAATATACAAGCTGAACAAATATTTACTGACAGTACCTCAAACTTTAGTTAATAAACTTAATAAACAGCACTTCCATAACTTACTAAAACTGGTAGTCAATGGTAATATATATTCTGGTTTAATAGGGATCTCCATAAGCGGATTGATGGAGTAGCAATGGGTTCTCCACTGGGACTCACCTTAGCAAATGCATTCCTCTGCTACCATGAAAAGAAGTGGCTGGAACAATACCCTATAGAGTTTAGGCCTATATTTTTATATATGATAGAAGATATGTTGATGACACATTTATGCTTTTTGATAGTCAAGATCAGGTAGAGTCATTTTTAACATATTTGAATTCACAGTATCTAAACATCAGGTTTAGAGTAAAGACGTTGATGACACACTAAGTTTTCTCGATATTTCAGTATCAAAGAAAATAACAACTTTCACACTTTGGTATACAGAAAACCTACATACACAGGTACTAATTATTTTAGTTATATTCCCTTTAAATATAAAGTAAATTTAATCAAAATCTTTGTCCACAGAGCATACCATCTCTGCTCGAATTAGGTATCCTTTGATAAAGAAATACATTTTGTATATAAATTCTTTTGTAATAAGCTAGAGGTAGAAAGAGTACCAAAACGAGTACCAGTACGATTAAGAGTATCGTATTTTTTGAGTTGTCGAGTATGGTTTTCTTAGTGTTCGAGTACGAGTACGCGTGTGAGAGTGTGGCTTCAAACTTTAACTGGTACTTGGCTACAAGTTGTAGCCAAGCACCAGTTAAAGTTTGAAACCGCACTCTATACGTGTACTCGTACTCGAACACTAAAAATCCGTACGCGACGACTCAAAAAATACGGTACGCTTAATCGTACTGGTACTCGTTTTGGTACGCTTTCCACCTCTAGACTAATAACTTATGCCACCCCCCGAGGTCTCTATTATAAGAATGTCAAACAGTTTCTGAGTAATATAGGATGTCCATAAATGATTACCCTGATTAAAGCATGCTATAACTTTTAAATAAATACTCGTATTCAAACATAGTTTTTAATCATAAGTAGATAAACATACAAAGTTTTGATACATAGTTAATGAACTTAATAATCTTCCACATGTGCACCCCTAGTGGCACGTAAAATGTCTAAACGGTATTTACACTCACGCCACACATTTTCCAACATTTGTGGGTTAACTGCTGCAATTGCATCCGTAATGCGTTCTCGCAATGTCCTGATATCTGGAACAACTGTTGCATAAACCAAATCTTTAACATGACCCAGAGAAAGAAATCCAGCGGGGTAATGTCTGGTGATCTTGGGGTCCATGAGATTGGCCCGTCCCTGCCAATCCATCGATTTGGAAATGTTGCGTCGAGAGTTTCACGAACAACATGCGCCCAATGAGGGGGTGCCCCATCTTGTTGGAAGATGACAGTTGGCTGCCTGTCCTGCAGCTGGGGGATGGCGTAATTGGTGATCATATCCAGGTACACAGTTGCGGAAACAGAGACATTTTACGACATTTACGACATTTTACGACATTTTACGTGCCACTAGGGGTGCACATGTGGAAGCTTATTAAGTTCATTAACTATGTATCAAAACTTTGTATGTTTATCTACTTATGATTAAAACTGTGTTTGAATACGAGTGTTTATTTAAAAGTTATAGCATGCTTTAACCAGGGTAATCATTTATGGACACCCTGTATATCAAATTACCATACGATGGTTATACGTACAAGTGATAACATTAAGAAAGATTTAACACAGATTTGTAACAAAATTTATCCCCAAATTGACTTTAAATTTGTTTTCACTAACACTTTATCGATTAACTCCTTTAAACATAAGGAGAGGGTGCCCTCTGCTCTTACACCTATGATTGTGTATAATTACAAGTGTTCAAGCTGCAATGCTGAATACATTGGCAGCTCAAAGCTCCAATTTAAGATGAGAGCAGATCAGCATCTTGGTGTATCATCGCGCACCAACTCTCAGTTGAAAGTTCCAAGTTTTTCAGCAGTTAGAACTCATTGCAGAGATAAAGATCACCCACTTAGTAAGGAGTCCTTCAGGATTGTTTCCAAATGCACCAATGAAATTGAATTTCGAACTATGGAATCTATATTTATATTGAATTAAAAAAACCAACCATAGGTGATAATTTGTCTTCTACAAAATTGTACATTATCTGATGCTTGTCTCGATCTGTCTTTTGTTTTATAACTAATGTAGCTTTGATGTATTTGTGCCGTGTAATTTTGTATGTGGAGTGTTGTATGTGATGTAAAATGTTGCATATAAATTGTTTTAATCCTTTTCATCAACTAATGTATGTTTTTAAAATTACAGATTCTCATGATGAGATGAGTTAATCCAAACCGAAAGTTAAATTATGATTAATAAACCAAGATGATTATGGCACTTGTTTATCTATTCCTACTGAAGATACGGTTCCCTAGGACAAGATTGATTGCTGATATATATATATATATATATATATATTATATATATATATATATTTATATATATATATATAGATATATCTATATATATATATATACGCAAACTAAATCTGTACTCCCTGGAAAGAAGAGAAAGTATACCATAATCTACATATGGAAAATTATCGAAAAACTGGTACCAAACCTCAAACAAAACCCAATTACCATCCAGACAACGCTGGAAAATAGGAAAGGCAGCATGTGTAGTGTTCCCAAATTAAAGGCCCGACAAGGGACCTTCTCAACTGTGAAGGAAAATAGCTTGTTTGTCAGGTGGCCAAGAATTTTCAACCAGCTTCCAAAGGACCTCAGAAACATTACAGGGGTCAAAATATGATAATAAAAACCCACTCTAACAGACAGAGTTTATTTCCACAACAATTTCGATGCCCACTGGCATCCTCTTCGGGTGGATACAGAAAAACGAATGGACTAAAAACAAGAGGGAAAACAGTCCAGGGACCATTAAGAAATTCGCACCTAGGTTAGATCCCGTTCTCCCGACACTGGAAGGGCATTTTTATTAAAGGGACCCGCTTATAAGTACATTCGCACAAATTTAAAACTATCTTCTTGTTCTAAACATACAGATTCTATTATTTTTTTTTACATAATTATTACATTTATTATTAAATTTATTACATTTAATATTGCATTATTATTTATTACAGAAATTATAAATTTATTATTACATTGATTATTACATTGTTGTTTATTATACAGAAATTATAAACCGAAAAACGAATGAAAAAGGCGAGAAGGAAACAATCCAGAGACCATTAAGAAATTCGCACCTCGGCTAGATCCCGTTCCCCCGACCCCAAAAGGGCATTTTTATTAAAGGGTCCCGCTTATAAGTACATTCGCACAAATTAAAACTATCTTCTTGTTCTATACATACAAATTCTATTATTTTGACATAATTACTGCATTTATTATTGCATTTAAATTTTTTAACATTTATTATTATTACCTTTACATTAATTATTACATTTATTTTATTACCTTTATTATTACATTTATTGCATTTATATTTATTTCCACATTTATTACTTCCATTATTACATTTACATTTACGTTTATTATTCCATTTACATTTTACCGAAAAAAAAACAAAAACGAATGAACCAAAAGCGAGTAAGGAAACAATCCAGAGACCTTTAAAAAAATTCACACTTAGGTTAGAACCCGTTCACCCGACTCCATAAGGGATTTTTTGACCAAGAATCTCATTAAAGGGTCCAACTTATAAGTACCTTCGCACAAATTAAAATTATCTTCTTGTTTTATACATACAGCTTCTATTATTTTTCTTTTGACATAATTATTACATTTATAAAGTACCTTACTTGATTCCCAATCTATAGCATGATTATTTTGGCTGGAGTGATAAAAAATTTCTTAAAGGTCTCTGGATTGTTTCCTTACTCGCTTTTGGTTCATTCGTTTTTTTTTCGGTAAAATGTAAATGGAATAATAAACGTAAATGTAAATGTAATAATGGAAGTAATAAATGTGGAAATAAATATAAATGCAATAAAGGTAATAAAATAAATGTAATAATTAGTGTAAAGGTAATAATAGTAAATGTTAAAAAAATGTAAATGCAATAATAAATGCAGTAATTATGTCAAAATAATAGAATTTGTATGTATAGAACAAGAAGATAGTTTTAATTTGTGCGAATGTACTTATAAGCGGGACCCTTTAATAAAAATGCCCTTCTGGGGTCGGGGGAACGGGATCTAGCCTAGGTGTGAATTTCTTAATGGTCTCTGGATTGTTTCCTTCTCGCCTTTTTCATTCGTTTTTCGGTTTATAATTTCTGTATAATAAACAACAATGCAATAATCAATGTAATAATAAATTTTTAATTTCTGTAATAAATAATAATGCAATATTAAATGTAATAAATTTTATATTAAATTTATGTAAAAAAAATAATAGGATCTGTATGTATAGAACAAGAAGATAGTTTTAAATTTGTGGAATGTACTTATAAGTGGGTCCCTTTAATAAAAATGCCCTTCCAGGCTTCCAGTGTCGGGAGAACGGGATCTAACCTAGGTGCGAATTTCTTAATGGTTCCTGGACTGTTTTCCCTCTTGTTTTTGGTTCATTCGTTTTTCTGTATCCGCCCGAAGAGGATGCCAGTGGGCATCGAAACTGTTGTGGAAATAAACTCTGTCTATTAGAGTGTTTTTATTATCATATTTTGACCTTCACGTAGAAAAAAAGAGTGAAGTTTTTTGCATTTACAGGGGTCAAAGTTGAAGTCTTCAAGAGAAGACTAGATGCCTGGCTCAGGACGGTACCAGATGAGCCGGGTGTACCTGGCTATGTACGATGGAGAGCGCAAGAGAGCAACTCGTTCCTCCACCAAGCCAGGACTAGAGGCGGGGCTACCAGCTTGACCTTCGTGTGAAGAAAGACCGACTCACGGAACCCAAACAAGGTTAACAAGGTTATGAAAATTATTTCACGAAAGCAACACTGAGGGGGTTCCTGAGGATGTAATTAGAAGACAGCGCTTGAGCACTATTTCGTGTTTTAATTTTCCTTCGTGGTTTTTTCATCATATATATATATATATATATATATATATATTATATATATATATATATATATATATATATATATAATTTTTCAGGATGGATGTCTGCTATTTCTCTGTGTCCATAAATCGTCTCATTCATAGTTTTTAATCAGTGAAGCGTTTTATTTGTCCAGACCTGCTGCTGAATGGGATTTCAGTTGTCCTATAGCTCGTGCTATATTTTCTGCCGCAAAATCAAAACATGTTATATTCTCCTTTTATTATTCTTCTTCATAGGAATTATTTTTATCATATATTATTTTGTCATTTTTAGGGGTGCTGAAAAGTGGTTCATACTGATCCCTCAATATTTCAGCTATTTCTTTTAAATAGTCGGTTAGTGCACTATTTTCTTTCCTTAAAGGTCCGATAGTTGCGTGATTTTCTGTTTTCCTTTTCCTAAAATTATAGAAATATTTTGGGGTTTTCCTTCATTACTTCTACAGCATCTTCCTCTCCCCTCTCTGAATGTTCCTCAATTAGAGCTTGTACGTCCCGGTCAATACTCTCCAGGCTTTTTTTTATCACTTTACTGGCATTATTGTCCGTGCAGTTCTTTAATTTTGTAACCATTCTCTTTCTCTTGAGGAACATTGTCGTTTTTGTCTCTGGAAATTATTTCTCTTTCCTCTTGGTTATTTTTTCGGAACTTATTTCCTCAAAATTTCCAGCGTTTTCTCTTCTAAAGTTATCACCATCTCTTCAATTGTTTTATCTTTAAAGATGTCTTCCAGTTTCGTTTGGCCATGTTTAATTTGATATTTTCCCAGTTTGTAGTCTTGGATAAATGCAAAAAACTTTACTTTTTTCTACGTGAAGGTCAAAATATGATAATTAAAACCCACTCTAATAGACAGAGTTTATTTCCGCAACAGTTTCGATACCCACTGGCATCCTCTTCGGGTGGATACAGAAGAGGATGCCAGTGGGCATCGAAACTGTCGTGGAAATAAACTGTCTATTAGAGTGGGTTTTAATTATCATATTGTAGTCTTGGAGTTTAGATTAAAAATTTCAAATTTACTTCCTTCAGTAGTGTGTGTGTGTGCTTTTACGTTCAAAGCTGTCATCATATTGGGTGATATTTCGATAATGTTCTGGTCTCATATAACAGTTGTGGCTATTTTTATGTCATCAATTAAGCTGTTATCCGTGAATACTAGAGCCAGGCAGTTATTTTTCTGATCCTATTTGTTATTTCTTGTGTTAAAATAAATTAATTTGTTGAAGCAATCAAAAGTTTTGCCCGCTACTGGTTTTCTCCATTATTCCTTTTATCTTGATATATATATATATATATATATATATATATATATATATATATATATATATACACACACACACTTCTTATCCTCTTGTATAAATGGGAAATTAAAATCTCCGCAAAATATTATACTGGGGGTTGGGGAGTTTAAAGTGTCTATCAAGTTTCTGATCTCAGTAATTTCTGTCAGAGAATTTTGTAGATGGAGTGGTAGAAAATCAATATAAAGCTATTATTATCACTTTTAGTTTTTCAGTTTTTACTACTAAAACTTTCACACAGCTGTCTGGTTTACTTACTATCATTTCTACCATATAATTCTCATACATGTATATACACCTCATCCTCATCCTCGTTTTTTTGTTTTGTCTGCTCGTAATATGTTATAGGCATCGATTTATATTTTTTTCTCAGTGGAGTGCCCGCAGTTTTCACAGCTTTTTTGGCAGTCTTTAAGATGTTTTTCATTGAGGCATATGAAGTCCGTTCTTGTTTCTTTCATAAATCCTTTCAGGTATAAAACTTTGTGTAATAAATGGTTCAGTTTTACATCTTGCATAGTTGCAAGAATCATTTTTATATTGTCCCTTTCATTTTGCTCCTTATGTATTTCATCTTTATTGTCATTAAGTGTTACATGTTTCGTAACCCTGTATTCACCCGATAAATTTCTATGTCTGTTTACCTGTTTTGATAGGCATCATTCCGATTACTTGCGTAGTTTATTCTTTCCCGAAACCTGTTCTTTTCTGTGTTGAGTCTTGTTGTGTTCGATGATATTTAGTTGTAGTACAGTGCTGGCAATATTGAAAAAAATTGGTTTTCTGATTTGTCGTTGTTTTTGGTATTATTTTTAGGGTGATCATCCGTAAGATTCGTTCAAAGATGAGGATAAAATCATTTTCTTCCGTACCTTCAGCTTCCTTATCTTATATGATTTTTTGCGGATAGTTAGGTAGTAGAACTTGCATTTGTTTCCGAATTTGCAGTGTCCATTTACATAACAGAAATTACATAGGGCTGGGTGTACATAGGTACACTGTCTGTTTTTGTATCTACACTTACCCTTTGCACAATATCTGCATATAGTTTCCCCCAAATTCTTAGTCGGAACTTTTATTTTTGAACTTGCTTTCATTTCAATATTAATTGATGACCTCTGTATATCGGCGTTTCTTTTTGGTTCTTTGTCTTTGCAATTTTTCTTTGCCTTGCGTTTTTTCTTCGTGCGTGGTTTTATTTCTATTTCTCTATTTTTCGTGTCCTTTCCTTAGTGAGTTGGTTTTACTTCTGCTTATCTCTTTTTTGGCGTCCATTTTTTTTTTGTAAGTCCTCTCTGCTCGTCATTTTAACTTTTCTTTGGTGGATACTTGAGTGCTTTTTTTTTTTGCTTTATATACCTCAAACGAATTTATTTCTGTTGCGCAGTCGTCGCAGGAGAATTTTATCCTGTTAAGTTGTTTTACATTTGGTATGAGGAAGATATTTATTATTACCCCCATTTCACGCAATCGAAATTCAAGAGATGTTGCCAGAAGTCACATCTTATGGCCCTAGTCTTATCCTTTACAGAGTTGCATATTTCACAGAACTGTTGAAATTGATCGCCCATTTCCATGTTATTTAGCACAAGATCCACTGCAGAAAGCTTTCGTCTCTGTTTCAGTGGTGGAATGGGCGAGAGGTTGCCTTCTTGACGCTGCGTGTCGTAAGTGTTGTCCGATTGATCAAAGGGAGGAAACCAGTGGGGGATAGGTGTAGAAAGTTGGGGGGGGGGGAAAGCAATGCTTTTTTGTTTTAGGATTATAACTATGTATCGACCGATCACTAGAATTAACTGAAATCTTATATAAATTGCTGTAATTTTACGACTTAATTTACATCAATTTGCGTGCACAATACATTCACATAAACAATGTTAATTTTTATATTTTTTTAATTGAGGGGTTGTCATTGTATCTCAAATTTTATTAGGACTGCGAGCAAAACACGTGTTGCCGCTTCACTGGACCAACCAGCTCTCTCTCTCTCTCTCTCTCTCTCTCTCCTGATATATACGCAGGGTGTCCTAAAATTGCCTAGTAAACTTGAGTGTTCTGAAATGTATTGAACCTTTTATATGAACGCAATATCTTAACAAAAATTATGCAATATTTAACAATTTTATTTCAAATGCAGCAACAATAGGAAAAGCAACAATTATTGTTTATTTTAGATGTTCAAAGTGTCTTCCTTCAACTTCAACACATTGTTCATAACGTCCGACTACTGATCGACAAACATATAAAAGTTTACTAGGTAATTTTAGAACACCCTGTATATTGCAATGATGCTTTCATTATTATTCAAAACATTGAATGAACGCAACATTAAACATCTGTCATAGATTCAGATTTGAATTCAAAAATTATGAGGTGATTCGGAGACAGATTAGAAAAGCTTAATTCACCGGATCCAGGCTCTGATTCTGATTCGAGGTCATTGGAATGTTCCTACACTGTGTTTGTGTATGAGAATATGATAAAAGGAAATATTTTCAGCGATTAAGGATTATTGAAATTTCAGACAGTATATAGTGAGTATTTTAATTTCATGGGAATGCGTGGCAGGTGGCATTCGAGCCGCAGGTCGCTACATCAACTGGACGTACTTACAGGATAGTCACCCATCTAACAGACCAGATATAACATTTAATGAAATTCACCGATCATACGGGAAGCGGTGTTTAACGACGTATTTAATAGGCACTTTGCTTTATAACGAGTGGGGGAAAGTATAAAATAGATAGGAGAGTTGAGGAAAAAGTGTAAAATAGGTAGGACAGTTGAGGAGAAAGTGTAAAATAGATAGGACAGTTGAGGAAAAAGTGTAAAATAGATAGGGCAGTTCAGGAAAAAGTGTAAAATAGATAGGACAGTTGAGGAAAGTGTAAAATAGATAGGGCAGTTCAGGAAAAATTGTAAAATAGATAGGACAGTTGAGGAAAAAGTGTAAAATAGATAGGGCAGTTGAGGAAAAAGTGTAAAATAGATAGGGCAGTTGAGGAAAAAGTGTAAAATAGATAGGGCAGTTCAGGAAAAAGTGTAAAATAAATAGGACAGTTGAGGAAAAAGTGTAAAATAGATAGGGCAGTTCAGGAAAATGTGTAAAATAGATAGGACAGTTGAGGAAAAACTAGGAAGTGGTCGTTGGAAATTACTGTACGCATACTGTATTTGCGTAATGCATTTAACATAAACATTGTGGGAGGCTAAGAGAAAATTCAAGGGGGAGCATTAAATTGTCTTAGAATAATAATAAAGAACCTCATTTCGGCTTTTTATCTTTGTTAACTGTACCTTATTAGCATAAATATTTATAAGTAATTCAAAAAACAAAATAATTTTACGCAAACATTCCTTTTGTATTCCAACTGGGTATAGATATATATGAACTATTAAAAAAGCATTTGTCTTCACTTTAAGAGAACATATCAGTCACTTCACAAGTAAAATTGGTGGTAAGTGTTTATGCGTTGGTACTACAAATTAATATTCCCTAACTTCACTTTTAAAACACCGAACTGACCTCTTTTCTTTCTCCATTAACAGTTTAGTGTTCATGCGAGGTTTCTCGTTGTCTGTGCTATGGAGTCAAATTTTCATCTAAAAGTGACTCTTTAGTAAGTTGAGAGAGAGAGAGAGAGAGAGAGAGAGAGAGAGAAGATCTTGTAAAAAGAAATCTCTCTTTTCAGCCAGTTCGTCCTCATTTTGAACTTCAATTATTCACATTTAACGACGAAGTGTCGTCAACGTTTTGTATGAAAATCAGGGGGTAATTAATTAAATTGATGTCAGCGGCCTTCGTTTAAATTAATTTTAGTGATATTAAATGATGCTTACGAACAAATTTATTTGATACTTGATCTGTATTTTTGGTTTTTGGTTTCTTCATTCTGTTTGATCTAGTTTGCTGAAGAGGAAAAAGGATCACTGATTTTCTCTCCTTTTATTCCTAAGTTCCATAGCGTTCCCAATACGTTCACACTACTTTTGACCCAGACTGACTCCTTTTCTGCTGACTAAAATGGATCGATACCCTGATACCCGTAAACATAGAGTAGACAGCTGTAGCTCTTCTAGTATTAAAAGATATTTGTTCTTGAAATCTTCATAAAAGTTCTGCATTTTAAGGGCCCATGACGTCCATTGTGCAGCTGTAGCTCAAAGAGTAATTGAGCGGTAAGTTATGCGTTGTGACACTAATTAACTTGAGATGTCTACAAGCCATTTGCATAGATTGTACCGCACATGGAGATGCGGGGGTCTTTGTTCTGTAAGTTTGTAATTACCGATTACCGTCCTGGTCGATATAGTTAACCTTTCTCTTATTCGCCTGAAGAAATTTTTTGGTGGTGTTATAAATGGTCGCATTTGCAAGCCTATCTCAAGATTTTGAGCTATCTGGTTCTCGTTTTGACCACCTTTTGGAGATCCAATTACGCTGTAAAAACTGACCAGGTATTTAACGATGGGTGTCTTAATTTTGTTAATGTACGTAGTAAACTTGAAGTGCGAAAAGTATACTAAAATACCTTTGCAATTAATAATTAATTCGTGCTAAGCAGCTTCAAGAGCGTTTCAAACGTGCTCAACAATAAAATGGACCAATTACCTTTAAAAATTACGGGTTTGTTTTACATATATATACAGTATACATACACACACACATATATATGTATGAAAGTGAAACCCAAAATAAAAAGATTATTGGCAGAAGAAGATAAAGAAAAATAAACTCCAAAAAGAAATAAGTAAAACTAAAATTACAGGTAATGAAAATACCAATAAACGTTGTTAAATGGAGCTACAACATTTTCACACCATGAAACCGATAGTTTAGAAGACATAAAGCCGGAGTGATGAATAGCTCGGACAATTGGATTGCCTAAGTTTTGAATTTTTTGTATTAAACTATATTGAGCACGTCTTGTTATCTCCTGGAGGCTCGAGATATGATGATTAGCTGATGTTTGTAAAGCTGGGCATCTTGCGGGTAACTTATGCAGCACTCTGAAAGATCTGTTATAAAGCAAATCTACAGTTCTGCCAGGGCCTATTTTATAATTAGTACACAGATGCTCACGCCTGTAAATATTAGTGCAGAAAGTACAAAAAAAAAGTGTCTTTAGCTCCTCTTGTACAGAATCTGAAGTTCTTATAATCACGTTTGCTTTAGTACAGAAAGTTCGATATTGTTTTCTTATGTCTGAGTCGTTGCTCAAGAAGCTGGTAATAATCTGACCTAGATATTTAAATTCTTGTACTTGCTCTGTTGGTTCACCTTTCATTTTGAAAATAATATTAGTTGTTACGTTTGAGCTTTTTGGAACGGAACTGCATAAATTTAGTTTTAGTAACATTAAAATTAATATTATGTTTCCGCGAATATAATTTGCAAACTTTAATAAGATGATCCAAACGATTAACTAAAGGACTTATTAATACTGTATCATTAGCATAGACCAAGTAATTTATTTAAATGTTATCTGCGCAGCATCCTACTCTTGTCTCTTTAAAAGAAGTAATTAAGCCATCAATATGCACATTAAACAGCAAAAGAGAGAGTAAGTAGCCTTGTCTAACACCGTATGAAGAACCAATACACTCTGACAATGGATTGCTCCATCTATCCATAAAAAATTTGGTGACTGTACGAAAATTTCAATAGATTTAATCAGACAATGGAACATTCCTGTCTTCTAATTTTTTAAATAGAATATTGTGATTTACTCTATCATATGCTTTGCCTATATCAAAGAAGCAACTATATAAATAGCTGAATTACTGTCAGTGTACTGACAGATCACATTTAGATACATTGCAGTGTATCTAAATACAATCTTCTTCAAAACATAAATACACGGATCGGTTGAATGGGACATTTTAAAACCAAAATGATTATAAAATATCCATAAATAATTATTTAATCGTCGTAGCCAAAATTTCTCGAGTAATTTTGATAAGCAGGACGCAATAGCAATAAGCCTGTAATTGTCGCTGGATAGAATGGCTCCATATTTATTTTTGACAAGGGGTATAATATATAGCCTCATAATCTCTGCATGCAGGAATATAATTATGAGTAAACACACACACACACACACACACACACACACATATACTGTATATATATATATGTATATATATGCGAGTATATGCAGTAAATAATTTGAACGTAAAAAATAATAATTTGTTTAAAATATATATACTAAAGTAAAAAATGGCTCTCGAAAAAATATTTGTAATGCATTTAATCTCTTTAATTCTTAAACCCTGACTATCTACAAAGAAGAATAGGAATGAGATGTTCAACTTAGGTGTAAACACTCAAACACCGTAGGCGATCTACTCACTAAATTAATAAGATCTATGGTGAATCTAAAACTGCGATCATTTTGGAAGATATTCTACAACTATCTTAATTAGGATCTCGACGTAAGAAAAGATGGGCAGTTTTTTGTTTCTGGACAATATAGTTTATTTGTAATTAATTATTATTATTGTTATTATTATTATTATTATATTAATAATGACTTTTTTTTATCGTATGCTTAACGTCGTGAGCTCTTTATTATTAAAATAAATATGTATTTACACTGACGTAATTTCTCGGAATTATTTTACTTTCAATGATGGCGGGATGTTTGATATTCTGTGTTGGTCGCGATGGAGCGGTAAGAGAAATTGTTTTTTTTTTTTTTTGTGTCCATCTCTGCGCTGCACATCTGAAGCAACACATCTTGCAGTCATTGCTCGAGGAACCCAAGAAGCCCTACTTAATCAGTTTCCAAACTGTTTAGTTTTAATTAGGATATACACTATACGTACAGCCTCTCTCTCTCTCTCTCTCTCTCTCTCTCTCTCTCTCTCTCTCTCTCTCTCTCTCTCTCTTTACATATATACATATATAAGCATGAACCAGGACTTGAAAGAAAGGACTGGTGATAACTGAGGATTGAGTGATACATTTTATGCATTAAAACCTATAAACCACGGCCGTTTGTTGTCAATTTTCACCGCTGAATCGTGCCCGGCTTAAAATCGATTATAGTCGTTTACGCATTAACCTGCAAAAAAATCGGGTTCAGAAAATGCCTCGGATGTATTAATCGCTTTTCAGTGACAAGATTTTAAAGTTTTTTTAAAATCTCAATTGCTGGCAATTAATGGATAAACAATGAGTGGGCAAAATACGGCCCTTCACAAGACTTAATCCGGCCCGCGCTGTCGGCTAGAAATTATTAATAAAAAGACCCGCAAACTGTCGTGCGACAAAACGTCGACGTGCATTTATTATTTAATCTAAACCCCCTACAAACTTCGTCAGGTAAATTTTAGAGAAAATAGGCCAAATACAAGGAAATTTTAAGCGTATGGCAAAGTTTTCTGATTATGACATATTCTGTCTTAAGATTTAACAAATGAAAATATTGATCAGTGATGACTGAGGAACACCTTGATTCGATGTTCCCCATTGCGACAACGAAACTGAAGCTAGATATCGACGCATTACTCAAGGCTTACAAGCGCTTTCACTCGTCCTACTAGGATAATAACTTAAATCTTATGCCATCATTCCGCAACTGATCTTGACAGGTTAGTACCCTATAATATGAAATTTAATTAGCGAAACCCGTTTAAAATTCAATAAGTAATTAAAATTAATATATATATATATATATATATATTATATTTGTCATTTTTTTTTTACATACACTATTAACCATTAATTGAAAATGTTTTAAAGCCCGTTTTATATATATATATATATATATATATAGGTATATAAAAGGTGAGTGCTAATTTAAGCTGTAATTATTTACAAACTCTCTTACTGTGAAGGCTAACTGGCCCACGATTTTATCCCAACCTTTATAAGTGGACCTCCAATCGAAATAACTACCCACCACCGCTGGTATAAACGGTTCTTATCGGTTTTCAGAGATGTACAATTCAGCGGTGAAAAATGTTAAAAACGGATGTGTGATATGAGCTTAAGCTCTATTGAACTCGTCTACTACTTCCAATAAAACTAGGTACAGTAGGAATGACAAACAGATGGGAAGTTGAACATCTACAGTAGTTGGTAATGAAGACCCAACTTTATAGTATCGTACTGTAGGTTTCACCGTTTTTTTTTACGTGTTTTTAGCTAAGTTATCCAAAAATGTTGACAACATATGCATATATAAAAAAAAACATTGAGAACTAGTCTTCAATTTCGGTTGTACAATATTTGTAATTCTTAATAAAATATTTAATTTAACACATAAGTTACGGGTGTTCCTTCTTAATATGAAGATCGTAGCTTAAAGAACTAGATATACAATGTCCTATAAATTATCTTTACAAATTCGGTTAAATTTCAATTGAATTTGTAAGGGTAATTTATGAACACCGTGCATACGATGAACTAGATACCCAAATCATGTACCTAGTTCATAACATCACTACTATTTAATTCAAATACTCGTTGTACTGTGCTGTTGAATACATATATATATATATATCGTTCCTTTTCTACTTTTTACTTACTCTCCTACTTCACGGACTGCATATATATATATATATATATATATATATATATATATATATATATATATATATATATATATATATACATATATATCACACATCAATCAAAGTTTTCTAGAAGTATTAAATATGTATTTCATAACTAAAACTTTCGTCTCTACAAAAAAAATAGAAAATAAAAATCTGATTAGAGATGATGATGGCCTAAGCTAGGGCTAATAAGCTAGGCTACTAAGGCTAAGCTAATCTAACAGGCCTTTCTACCTTGTTTCTCTATAAACTTTTCCTGTTGCTTAACTAAAATACACCATTAAAATAATAAAATAATAATAATAATAGTAATAATAATAATAATTTTGTGTATCCCTAAAATATCCTGTGATGAACTCTTGCTCGGCCTTTCGTAATCAGAGGATTCTCAAAGTGAAAGTTGCGCAAAATATAAAATCAAATTTATTCTTTACCCGAATGAGAAACCTCAATTATTACATGCAAGTAGGGAAAAGGAGGAGAAAGGGAAGGACGAAAAGTGTATGTATAGGGAAACGAGAGAGAGAGAGAGAGAGAGAGAGAGAGAGAGAGAGAGAGAGAGAGATTCCCGCTCTCATTTGAGGTGAATGAGGCACCTGACAACGGTCCTAATTCGAAGAGTAAACAAGGAGATTCGCGTCTTCGTTCGTCACTTTCCCTTCATAAGCTTTTAACGAGGTCGTCGTCGAATTAGACCTATCCGCTGTGACGTCACCAAAGTCACTAGACCTATCCATTGTTACGTCATCAAAATTAAGTGTAATTCATCCGAAGACTATATATCACTGTCACGGCTGAAGATACAGTGAGTACCTTTCTGCAAAACCATTACAAAATTGTAGTGGTATCTATAGTTTGTGAACGAACGGAAATTTCTGGACATTTTTTCCGCACAAATTTTACTTCCTTTATTGTTTTCTTTTATACTTATTGTAGCCTTGTAGATGTATCTGCAATTTTGCACACACACACACACACACAACACACACACACACACACACACATATATATATATGCAAGTATGCATATCATATATTTTGTGTTGTTTTTCAGAGAATCTTCAAATGAACTCCATTCCTAATTGTTCTAAATTATTCTAAATGTAAGTAAATCTATAGTTTCTGAATTTTTATCTATAGTGATTTTCATTGAATTTGTCTGCGTATATCCGTAGATTTATTTAAGTTGTTATTTATGTGAGTAATCAGTTTCATAAACGAATGAACAGATTCTGTATACGGGTATATTTTTCAGTCTACTCTACCTTAAGACTTTATATACATACAGACCTTAAATTCTAATTTGCCATAAATAAGTTAAGCTATAATCCTCTGTTTGTCTGTCTGTCTGTCTGTCTGTCTCTCTCTCTCTCTCTCTCTCTCTCTCTCTCTACATCCTCTATATGTTGTTAAATATACACAACAAGAAAAGCTTGGTTGAAGCAACCAAATTAGCTGCCAACCAATTTAAAATGGTTAATTCGGCTCTTTAGGTGAAGCTTAAATATAAATAGCAAGATACGAAACAAACGATTTTTGCCATTATTTAACGCGTTATCTCGCCACATGAATATTAGATACTCGCCACCTAGTGTATGGAGTGAGAACATTTACATGACTTACCAATTTATTAACAGAAATTGAATATTATTACCTTATTCTTCAAAAACGTACAAGCCTACATGTTTAATTTACTAACTGACTCGATATTTAATTATACTCGTATATTAAACTATATAATACTATATATTAAAATATAATTTAGGATGACGGCGTTTTTTCACAGATAATTTAGTTCTCCTTCCAAACACTAGATGGCAGAAGTAAAAAAAAAAAAAGAAAGTTAACACAAAAGTGGGCGGAGTTTCGGATTTTGTTATAAATAATCTTTGCTTTCAGTTTGTTATCAGAAAATTAAGCATAATTATAGTACAATGCATGGTTGAATTAGCGACTTTGATTGGTTGGCAAATATTTAACCACGTATTTTGGTTGTATAACCAAACATATTTCTTCGTGTACCGAGGGATTTTTTCCATCGTAGTTTTAATTCACGATCAAATTATTCATTTATTTTCCGTACGTTAAAATTACTGTTCAAATGTAATTTATTTTAGATGTACGCGATCACTAGGTTGAATTAAGGTTATTTTATATATAGTTTCGGAAAAAAGTTCGCCTATAAGCATAAAACATCTAAAAAGCACAAAAAATTACTAATTGTTAATATTCTGGTTGTCATTGGATATTTTATTCTTTTTGGTGACGGTAAAAAATTTTCAAGAACAAACCCAGTCATAACTAATTAGTAATTTTTTACGTTTTTTTAGAAATTTTAGGTTTCTAAGCGAATTTCTTTTCGAAAATGTACGTAATCCTCTTTATTCAAAAGTATACCAGCAGGAACAGTCGGAATTTTATCCCAGGATAAGGATATATGAGCTTTCCTGGGCTGGGCGTCTCTTTCCTATAGATTCGGATTCCCCTTCATCATATAACCTTTCCTAAGAAGTAGGTTAAACAACCCCAGAAACACACGCTCTTTCCTAGTCCTTAGAGTCTAATAATACAGAAAACGAAAGAGTTAGTCCTGGAGTCCAAATCTTTATTATTTGGGTAAAAAAACTTGTGTTTTGAAAAATGCTAAACTCGGTGAATAAATGAAATTCATATACAGAGAATTAAATATTTGGTTGCAACAACCAAAATTTATGGTTACAACTATCTGGCAACCAACCTATAATGGTTAATTAACCTTGCGATAATAGCACTAACCATATATACCAGAGAAATAAGTAAATGAAATTAAAACACTACCGTTCCAATCTCACATAATGGACTAAAAGGCGATGAAGTGTACGACATTTCGTTGACAGTTACAAGATATCCTGTCCATGAGTGCAGGGTAGATGAGGTTAGATTAAATTAGTTTATACTAGATTAAAAATTAGTTTATACTAGATTAAATTAGTTTATACTAGATTAAATTAGTTTATACTAGATCAAATTAAGGTCATAAGAGCGTCGATAGAATGTCCTATTGACGAAATATGTGTATATAGCTCCGCAGGTTGTGTAGATCCAGAATTGGCACTCTCATCATAACCTGCTTTGTGAAGTTTAACATCGAGAGTGAAGTAAACTTTGGCTAAAAGTTTACCATTAATAACACTTCTATCGAAGTAATCAAATACTTAAAAGTCGTCGAAACAGGAAACCTTCGTTTTTAAATTTTCTTCTAACAATTTTTTTTTTTTTTTTTTTTTTTTTTTTTTTTAGGAAATGAATTTCAGGTTTTTCTTTTGCTTCTTCTACTTTTCCTTCATTTGAGTCTTTTTGTGTACAATAACTGACGTATATATATATATATATATATATATATGTGTGTGTGTGTGTGTGTATATATATATATATATATATAAGAGAGAGAGAGAGAGAAAGAGAGAAAGAGAGAGTCGGTAGCTCAGTGGGTAACACTGTTTCTCCAGAAGCGAAGCCGTTAAGATTAAGGGTTCGACTCCTGAATGCGCTGTTAATAATGATCCAGAAATTAGCGTAATGGCTCGAATTAGTCTTGCCTGAGCGTGTGCTGATGTGTGGCCCTCCTAACTGATTATATATATATATATATATATATATATATATATATATATATATATATACAGGCCCGGATTTAGCTATAGGCGAACTAGGCGATCGCCTAGGGCCTCGCGCCAAAGGGGGCCTCGCTCAAGCCGTTTTGCGCGTTCTATTCAAGTGATATTAATGATTTAGAACTCTATGAAGAACTTAAAGTACTTTGCAGGTTTATACCTGAGAAAACAGATCTCGGAAATGCCCTTGTTTATATAGTGCAAAAACAACTAAGTGAGATTTATCCTAATGTTTATGTTGCACTTCGAATAGTATTAACCATCCCAGTTACTGTTGCTTCGGCTGAAAGAAGTTTCTCGCGTCTCAAACTTATTAAAACATATTTGTGTTCCACCATGTCTCAAGCGAGATTGCAATCATTAGCTATGTTATCAATAGAAAACGATATAACAAATTCGTTAGATTATTCTCAATTAATTGAAGAGTTTAGCTCGAAGAAAAGTAGAAAAGCATTGGTGTAATATTCAAGGAGCATCTGAACCAAATACTAAAGCATTAATATTTAGCCTGATAAGTCGATCGCTCACTATTATAAAAATGAAATGTCAACATCTCTTATACATCACATATGAAAAACGTTTGTATACTGGAAAGTCATTACCTATAATATTATATAAATCTTAGAAATCATTGTCTTATATTTTCGATACAAATCTTGATTCATATTATAATTTATACTTATTTGTATGGTTTATTTATATTTCTTATACAATTTCCATGCGTGATTATTTTGGTTTTGGTTTAATTTTTAAGTGCTGGCATAGTTCTGTCTATGCGGGATTCTAATATTGCTGGTATAGTACCGATAATTAAGTCCATATTTTCATATATATAGGCCTAGGGCCTCGCAATTTCTAGATCTGCCTAGGGCCTCGCAACTTCTAGATCCGGCCCTGTATATATATATATATATATATATATATATATATATATATATATATATATATATATATATATACTGTATATATAGATATAAATATTTGAATGAAATTACCATATATATATATATATTATATATATATGCTGCAAACCCACAAGGAAAAGAAAAACGATTCCAAGGCCTTTCGTGTATTCAGAGCTACACCTCGTCAGGGAATGACTTTTTCTTTTTCCTTGTGGGTTTGCAGCATTCATTCATTTCACGTGTTTAATTGTGAAATTCATCCCATATATATATATATATATATATATATATATATATATATATATATATATATATATATATATATATATATATATACACAGTGAAAGTTGTTTGAAGATAAGGGATCATAGGGCGAATTATACAATGAAGAAAATTAAATAATTTACACATACTTCTTTAACAGACTTTCTTTCTTATCATTACGATGGCTCATGAACTACGGTTGACGTGTTGTATTCGCATACCAACAGGTTCACACGGGTTCGAATCGCGTCTGGAGGCATGATAGCTATTCATGATCCCTATTAAGGACAGACACAGTACACATACAGTCTCTCTCTCTCTTCTCTCTCTTGTATGGAACATAAGGAAAGCATTTTCTGTCAAATATATTTATTTATAAAATATAAATTTGTGTTTATATATTTCGGTAACTTTTTTAATATAAAAATTATATATTATACTGTATATATATATATATATTTATTTATTTATTTATTTTCTATAATTTCTATATAATATATTTATATAAAGTTTCTGTACTATAAAATACATATATTAAATGATGTACAAATTTAAGTTATACACTATGGCACATATTACATATCGGATATATATATACATATACTGTGTGTGTGATATATATATATATATATATATATATATATATATATAGACAACATTTTGTAAAAAAAAATATAAGGAATAAAAATCTACACTCAGCGTCACGGCATTGAAAGATTGTTTCCGACCCATATCTTTCCACGAAACGCAAAACCATACAGTATATATGTATATATATATATATATATTATAATAATAATAATAATAATAATAATAATAATAATAGTAATAATAATAGTAATAATAATATATTAGTAAATATAAAAAAAACTATTTTAGCAAAATATATATAGAGGTCAGAGGTCACGTAACATTGCAAAGAAAAACTAACATAAGAAAAGATAAATAAAAGCCAGACGATTTTTACACAAAGACTGAAAAATAATTAATAAATAAATAATAATAATAAAAAAAAAAGAAGATAATTAAAGAGTAAATCTGAGGCTAAAAATTACGATATAATTTTGAAATTCGACAAAATGAAGAGTTGAAAACTATTTAAAAAAAATGGCCATAAAAACTCTTAATATCACACATTTCCCGTTTTTTGGGGGCACCAAATTTGACTATATATATATATATATATATATATATATATATATATATATATATATATATATATATATATATGGATGTTTATGAAAAAACTACTTGGTTACCAGTTTGACTTCACAACCAAATATAACACCATGTTATTACATGACAACCAAATGCATCAAATTGTGAAAGGAGTCATGGTTTAATTGCGCTGACCGTACGTGTTTTTTTTTTTTCTTTTTTTTTTTAACTGAAATAATTAATGCAATTATCGCTCGGCTTAATGAATCAACCATGTCATGCCATGGTTGTCACTAAATAATTTGGTATTATTGCAATGTAATAATTTTTCATAATATATATATATATATACAGTATATATA
The DNA here is from genome assembly GCA_023014485.1 of Bathynomus jamesi. Lineage (NCBI taxonomy): Eukaryota > Metazoa > Arthropoda > Malacostraca > Isopoda > Cirolanidae > Bathynomus > Bathynomus jamesi. Next base: position 196,642 of record JAJOZX010002058.1, on the reverse strand, counting down.
TATATATATATATATATATATTATATATTGGTTCGTGTCCCAATTTCAAGCGTATTATTTTTAAAAATAGACTGAAAATAAAACACGAATAAAATTTAAAAAAACAAACATAAAAACAAAATCTTTCCTGGAAAAGAATGGAATTTATAATGGGATTTTTAACTCTAAATAAGATCCGAATTCATATAAAGAAAGGTTTAATTCTATTTTATATTCCATAAGGAAATATATTAAGAGAATATCCAAATGAAAGAAAATGTATTCAATAATAATAATAATGATGATAATAATGATACTAATTATTATTATATAGCGGTATGACTTGGTTTCATAATTCTTCTGATAATTAATATTTTTTTTTAATTTAATGCTAAACTTCTAAATATATCCTATATGATATATATATATATATATATATATATATATATATATATATATATATATAATATATAATATATATATATATATACATTATTAATTTGTGTGGGAAAGTAACCCAATATGTTGGTTCTTTGTATAGAGACCCCATCAATAAAGTTCCAGTGGCACAAAGTACCTGTATATTAAATCCGGTCATACCCCCTTAATTGGGGCATGCGAGATTCACTGCGAATTGCTCCCAGCGTGGGGTGGTAATTGGGAGCAAGTAAATTTTCAATAAATTTGTTTTCATTATTCTTATATTAAATCCATTTATTAAGAAAGGAGAATATATATATATATATATATATATATATATATATATATTATATATATATATATATATATATATATATATATATATATATATATATATATATATATATATATATATATTCAGTTCATAATAGATTTAATGAGTAGGCTCTATATATATATTAAAACTCTGTATTAACTTATTTGTACTATATATATATATATATATATATAATATATATATATATATTATATATATATATATATATATATATAATATATATATATATATATATATTCTCTATATTTGTAGATACATATATATATGGATGCTTCTTCATATACAAAACTGTATATAATACAATTAATGTTTTATTTAGTAAATATGTGCGTATGACGTCATTCTGCGTCAATATGAGCTTCAATACGAAAGTATCACAAATCCTAAAAAATAGAAATTAACCTTTATTACGTGGTTAAAATTTTTGTTTTTTTTAATATAAAAATATGAAATATTATATTATTGTTTTCCTTACATTTTACATTACATTACGTTACATTACGTTACGTTACATTCATTATTCATTATTCATTATTCATTATCATACCCTGAAATTATTCTTTTTCTTTTGCACCAATGAGTTCGCTCTCTTTTTTTTTTTTCTTTTTCTTTTTTTTCTTCGTTTTTGAGGATACCGATCAAAATCGACGTCAATAAGTCAGTGTTCACAAACCGCACCACGTACGGTACAAATTAAAATGGCAATAAACTAGGTGCTAACATCACCCGTGGCAAGATAAATCGATTGCAGAAGAGGCGCCTTGTTCCGATGAGTTTTCTGGTCGCGTTCTCTCTCGGATGCTAAATGAGCCCGGGTCAGGCGATGTCTGCGAACAGAGGGAAGATCGTTGATAGTATTAATGGGCGTCACAGTCATGGAACACGCGAGCACGGGTGGGAAAGGTTCTGAAAGGTCCTTGGAAAGCGAAGAAGCAGAAGAAGAAGCAGAAGAAGAAGAAGAAGAAGAAGAAGAAGAAGAAGAAGAAGAAGATCCCTTTACGGAGAGGTCCATTGGCTCATTTTGCTCATTCGCCGGTTGCGCTGAGTTTCGTTTTAAACCTTCGATGAGCGGGCTTGACCCCGAGACCTTTCTCTTCTTGTTGCCGCTCCGTTGAATTGTTGTCGCTGTGGAAGGTGATCCGCTCCTTTTCACCCTGTCGATGAAAACGGCTTTGGGTTTGTTGGGCATTTCGTGACTGTGAATCGTTTGGGCACAATTCTCGTTGTTGGGGCTTTTGCGATGATCGGATTCCTCTTCTTCTCCTGTCGAGGCTCCGTGCATCGAGTTCATCAGCAAGTATTGATGGTTTAAGATGGTCCGTTCGTTCTCGCTTTCGGATGAGCTATTTGTTTGGCTCTTACCTACTCGAAGTTGGCAGGAGGAAGCCTCGTTGGCGTTTAAATTCAAGGGAGTGTCAACCCCTTCTTCTTCTTCTTCCTCTTCCGCCTCCTCTTCCTCCTCCTCTGGCAGCTCCCTCAGTCCCCTCCCCATCAGTGAAGAAAAATGCCTCCTCCTGAGTTCTTCGGTTGCATGCAGTGACAGAGACAGTTCCTTCTTCGTTTCATGTTCCCTGCTGCTTTCTTGAGGTCCGAAGGGTGTTTTCGGCGGAGGAAAGCCTAGCTTGGCAGAGTTGGCAATCAGAGAGAGGAAGGGAAAGTACTGAGAGAAGGCCTGGATCTGGGAGGCACTCGAGGGGAACTGAACACCAGGCTGGAAGAGAAAAGGAGAAAGTGCTGCGAACAAAGGAAGAGCTTCGGGGGGTAACGTTCCCCCCTTTGGGCTAAACCATTCAAAAGGCGAGGAAGATTCCTTAATATTCCCTGAGGTTTCGCTCGAAGTATTTGGTTCCTGAGGATCTGTACTGGAGACGGTGGGTGAAGAGGAACAATTTCCTTCATCGGAAAAGTGCTCCAGATCTTCCGTTTTGACTTCTCTCTCCTGCAAGGAATCGATCGACGTCGTGTTCGAAGTTTTTAACTTTTCTAAAATTCTTTTCGTCTCTTCGACAGAAATCGCGGAAGAAGAACCCGTTTGCTCTTGAAGAAGGCAGTGAATTTTGAACCAGTTGGAACGGCGGCCGTACCTGCAAATAAAAGTTGGTTGCACAGCTCACTTTCAATACAATTTTTGTAAATAAATTATTCTTTTAAATTGCAATGATTCGTTGATATAGAAAAAAATTTACATTATTCTTCAAAATACAATGATTTCTGTAGTGATTTTTAACACTGATAAACTCATTTCACACTGATAAACCCATACACTATTCGAGTTTTAAGGAAACCATCGTGATGCTCTTCTTACCTGGATCCACTTTTGGACATGCCAACACCGATGCATTTGCGGAGGCGGCAGGCCTTGCAGGCGGTTCGGTTCTTCCGAGTGATCACGCATTTGCCTCCGTTCTTGCATTCCCCCAAGGAAGAAACGTTGTTGCACGTCCTTCCGAAGAAGCTCTAAAAAAGAAGAGAAAAACAGATTATGTAGAGATTGAGAGAGAGAGAGAGAGAGAGAGAGAGAGAGAGAGATAAGGCAGTTAATATATATATATATATATATATATATATATATATATATATATATATATACACACCACACACAACACACACACATATATATATATAATTATCTTTCATAATGAAGTGAAGTAATATATGTAGAAATGTGTTGTTTTGCTATAATAATAATTGCTATTTTAATTTTCTGGTGAGCCACAATGGTCGAAAATGGAAAGAACTCCAAAATCCGACATTAAAATTATATTTTGGCATCAAACATCAAACCTCATTCGGGCGTTGGTGGGAAAATTCGCGACTTAACTTTAACCTTTCCGGTAAGTCGCGCGAGCACAACACAACACACACACACACACACACACACACACACACACACACACACATATATATATATATATATATATATATATATATATATATATATATATATATATATATATATATATATAGTTATATAAATATAAAATTTATATATATATATAAATTTTTTAACAAGCGATAATGTAAAGTTGCTAGGCATTGAATTACAAGTGAACAATGATTGCATATTAATTGTAAACTACTATTTACCATATACCAACGGCAGTAATCTAGATGAATACATTGATTTGCTGTACAAAATTAAGTCATTATCAGATAATCCCAAATATTCTCACTGTATAATTATGAGGGACTTTAACGCACATGTAAACTCTGAATTCTTTGTAGAATTGGGTAAGTAACATGTGCAAGTCTGCCAATTTAAGTATAAGTAGGCTGACCATATTTCCTTGAGACAAAAACGGGACATTGGGATGGCAAAAAAGGGACGGGGGTTATGTAATATTCTGTATTCATGAAAAAGTAAGTACATAAACCGGGACAAAATTGACATTTTTATTAAAACGACGGGACGGCCACGAAATATAAAACAAACGGTACTGTCCCGTTCAAAACGGTACGTATGGTCAGCCTAAGTATAAGTGATGTAGATGTATTAGGGGTAGCCAGTGGTAATTTTACATACGTTAGCGATATGAGTGGTATCACCAGGTGGAGTGATCATTGTCTCAGTAGTAATAATCTAAAGGATCGAATTGTTAGAGTTCATATTTTGCATGATTTCCTTCTTTCTGATCATAGACCATTAGAAATATTAATTAACGTTACCAATTTATGCGCAACACGACTTAACAAGAACTCAATAGGTAAGAATAATCGCGTCGATTGGTCCAATGTTACGATGCAGCAGAGAATAGAATACAAAGACAGAACAAGTCACCTCTTTAATAATTTAGAAATTTTGCACCTTGCCTGTAATAATCCTTGCTCAAATGATTCTCACTGTAAACTCATAGATAGGTATTACTGTATAGTAAGATAATATCCCTGTTAAGAGAAGCAGGAAGTCCGCTGATTAAATCTTACAACTATCATACTAAGATTGTTCCTGGATGGAATGGTTCTATTGCCCCTCCTGAAGAGGGAATCGAAACACGCCTATGATTTGTGGTGCTTTCATGGCAGACCCAGATTAGGACCAGTATACTTGAATATGTGTAGAAGTCGGGCTCAGTATAAGGCGGCCATAAGGGGATGTAAACAGGAAGAAGAGTCTATTCGAGCATCAAAAGCCTGTGAAGCTCACATAAATAACGATAATAACAAATTTTGGAAATTTGTTAAGAATCAAACGGGTGTCAAAAATTTCCTCCCTCCGACAATCGATGGGGTGTCGGAGGAGGATGAAATTGCAAAGCTGTGGAAAAACCACTATTCTAACATTCTTAACAGTGTGAGTAGGGATAATCTTAAGATAGATTGCAGCGAAACGATTGTGGGAGGGACAAGGGAAAATACTTTGATATCATTTTCTGAAGTAAAGAGGTTAATTAAAGAGTTAAAGACTGGTTCTGCGTCAGGGGTAGATGACTTATCGAATGAGCACTTAAAATATGCAAATGACGTAGTATGTCTGCATATATCATTGCTCCGATCAGCCATGCTTGCTCATAGCTATATCCCTGCAGAGTTCATGAGGGTATATATCTTGCCCCTGGTCAAAAATAAGTACGGAGACATTCTGTCCAGCAATAATTACAGGCCTATTGCTGTCGCTTCCTGCTTCTCGAAACTCCTAGAAAAATTCTTGTTGCGGCGATTAAATGATTTTCTATGGACATCTAATCAGTTTGGCTTTAAAAGGTTCCACTCAACTGACCTGTGTATCTATGTACTTAAAGAAACAATATCTAAATACATTGACAGTAATTCAACTATTTATAGCTGTTTCCTAGATATAAGTAAGGTATATGATAGGGTGAACCACAATATTTTATTTGCAAAACTAGAAGACAGGAAGGTTCCCATGTACATATTAAATTTATTGAAATTTTGGTATTCCCACCAATCTTTCACTGTTAGGTGGGGCAATGTACCATCCGAGTGTTTTGGCTCCTCTTGCGGGGTGAGACAAGGCTCCTTGCTCTCCCCTTTGTTGTTTAATGTGTATATTGACGGATTAATTGCTTCACTTAACGAGGCAACAGTGGGATGTTGTATAGATAACACAAGGATAAATAACTTAGTTTATGCCAATGATATGGTGTTAATAAGTCCCTCTGTTAAAGGTCTGGATCGGCTACTAAAAATCTGCGAAGAGTATTCGCAGAAACATGCTATCCTTTTTAATGTTACAAAAACTAAGGTTATGCAATTTCATCCTAAAAGCTGTAGTCAGCCAGCTGATATAAGGTTTAAAATGAATGGTGAAGTAATTGAGGAAGTACAAGAGTTTAAGTATTTGGGCCAAACTATTACCAGCTCCTTGAGTGATGACTCGGATATAAGAAAACAATCTCGAAGCCTGTGTGCTAAAGCGAATATGACCATAAGGAACTTTCGAATCTGTACAAGTGAAGCCAAAGACACCCTCTTTCGTACTTTCTGCAGTAATATATACGGACAGCACCTGTGGGTGAAATATAAAAAAAGTTCTGGCAGAACTCTAAATTTGCTGTACAACAGGTCTTTTAAACTCTTACATAAATTACCTCCGAGATGCTCAGCTTCGCAAATGTTTGCTACCCACAATGTCCCGAGCTTCCCGGAGGTAACAAGATGTGCTCAACACAGCCTAATGCAAAGAATTAAAAAAATCAACCAACCCGATCATCCAAGCTATCCATGAGTCCTGCCATTTATCCTCTAAGCCAGTGGTTCTTAACCGGGGGGGCGCGCCCCCCTAGAAACAGGAATTTCTCTAATTGTATTTGTTATTCTCTTAACGAGAGCATGGGCTAATATTGAGAAGTTATTGAGAATGTTATTTTGATTGAAGGGGGGCGTGGAGGGAAGGACCAATTCCTAGAGGGGGCATGGTAGTAAAAAGGTTAAGAACCACTGCTCTAAGCTATGGACTTCTTGGTACGAAAACGTCTGTCTGTAGCTCCACTTAACTTCGACATTACAGTATTATTTCTAATCAATTGTATATATTTCTATCCTTAGTATATGAACTGTCATTGTATTAATAATATTTGTCACATGGACTATAGTCTGCCAATAAACCTCTTCATTTTCATTTCATTTCATATATATATATATATATATATATATATATATATATCAGGCGTGTAGTAATTGTAGTTTGTAATTGTAATTGATTGTAATTAATTAAATTTTGTTCGTGTAATTGGTAAGTAATTGTAACTGACTACCTAAAATGTAATTGTAATTGTAATTAATTACATTGGAAAACCAAAATAATTGATACAATTACAGTCAATTACTCTCCGTTACATTGTTTTTTTTCGGCCTCTCAAGCAGATTGAAAGCTGAACAATATTTGGAGCAAGTGTAGTTTATGTTCCCCTCACGCAAAAGGGGACACAAACTACACTAGGTCAAAGTTGAGGAACGTAAACCACACTAGGATCTTTAGGAGACATTTTTTAAATGAATCCATCAAATAAAACGTTAAAACTAACGAAAATATTACGACTTAACCTAACCAATCGTCAATTTATACATATATATATATATATATATATATATTATATTATATATATAATATATATATATATATATATAATTAACGATTGGTTGGGTTAAATCGTAATATTTTCGTTAGTTTTAACGTTTTATTTGATTAGGTATACGCGAACAAAGTTGGGGAAGGCAAACTACACTAGGATAATGTAGGGGAACCTAAACTACACTAGGCATCACAGGGGGACGTAAACTACACTTGCTCCCAATATTTTAATAAAAAAATTGTTAATCATGTCTCAAGGAGCTTTCTTTTGAAATAAAATGTTATTCTTTTTATTTGAAATAAAATGTCTCATTTATTTCAAATGTTCCTAACTGAAGTACCAGTTTTTTGCCCTCATTATTTTCATAAAATAAATACCAGTTCTTTTGTTTTATATTAGTATTTCTTGAGTGCCTTATCTTTGGTTTCATTATACCATATCACATACATATGTCCAATGTCCAGTTGTCCATAGCAAGAACTGCTTCATAAAAAATACAGTTTCGTGCAATGTTAAAAAAATTACATTTTAGTGACCTAATATTATCTTGTTTTCATCTAAGATGATGGCCAAAACTGAAAATGGAATTGAAATACCCAAGTAGAAAAGCATGACATAAGTCAAATAGTGTGTATTTATGAAAAAAAATGCAATTCTTTGTAAGTGTAATTGTAATTAATTACTTTACAAAGTAAGTGTAATTGTAATTAATTACTTTACAAAGTAATTGTAATTAAGTATTTCATTATCTACAGTAATTGTAATTGAGAATACATCAAGTAATTCTAGTTGTAATTAATTACATTGACCAAGTAGTTGCCCCATGCTTGATATATAGGGTGAACCAAATGTAGGTGGACAGTAAATGATAACGTTTATTTTGAGAATACATATTTAATTTTTTTGTATACTATAATACAAAATAAAATTTAAATAAATTTAGTTATAATATTTAATATAATAAAACACAAACACCATAGTTATAATGAACACCATAGTTATAATATAATTAACACAAACCGTATTCAACCTACTGTCCACCTACTTTTGGTTCACCGTGTATATATATATATATATATATTATATAGGGTGGATAAAAAAGTAACCCATTAGAGGTAAACTGTCATATTAAAAAAGTAATGGGACTAGAACTCCCAAACTTCATAGATGCTTACCTTAGCATGTTGTTCGTCTTAATTGAGACGTTGCTCGATGTGTCCCCCTTCCTGCTCAACGCAGGCCTCCAAACGTGGACGCCACTGATCAATGCACCTGTTTACGTATCGTTGAGACACCTTCTCCCAGCCGAGCAGAATTCTTTCGCGTAGTTCATCTATGTCTCTTATATTGGTACCAGGGATGTGAACTTTGGACTTCAGGACTTCCCAAACACCTAATCTAGTGGTGAAAGATCGGGGGTATTAGCCGGCCGCATATTGGGTTTGATAAAATCCGGTGTTTCGTTCTCAAGGAATGTGGCAGTTTGGCGTGCTCTGTGAACAGGGGCTCCATCTTGTTGGAAAGTATATCTTTCACCACTAATTCGTCAAATATCAGTTAAATAGAGTGAAATATATACTTTCCAACAAGATGGAGCTCCTGCTCACAGAGCACGCCAAACTGTCACATTCCTTGAGAACGAAACACCGGATTTTATCGAACCCAATATGTGGCCAACTAATAGCCCCGATCTTTCACCAGTAGATTATGGTGTTTGGGAAGTCCTGAAGTCCAAAATTTACATCCCTGGTACCAACATAAGAGACATAGATGAATTACGCGAAAGAATTCTGCTCCGCTGGGAGAAGGTGTTTCAACGATATGTAAACAGGTGTATTGATCAGTGGCGTCCACGTTTGGAGGCCTGCGTTGAGCAGGAAGGGGGACACATCGAGCAACTTCTCAATTAAGACGAACAACATGCTAAGGTAAATATCTATGAAGTTTGGGAGCTCTAGTCCCCTTACTTTTTTTAATATGACAGTTTACCTCTAAGGAGTAACTTTTTTTTTACCTACCTTCTATATATATATATATATATATATATATATATATATATATATATATATATATATATATATATAACTGCAAACACGCAGTATAATTAACGTAAAGAACGACGCTTGTATAGGAGATATTCTCTCTCTCGTCTTGCGCGGAATATCTCCTATACAAGCGTCGTTCTTTACGATATATATATATATATATATATATATATATATATATATATATATATATATATATATATATATATAATATATATATATAGTCCCGATAGCAGACTCTGACCGGTGAGGCTCTGGTTCGCTCCTATCGGCTGGCCCCTGGGTTGGATTAAGTTGGCCACTTACGCTGTCATTGCTCGGGCTGAAGATAACCCTTGTGGCACACTAGCCTCACATCGTGGGGAAATGACCTTCCTAGTATATACAGGGTGGGAGAAAAGTCTTTAAGGATTTTATAGATATAACTATTTAGTCAACAACATTATACAGATAAGCGTTCAAATGATGAAGCAAATCAAACAAAAAGTTTATAGGAATTTTATTCATACAAATATTTTGTCAAATTGTTATTTGATCTTCAAAGAGTTCTCCATCCGCTATGATATATTCGTGAATTCTCCTGTGAAACTCTTCATTGTTCTTCTGAACATATCGAGTGGGATCCTTTTCAGTTCTTCATCTATTCTGCCGCAAAGGCATTCACATTTGGATAGATGAAAACAGGAGTGCAGAGTTTGTTACACAAATAAATCTAAAGCCAGAACTCACATGGGGTTAATTCAGGTGATCTGGCTGGCCACTCGATGGGACCTCGCCGCCCAAGCCCATCTTCCTTCAAGGTTCGTATCCAGAATCTCAAGGGCAGCTGCGGAGTAATGTGGCGGCGCTCCATCATGTTGATAAAACTAATTCCTGCCAACACCATTAGTAAACTGTGGCAAAATTTTGTCTCTCAATACCTGGCAATAGCGTTTTCTAGCCATCGTATCTCTCGATATGTCAAAGGAAACGAGTTCTCAATAACCAATGCACGCCCAAACTGTTAGTGTAGCCGACTCAACGGGTTTACCCAATAGCGTGTTGGGATTTTATTTCGCCCACAACACAAACACAACGTTCGCCAAGTAGTAAACGTTGTGTTTGTTTCCTTTACTCGTTAAACCGAAGACGCATTCATCTGAAAATTTGATCTTTCGAACGAAATCTGGATCACTGTTGAACTTTTGTCTCATTGTTTCAGCAAACTGCAGCTGTCTATCAGAATCATCGTCGTATATGAGCTGAGAATAAATGGGTTTGTAATCGTTGTACTCTTGTGAGTTCAATATATTTGCTACGGAAAATTTGGAAATACCCAATTGCTCCGCGACTGAAGGTCCGGTGCTAGTGTCTCCGAGCAATTGATACAATGAGGAAACGGACTTTCTCGTTTGAGTTGTTGGATCGACTTGAAAACTGGCGAAGACATTTCTTTATTGTTGTCTGTCCTGTCACATTACTGGCCTTCCGCTTCTTGGACGATCTTTTACCAGGCTCCATGTTTCCAAAAGGTTGAGCTTCCAGTATCGAAAAGTAGGTGCATTTGGTGGTGGTTTATTATATTTTTCTTGAAATAAACGCAAACTTTCTTCGTAATTATTATAAGAAATAGCCCACGATACAAGATACACTTTTTTTCATTGCTGTATTTCATCCTTACTTACATGGCACTGACTGGGGATAGGGCCTAGGGCCTTCCTGTTCTAGATTAGGGTCATTCCTGGCCTTGCATAGTTGCTTTGAAATCGCATACACCTGCAGTGATATCATTGCAATTTATTTATTATTAACAAATTATTTGTATGTATAAAATCCTTAAAGACTTTTCTCCCACCCTGTATATATATATATATATGTGTGTGTGTGTGTGTGTGTGTGTGTGTGTGTGTGTGTGTGTATAAGTCAGCACTGAAAACACAGATTACTTACAGATTGAGTTTTAGACGGAAAGTAAAGCGCTTCATTAATTTTACAAAACATCACTCAGCTCATATACACCCATTCCATTCAGGATACGAGCCGTAAGCATTATTGTCAAGTACAGAAGTGGTCAACGTATTACCGAGCTTCCGTAAGCTATAAAGTTGTTCTATACAGACCACCGTTTCTATAAGTTTGATTGTTCCATTTGGACCGAATACGAAACGATTTTTTGGTAAAAACGAATGGTCCATCCTTCCTTTCTGGAACAATTTGAATCATTTTTATTTTAATACCAATATAATTGATCGAAAAGTGGTCTAGAAAGAAAAGTTGTTTCAACACTGCGAAGTAAAGTTGTTCCATACAGACACTTTATACAAAACATAATTGTTCCATTTGCGGTATGAGTCAATTATGAAGCGATTTCTTTTAAAACGAGTGGTCCGTCGCTGAAGACGATGGATTAGTTTCTTTCTGGCCCGATACCTTTATAGATACTAAAATAAAATTTATTCAAAATTGTTCCATATTCGGATCAAATGAGACACTTAAATTGTTAGAAACCGTGGCCTCTCTGGAACAACTTTACAGGGTATGTAATTTATGACTAATGGAGGCAACAATGCTTTCCATTTTTTCTTTTTAAATAATTAGTCAAATCCACAATCCTTTTACACGTGTCTGTCGTTAGCTTGTATCATAAACACATTTTGTTTTATAGGCCCGGGTGTATGAATCATCAGAAGGAAGTTTTGCAGCAAATTAGCGTTTCTTCCTTAGGGCATAAATGTACCCACTGCTTGAATCACAAACACAGTCAAAGTGAACCAAAAACTCAGAATATTCACAATTTAAAATTTTTCCTTTCCTACGGTTATGTAGGCCTATAGGATTTGCAGGTTAAAAATGACACCGTATTTATTACAATATAATATCAAAATAAATAAAATAATAAAACCAATTGCTTTATTGCTAAATAAGCCTTACAATAATTAATATTTCAGTAACGTAAGTTCCTAAAATATCTGATCACACGCTTTAATATAATAATCTTATACAAAGACATGCCCGGGTATTGTTTAGGTTTATCTTATAATCATCATTTGCCTTTTGTAAATAATATAATTTTAGTTTATGTTTATCATAATAATAACATTGAAGATGGAGTGCCAACTAGAAACTGTTTATTGCCACAGTCATTAGCAGGGCCTTTAGTAGGGCCATTAGTAGGGCCATTAGTAGGTCCTCAGCGCCTTTTGGAAAAATACATTTCCGCCGACGAATCATAATTCGTGAGGCGTCAAAACATTTTCTCTTGAATGCAAAATCATTGATGAAAATGTTTATAGAACTAATCTAATCTAACTTAACCCAACCTATATCGCGTAACCTAATCGAACACAATCTTTCCTAATATAATTTAAATTAACCCAACCTATATACAATAACTCAATCAGGCATAATTTAACTTAATTTAACTTAAAAGATAATTATATTTAATTATATATTAAATTATATTAAATTAAATTATATATTATATATTTACTTACATTTAATTATATGTTAAAATATTTTAAGTTAAATTATATATTATATATTATATGAATATTTAATTATATTTAATTAGATATTAAATTATATTAAATTAACTTATATATTACATATTTAATTAGATATTAAAATATATTAAATTAAATTATATATATATATTATATATTTAATTATAATTATATTTAACTTTCATTGCAATTATTCAATTATTAAAGTAAAGCCGACTCCGAAATTACGATATCCAGTCAGATCCGGAATTGGAATCAGCTGTGAAGACATTTTTTAGTTTGGAATCAGCTGTGAAGATATTTTTTAGTCGAAATCGGAACTGGAATAGAGGAGTCGGAAGTGAAAACCAATATATTTTATTCCTCGTTAACTGGCAAATTCGAATGATGGAGTGTCACCATTATCCGTGAACATTGGTCCTGTACACTGTTAAATATACGATCATGCAAAGCGTAGAAGATCGGAGAAGATTGTCAAAGATCGTAGAAAATCGGAGAAGATGGTAGAAGGTGGTAGAAAATGGATGAAGATCGTAAATTTCGATCAACATTTATATAAGTAAAAAGGTTAAATTTAAAAGTAAGAGTAAGTCCAAAATGGCGAATTTGACTGTTTGGTCTGAGGGTAAAAAGGTGCAAAGTGAAGGTCGTGCATACTCACAAAATACACTTTTTTTTAATTGAATTGAATTTTGAGACGGACATTTAATGTGGCTTTGGCATCATTTTACCAAGGTTTTTTCCCTGTCTGGTACACACACACACACACACGCACACACACACACACACACACACACACACACGCACACACACACACACACACACACACGCACACACACACACACACACACACACACACACACACTTATTTTACCTGTATAAGAATGTTTCGTCTGTAACAACTAATTTTATCTTATTTTATTACGATAATGAAAGTCCAACTTCATGAAAAGTACGAGACCGTAGGGTCTGCCTCTTTACCTCGTAATTACCCTGTTAAAAGTTAATGTAAAAGAATTTCAAATGAATTTTGTTTTTTTTATGTTAACCTTAAAAGTGCGATACAGTTTTAAGTTAAATTATCTTTTATGAAATTGTGTACCAATTGGATCAGTGGTTCTTAACCTCTTTAGGTTACGACCCAAATTCTGGTCGCGGGGCTAGCTCGGCGACCCATGCTTTCAAACAGTTCACTGGTGATAGATAATGAAATAAATAATGGTAAGATGATTAGGGATAACGTAAATAAATGATAAATTACAATTTAATAACTCAATCAAAATGGCTTGGTGACCCAATTAAATTGGGTCGCGACCCAGGGGTTAAGAACCACTGAATTAAATTGTTAGGAGGAAGAAGGAGGGCCCACTTATTTGTTTGCTTATCCAAGGGGGGGGGGGGGGGGTCCAAGCTAAAAAAAAAATTTACCCGCAACTGGATTAATGACCTCCCCCCCCCCCCCACCCCTATCGAATACCTTTGTAATGTGTATTTTTAAATAAAAAAAATAATTTTTAAATAAAGAAAATACTTAATATATTTTTCTGAGGTAGAGAAAAATTAATTTATACGACTGTGCGATAAGATACATTTCATTTCTTTGTTCACATCTTATAACTCTGATCCAAATCTATTTGGTGTTCCTTCGTTCTGCAGAATTAATTAAATTACCTTCCCCAAAACACTTTCCTTTTGTTGAAAACAAAAAAAAATACGAGGGGCGGTACGAAAGTAATGCCTCTTATTGTATTTACGAAATGAAAAATAAGAGGCATTACTTTCGTACCGACCCTCGTATATGGAGTCATTGAATTACAGGCTTCGTTTTAAAACAGAAAATCTATGGCGTCATTGAATTATAGGCTTCGTTTAAAAACAGAAAATATATGGCGTCACTGAATTACAGGCTTCGTTTAGAAACAGAAACTCTATGGCGTCATTGAATTACAGGCTTCGTTTAGAAACAGAAAATCTATGGCATCAGTGAATTACAGGCTTCGTTTAAAAACAGGAAATATATGGCGTCATTGAATTATAGGCTTCTGTTAAATTACAGTTTTTGTATGTATGTGTGTGTGTGTGTGTGTGTGTGTGTGTTCGAAGAATGAATAAGAATTACATACAGAAAACAATACATGGTTACAATCAAAACATATGGTTATTTACCAACCATAACGTTCAGAATTAACTTAATCATACGCTGCTTGCATTAACCATACATGTTTATAGTTATGGTAGCAAACATAAATTGTAGTCATACCATGGTTGGGTCAACCATAGATTGATTACCAAACCGTTAACTATGTATTTTGATTGTTGAAACAAAGT
This sequence comes from Bathynomus jamesi, assembly GCA_023014485.1. Taxonomy (NCBI): domain Eukaryota; kingdom Metazoa; phylum Arthropoda; class Malacostraca; order Isopoda; family Cirolanidae; genus Bathynomus; species Bathynomus jamesi. Next base: position 181,518 of record JAJOZX010002058.1, on the reverse strand, counting down.
AGTCTTCCTCCATGTAATGTAAATTACATAATGGTTACATCTACATGGTGAAACACTCGCAAATGATCTGTAATCATCCTAAAACGTATATTGAGTATCATTTATCACCTACAAACCTTCGTGTAAATCAGTGGTTCCCAACCTTTTTTAGGCCACACCCCTTTATGATGTCCATCACTATTTGCTGGTGCCCCTCATAAAGATAATAATATAACAGGATAAGTGGTAAGTGATTTATTAATAGAAGGTAACAATTTTATAGTTTCCTAGCGCCCCCCCTCTAAGATTCTCAAACGCCCACGTTGGGAACACTGGTGTAAATTAACTTATTGTTTGTTCTCCAGCACGTGAAATCATTGATCCGTAAATTTCTTCTTTGTTTGATACTATTGTAAAAATACACAAAATCTGTTACAGAATGTTTATATCTGTAATGAATTTATTTTGTTGATTTCCTTCTTTTACGTGTAAGGATTAATCCCACTGAATGTTATCCCATTTAATTTTGCGTCACTTCATGAATGAGAATCTCAAAATAAGCAGTTCTTAAATCTATTTATTCTCACTTCACGTCATTGTCATTTATAGCTTTCCCACTTTGGTCCAGGTTAGGTTAACGTTAGGTTAAGGTTAGGTTAGATTAAGTTCATTTAGGTTAGGAAATAGTACCCATTCTCATTTGGCGCCTTTACCGCGTCTACGAATGGGAGTAACGTTCTTTCTCAAATCGGAAAACTCTTCTCAAATGTGGGGTTTCTCATTCCTTTTGCAGACCGTGAATGGGAATGAGAATTGGAATAGGATTGACAAAGAGTGGGAAGCAACGTACGTATAATTTGACCAACCCCAAATTTTCCGTTATTTGACTAACTCTGTGAAAATACATAAGTTACATTCAAAATAGGAGCATACCAGTAGTAAACATTTCGATTATCTTTTAAAGATACATTTTTATAAATGTATACTTTCTCTATAAGACTAACTACGTAAAAGAGGCAACAGCTATTTAGCAGATTAATCATTTGAAGCCTCAAGCAAAGGTTATACGATAATGTTTACGGAAATATGTCAGAAAATGAGAAGAAATTTTGAGACTGACGTAAAAATGTTCTTAAGACCTAAAATTCGGAGTTTTGATGAATTGGTTTGGGTCTATTCGCGCTTCTTTATTTTTCATTCTTATTCCAATCTTCGTCCAAGAATGAGGAATCCAAAAGTGGGGCTCTCAGAGGCAATTCTCAAACTTATCCATTCCCATCCCCATCTTGGGGCTACATTATGGCCACGTCGCAACACCGCATCCCGTTAGGTCAGCGAGGTTAAGCGACGGTGGGTCTTGATAGTAGTTAGATGGATGACCGTTCTACGGGTGATGTAGCGACCCTTATAATTCAGATCGCACGTAAAGCCTCGGGTCTCCCCGTCCTGAAATTTCCCTAATATAAGAAACAAATTTTTTTTAAATTTGAATTCCCACTTTGAGAATTCCTACTTTTGGGTCGCGGGTGAGAATGGGAATGGCGGCAACCGAGAAGTAATCCTTAACGTGAACGAAAATTAACCGCGTCAGATCCCTATTTTGAGAAGAAAAATCTATTTTTACCTCCAAGTTTGCGTTTTTAATACATTTTTAAAAGTTTATTTGACTCCATTTTTTTCTCCCGACGACGCAGGAACACCTTTTCCAGAAGTACTCTGAAAGCTCTCGTGAATGTAAAATAGACGAACAAGGATCTCTTCTTAATGTCATTCCCATTTTATTCTTGGCCCGAGAGTGATAAATCTACGAGTGAGGATCTCGAAGGAGACAAATTCTCAGATCGATCTATATGCCCATTCACAATGTAGGGTTTCCCACTTAAAGTTAGATTTCTTAAAAGAACCAAACTCCCCCCACCCCCTGCCCCTCTACCCTATTTCAGCCCGCAATTGCGTCACGGTCTCCTTTTACCCCGAATCAAAAAACTCTTCCCAAATTCGGAGGTTGAAATGGGAATAACACTGAGTCACTGATTGGGAAGTAACAGATAAATCATTTCAAAGTTTTACTACGACAGAAAAACGTTTCGACCATTCATCAGGAGACGCGATCGAGTTTAAAAAAAATATGAAATAATAACATTATAAAAGAAATAATAATAACGACAATAATAATAATAATAATAATAATAATAATAATAATAATAATAAATAATAATAAAATAAAAAATAATAATAAAAAATAAAGGAATAAAGTCGCTTTGTTTATTTTTAACTTTTTCAACTTTTCAAATAAAATTTGTATAACAAAATCTATATTGTTTTTCAATTAATTTAAATCCTACTCAAAATGGATAAATTGGCAGTTGTGATTCAATACAACAAGTGTTTTTTTGTATTTGTGTTTGTGTACTTATTCGTATCTGCGTAATTTATAAAGAAACTTTTCCTGTTTCTTATTGGTGTTTCAATACCCATAAATCTTGTTTATACCCATAATTTAACAATAAGGGTAAATCTTAATTTATTTAAAATACGTTGTTTAGTTTATTTCGTGAATTATTATCGATCTCTCACGAGCGATCATTTGAGGTAAAATGTACAACACAGAAATTAGTGATAGTGAGCGGTATTATTATCGAGCGAATATTATATGATATTTCTAAGCAGGAATCCTTTGATGAAACCCAAAAAAAAAAACACGTCATAATTAACCATTAACTCATTATTTCCTTTCGTAATGATAGGGAAATAACACATACGAGTAGTTTCAGTAAACTATGTTGCATTTATTTATAAAATTAAAAAAACAAAGCTATTAAAAGTGTGAAATATATTTTATTAGCCTTTAAAATCAATGATTTGACGGGACCTTTTGGTTGAATTTCAGTGGATTTCATAAATAGACGTACTTTAGTGTACGGGAAAGGCTAAATCAGATAAATACGGTATTAAATAATAAATTAAATTTACAAAACTGTATTTAAAAATTATTCTAGAACGAGTTATGGTAATAAAATAAAGAGACAAATTAAATAAATAAATAAATAAATCTATATACATATATATATTAATATATATATATATTTTTTATTTTTTTATTATTTTTTTTTTTATTTCCTACAAATAACAACACGCTGCTGCCGTCAAGGAACACGATCAGCCAACACGTTGAATCGTGTTTTGAAGATTGAAAAAAAGGACGGAGTGCAATTGAAATCGTATACGATAATGATGGAAGCGAAATTCGGCTTTATTCATTCATTGAATTCTCTTTAAGTTTATTGATTTTTTGCGATCCTTGAACCGCATCTCAATCACCCGTCCCGAATTGAATTCGTTACGACCTCTCAACTCTAATCGTCACAATTAAATATATATTTATTTTATCAAATTTTAATACATGCACGCATCATGTACGCTAATTATATATATATATACGCACGCATCATGTACACGAATATATTATACGCACGCACGTACGCCCACACACACACACACACACACACACACACACACACATACATACCTAGATAGGTAGATAGGTAGGTAGGTGGGTAGATCAATATCTTTTTAAGAGTATAAAATATTGCCAGTGGGGAGATTAAAGTGCGGGGCTTTATTTTTAGACTTTACTCGTGTATCAGATGTATCAAGGAAATATTGAATAATATAAAATCTCAAATTACGAAATGGATCTGGAATGCTTTGGTTTGTCTTACTCATCGTTTGAATTATTTATTCAAGACGGCTAAAATGAATGTCGCCTAAAGATTTATTATTATTATTATTATTATTATTATTTCGGGTTTTTTTCCTGAAGGAGAATTTGTTCAAAGTGATCACCATTGATTAAAATTAGATATGACTCATTTTTTCAAAGTACTTCGCATACATTCTGACCGTCATATCAACATTGAAGCATCTCTAAATATATATATATATATATATATATATATATATATATATATATATATATATATATACTGTATATATACTGACTGTATATGAAAAAAAGGGGTTGGAAGCAGACCCTATGTAGTAAAATTTTGTATTTTCTCTCGTGCTCAAATTAAAAATTGTATATATTTTTTTAAAATTTTTAGTGCTTTAAAAATTAACAATGCTTTATCACGTTTGTTCATTATGAATGATTTAGTTCATGAGGAGGGGGGGATCGTTGGGGGAGAGGGGCGAATGAAATTTAATATATATATATATATATATATATATTTAATATACAGGGTGTCCCATAAGTCCGGCATCATAGGAGAAATTCATATTTTTCTATTTCTACAAACCATAATTCAGATTTTTCTCTTTCTACAGGCCATAATGTCTGTGAGCAAGGAAGAACGAATCCAGATAATTCTACTCACAGATTTTTATCTCTGGGGCCACTTGAAAGCGCTGGTATACGCAGAGAAAATTAGGAGTGTTGAATATTTGCGGCAGCGCATTATTGGGGCATGTAACACCATTACTCCTGACATCATTCACCGTGTGCTTGCTGACTGGGTATCACGTCTTGTGTATTGAAAACAATGGTGGATATATTGAGCACGTTCTGTAAATAAAAGTTTTGTTTTGCCTTTTTTTATTTTTCCTATGATGCCGGACTTATGGGACACCCTGTATATATATATATATATATATATATATATATATATATATATATATATATATATATATATATATATATATATATATATATATATATATATATATATATATATCACCCACCCTATTCAACACCGCCCACCAATAATACAACAAGAACAGTGGTATCACGGGCCGCAACCCCAATACTCCCAAATGCAGCGGCCCAACCAATAACATCAAACAGGAACCGACATCGACCAGGAAACGACCGTCATTAGGAGAATCGAACACGAAGATTAGAAACTTGGTAAATGTATTATACACAAATATACAAGGCCTCTATACGGACCATGCAGACTGCAAATTGCAATACTTGCAAAATTTAGCTACGGAAACCAGCATAGATATCATATGCCTAACGGAAACACACTTACATAAGTGCGAAAAAGGCTGTGAAAACTGCATCGAGAATACTGAAATAGCATTGCTGGACTACAACATATACAGAGCAGATAAAGTGGCTAGACGAGGAGGAGGGTGTTGTATCTACGTGAAAAACACTTACATATGTGAAGTGAGGGTAAAGAAATCAAACAGCACAGTTGAAGTTATATATTAGAAGTAAAAGAACTGACCTAACCATTATGAACATCTACAGACCACCAAACACCACAAAAAGTGAATTCCAATTTGCTACAAATGAAATAGAAAACATATTAAAATTACTTGAAACTCCAGCAACAAATATTCTAATTTTCGGAGATTTTAATTTCCCATTCATATCATGGAAGAAAATGACGAAGTTATACATGTTGAGAAGTTTCATGGCAACATTACTAAAGATGACAGAACCCAAGCAACAATGCTATTAGATATTATGGAACATTACGCCCTTACCCAGGAAATCTGTGAAGCCACGAGAAAGGAGAACGTTTTGGATTTAATCTGGGCAAATAACAACGAGATAATAATAAATAAAAAAGTAACGCACACAAAGTTCTCCGACCATAACCTCATTGATATACAATTGAAGTTAGCACCCAGAGGTCCGAAAACGCATCCTAGAGAGGCAGATGGAATATTTGAAGGCTTAAACATAAATTCAAAGAAAGTAAATTGGGAAAACGTAAATAAAGATTTAAAGGAGGTAAATTGGGAATTGCTACTACACGAGAAGACTCCACAAGAAATACTATGTATAATGGAAACGGAAACCAAACCTATAATACTGAAACATATTCCAGAGAGACAGGAAAGAAAACGTAGCAAGCTCGAGAGAAAAATCAGGACTCTATTCAGGCAACGAAGACAAACCGTAAAACATCTCCACAGATGCAGAACTGATGCAAAGAGACTCAAAGTAGAGAGGAAACTTGGCGAAATAGAAATGGACCTAAAGCAAACATTCATACATACGACAAACGAGGAGGAAAACAAGGTAGCAGAAAACATAAAAAATAACCCAAAATACTTCTACACTTTTGCGAAAAGGAAAATGCAGTGTAAGGAGAGTATTGGACCGTTGATAGACGGGAAGGCCGAATACACAAATGACCCGAAAGAAATAAGTGAACTGCTTAGGGGACAATTTAAATCTGTGTTTAGCACCCCTAAGTCCGAGATGGAAGTGGAAAACCCAGACGAGTTTTTCGACATTGATACAGATCAACCAAGAACAAATCCCGGCACAAACCTATTAATGGACTTCGAGTTCACGGAAGGAGATGTAATTACGGCCTTATCACAGATGCGAGACAATTCAGCGCCAGGGCCAGACACATGGAGTGCCACATTTCTGAAGAAATGCAGAGTATTGCAAAACCGCTATACTTACTATGGAGGAAATCACTCGACACAGGACAAATTCCACTCCCCTTAAAGAACGCGAACATTGCCCCCCCTATTTAAAGGTGGTAACAGAGCAATGCCCAAAAATTATCGGCCAGTGGCTCTCACCTCACACTTTTATAAAGTGTTTTGAACGCATAATTAGAGGCAGAACTACCTACTACCTACAAGAAAAAGACTTATACAACCCAAATCATCAACATGGCTTCAGGGCGGGTAGATCATGCCTGTCACAGCTACTAGACAACCAGGAGAAAATATTAGGAACATTGTATCGAGGACAAAACATTGATGTAATATATACTGACTTTGCTAAAGCCTTCGATAAATGTGACCATGGAATCATAGCACACAAACTTAAGGATACAGGAATTACTGGAAAGCTAGGAAGGTGGATATTTAATTTCTTGACGCAAAGAACGCAAAGAGTGGTGGTAAACGAAGTTAAATCGGAAGTCTCGGAAGTCGTGAGTTCTGTCCCACAAGGGACGGTATGAGCTCCCTTGCTGTTCATAATAATGATTGCAGATATTGATGCAGATATTAAGGACAGTATTGTATCATGCTTCGCAGATGACACAAAGATATGTAAGGAAATATTGAACGAAGATGACATAAGAAAACTACAAAAGGACATTGAAACATTATTCCAGTGGACAGAAGACAACAATATGAAGTTCAACGAAGAAAAATTCCAACTTCTAAGATATGGTAATAAAAAAGAGCTACAGAAAAAAGGGTACAAAACTCCGCAAGCCAAACAGATAACACCAAATCCACAAGTAAGGGATCTTGGAATAATAATGTCGTCGGATGCAGAATTCAGAGAGCACTATAAAACCAAAATCACAACGGCTAGAAAAATAATGGGAATCATCTGGAGGAGCTTCCGCAGCAGAAAAGCAAACATCATGCTCAAATTATGGAAGAGTCTAGTCCTACCAATAATTGAGTATTGCTCAGTACTCACAAGCCCACACAGAAAAAGAGACAGTGCGAGCATTGAAGTTATACAAAGGACTTTTACGTCTAAGATAGAGGAAACGGAAGGTGAAGACTACTGGTCTCGACTACAATCCCTGGAACTCTACTCTCTTGAAAGAAGGCGCGAGCGGTACACAATAATACATAGGGAAAATACTTGAGGGCTCTGTCCCTAACCTCAGAAATGAATAGAAACAAACTGGAATGAGAGAAGAGGCAGATTTTGTACGGTCCCAGCTGCGGTGGGACAAGGAGCCATGAAAACGAGGATGGAAAATAGCCTCAGAATATGGGGCCCAAAGCTTTTGAATGTCCTTCCAAAAGAAGTGAGGAATCTCCAGCACACCGACCTGAATCTTCAAGAACCAGCTGGACAGATTCTTGTGCAAAGTCCTTACCAGCCATACGTGGCTGGCTACGAGGGCAGGAGGCGATCAGAGAGCAATTCCCTCCTTCACCAAGTCCCGCAAATGAGGCGGGATGCTGCAGAGGGGTCGACCGCAGGTCGATCCTGAACCGTCGTTCAAACTCAACAAAAGTAATGTATATATATATATATATATATATATATATATATATATATATATATATGCACTAAAATCACAAAATAACACGTGACCTTATTAATAAGCAAACAACCACAAGGAAAAGGAAACACAAAGTCCGAGCGCTTTCGTGATATATTCACATTATGATAATGTGAATATATCACGAAAGCGCTCGGACTTTGTGTTTCCTTTTCCTTGTGGTTGTTTGCTTATATATAATATATATTCTATTTGATTTCCATAGAATTAGATATCGGATTGCATGCAGTGACACGACGAGTAAGAGTTAACAGTTAAATGCTAATAGATGGCGATAAAGACCACTAATTTTATGACCGTGCATATATATATATATATATATATATATATATATATATCTGTATATATAAGATGTTCACAAAAGAATGGTATAAATCTCATTTGAAATAAGCTAAATTTGTACGATTCTTTGGCTTTAAGAATCTCGTTTGGGATTGTCAAAATGTTTCTTATATCCGGATGATTCTTATAATCAGTAACCTGAAATGGATTTCACTTGAATCGGGTGTAATAAAATGCTTCTTAAAGACGCTGATTCTTAAGCTTAAGTGCGTGATTTTTATGTGCAGCTTTGCCTATATATATATATATATATATATATATATATATATATATATATATATATATATATATATATATATTACTTTGTAACGGTTTTTTATTAAAATTTATTGAGAAAATTTTAAAATATTATTTAGCCATTTAATGGCGGATTTTTTTGTAGGGTTAAGTTGTGATGGTGTTTTATTTGAAACGTTACTAATTCGTACCTGTCGTCCTTCTAGGGTTAAGTAAGAGTTCTCGAGAAAGTCAAGTACCGTACCAAATTTAAATTACATTTTAAAATACCATATTATGGATATCAAAGTACGATACCCCCCCCCCCCCAAAAAAAAAAAAACTCTGGTATTCTAATGAAACGAATTATCCACATATTCACTGAAAATATGGTTTTACAACTTGGCACTTGGAGCTTTTTTTTCCCTTGAAAACGAGAATGACTTCCGAGCGTCTATCTTTGATCACCAATCATACTCCTGAGATGATTGCAGTTCACCTTACATTGGCTTATCATTGGCTAAACGACTTATCAGTTTCAAGTTAGAATTGATGAGAATAGAGAACTTAACAGCCTTACCAAAAAGTTACTTTGTAACTCTACGCATTCTAATATAAGAAATAATGCATAGGAACAGTAAACAAAGATTCCCCGCAACTATCTATACATAGAAATATTATCTTCTATCGTTTCAAATCACTCAAAAAGAAGTTTTGAATAAGAAATCTTCTGTGTAAAGAAGTTGTGTATCATTTAAAGACGTTATTATATCATCTGACAAGAAATTTTGATACTCAAACAAGGGAAAAAAATTCTCCTAACTTCAAGAAGAAGTTATAAGTTCTAAATTTAGAAGGCTTTATTTTTGAGTGTGGTGAAGATTAACCAAAAAGAAGTGTGACAACTTTAAAATAATTTGTAAAAGGAAAAAACGCCACATCATTCTTTTGAATATAATTCATATTTTCAGAAGAAATTAAGAATTAAAAGACTATGAATCTCCAAATTTGAAATATTTTAAGATGAATTCTCACCAAAATTTTTAAATATCTCTTATTTTTTTTACATTATAGTAACTTTACAAATGTTGAATTAAATCCATATTTTAATTTTTATAACATTTAGTTTAGTTTTTCATATATATATATATATATATATATATACACACACACACTCGTGTGTATATATATATATATATATATATATATATATATATATATATATATATATATATATATATATATATATAATTATATATATATACACACACACCTTGTTAACCTTGTTGCTGTTTCGTGCGTTGGTCTCTCTTCACACAGAGGTCAAGCTGGTGGCCCCGCCTCTAGGTCTGGCTTGGTGGAGGAGCGAGTTGCTCTCTTGCGCTCTCCACAGTACATAGCCAGGTACACCCGGCTCATCTGGTACCGTCCTGAGCCAGGCATCTAGTCTTCTCTTGAAGACTTCATCTTTGACCCCTGTAACGTTTCTGAGGTCCTTTGGAAACTGGTTGAAAAGTCTTGGCCCCCTGACAACCAAGCTATTTTCCTTTAGTGTTGAGGAGGTCCCTTGTCGGTCCTTTAATTTGGGAACACTGCACATTCTGCCTTTCCTATTTTCCAGTGTTGTTTGAATGGTAATTAGGTTTAGTTTTAGGTTTGGTACCAGTGTTTCGATCTTTTTCCATATGTAGATTATGGTGTACCTCTCTCTTCTTCTTTCCAGGGAGTACAGATTTAGTTTACGTAGTCTTTCCCAGTAGTTGAGTTCTTTGCAGCCATCAATCTTGGTTGTGAAATGTCTTTGCGTTTCTTCTAGTTTATTAGTTTCTTCCTTTTTATGGGGACGTTAAAACTAAGCAGTATTCAGTTTTGGTATAATCAGTGTTTTTAGCAGGGGAATTATTACTGTCCTGTCCCTTCTTTTGAACGTTCTTAGTACCTGTCCCGCGACTCTTTTTGCTTTATTTATCGCTATCTGATTTTGTGTTTCGAATTTCGCATCATCTGTCATTATTACCCCCAGATCGATCGCTTTCGTGCTTCTCTGAATGTCCTGTCTATCTGGAGCATATAATATGCTGAAATTTCTCGGTGTTAAATGACATGTTATTTTCTTCTGACCATTTGTATATTTTGTTCGTGTCCCTCTGCAAGACCCCCACTTCATTTACATCGCTGATTTTTCTGTTGATCTTTGTATCGTCTGCGAAGGATGTTACTATACTGTTGCTGTTTACTCCGCTGTCTATGTCTGTTAGCATGATAATGAACAGGAGTGGGGCCAGTACTGTCCCTTGTGATTCTGATGATGATATACCTTGAATTTTGACGACCTGTAGACGTTCTCTGAGGAAGTTGTAGATCCATTTTTCCACTTTGCCTGTTATTCCCATATATTTCATTTTATGTGCTATTATACCGTGATCACATTTGTCGAAAGCTTTAGCAAAATCTGTGTACATAACATCATAGTTGTCATTGCCTTCCAATGCATCTAGGATATTGCTGTAGCATTTTATTAGTTGTGATAGGCATGATCTACTTGAGCGGAATCCGTGCTGATTTTCGATGAATCTTTCCATTGTCTCAAGAAATCATAAATTTTCTCTCTAACTATTCTTTCAAATACTTTGGTGAGGTGGGACGTCAATGACACAGGTCTATAGTTCTTTGCTTGAGATCTGTCCCTCCTTTATATATAGGGACAATGTTTGCTCTTTTCAAGATGCTCGGTATTTCCCCAGTGTCTAGGGATCTTCTCCATATCCAGTATAAGGGTGTAGCTATTTTATTTTTACAGTTTTTAATCAATGATGCGTTCCAGTTGTCTGGACCTACAGCTGAATGTAGTTTTATTTGTCTATAGCTCTCGCTACATCTTCTGGGGTAAAATCAAAATCAGTTATACACTCTCCTTGCAATTTTTCTTCAAAGAATGCATCCATGTCTGGTATCGCTTT